>CM075819.1:12172730-12711730 GCA_037975025.1 Excoecaria agallocha | reverse complement strand
AATTTGGAAGATTGAATTAATTGGTAGCTTGAATTAAGAAAAAGAGTTAGTGGAGGGGTCTTACTATAACATGCATAAAGGTTTGTGCCTTTTGTTTGACATGCAATTTTACAAAGGACTAAAGAGGGGATTGTTAAGTTAGTATAAAAGGCTTGAGTTAGTGGAATTTGTAAGTGTCTTGTGTTAGTGAAAATCGGCAGTGAAGAGTGGAGAAAACCAGAAAATAGATCACCTTCTTCTTCCTTTTGATTTCCAATGTTTTATCTTAAATGCATTGAGGATGATGTTTGTTGGTTAAGCAAGAGTAAAATGCAGTAAATTAAGGTAATCAAACTCTTAATTTAACCCTCCATCATCTTCATCTTCTTCTTCTTTATCAAGTTAACTTAGAACAGTGTATTTGCTAGAAATTTAAATGATAATGGTGATGGAATTGTGAAGGAGAAGAGGAAGGAAGAAGGAACAAAGGAAAAGGAATTGATAGAGGTTGAAGACCTTGGGTTTATCAGCTAAGGTATGGGAATTTAGGCCATTCATATTGCATGTAAAAATGGATTACTGGAAGTGAATAGAATTTACAGAATTGAATTTACGTTTTTCTGGAAGTTTATCGTTGAAAGGTTGAAGAAGACAGACTTGCCGAGTCGTGAATGACTTCACGAGTCGTGAACATCAGTCCGACTCGTGAAGCTCTTCACGAGTCATGAAGTCGAGTCTTTCTTCTTCACGAGTCGTGAAGTTCAGCTTTTCTTCCTCACTCGTGAGCCACTTCACGAGTCATGAAGTATAGTTCCTTCTCCACTCGTGAACCTCTTCACGAGTCGTGAGAATCACCTTATTTGCTTCACTCGTGAATCCCTTCATGAGTCGAACTCCTCTTCACGATTGAATGACCTGTCTTGAATGTTTTGCTCATAAGTTGAGCTATAGAACAGCAAATTGAGTGATTCTTTTTGCATTGAAAAATAGACTTCCATACCTATATTTCACATGAAGAAACCTAAGCTTAAATCTATCTCTAGATACATGTAATCTATAGTTGAATCCGGACTAGTTTTCTAGACTACTCTATGTAACAGAAATGGCTAGTATGAACAGATTGTTGCTACACTTGATAATATGATTCTTTAATTGATTGAGACAGCTATTTGCTTATGTGATAGAAAGTTAAATGAATAATGCATGTAATATGACTGTCAATGAAAGAATCGTATGCATACACATGCGTTCATTTGTGAATATGAATAAAGACTAGAAAGGAATTATCGAACCCATACATGTAAATCTTATGACATGTAAGTGCACCTTTTTATATGCACTTGTGATATGAAAAAGAGAATAATAGCATGACCTTGGCATGTGTATATGCCATATGAAAACGTGTTGATATTTTGTATAGCACATGACTTGAATGATGATAAAGGTATATATATATATGTGTTGGAAACATGCTCATAAGAATAAATCGACTATATGCGAATGTACCCACAGGTATGTACATTTATGATTATGTATATGAGTATATGAGCATGTAATTGCCTATGAGATAGAAGATGAATTAGCATGACTATGAACATGTGAAATGCTTAATGAGGGCATGATCAAGTCTATGATATGATGATTATATGTCATGCTTATATGATATGATGTAAATGATATAGTCATACAGATATAGATGAGCCAGATATATATATCTTGGCATATGAAATGTGCATGTATCTGATTATGCACCAGAGAATTCACAGGTTGATAAGACTATGCATATGTGCAAACGGTATACTACGAATACATTATTAAAATGTGAATTGAACACGAATATAGTTCCGCCTGCGATAGAGTTTTAGATGTGGATAGATAGGCGCCTATAGGAAAATTGCAGCTGCCATAGTTGGCCTATTTGGGTCCATAGTATATGATCCCGTTTGGATCATGATCAGTCCCGTTTGGGTTAATAGGCTACCCCGTTTGGGTATGCTTGACCGGTCCATAGTACAGTTGGCCCCGTTTGGGTCTATAGATTCGATATCTTCGGATATCCCTCATTTGATACCATGGTGTATCCATAGTTCCCGCATCCACTGATAAAGCTAAGGCAGGCTAAACGTTATTCATAGTAATGATCAAAAGTAAACAGTTAAAGTTATTTGACTAAAGATTGATATGTGGCTTATATTGTTGGTTTACCACAGGAATTATGCTTCAATTGAATATGTTCACATGGAATATTGCCATCTATATGAATTATGAAAAAGAAATATGTGTTTCTCTCTCTTGGGTACAATGCTTATGTACATGAGAATATGCTTATGCTTTAAAGTATATGTTATTGTTGCCATGTTATGTTGGACATGTTGATTATAGTATATTAACATATTGTATATGTATGTTTTGATGGCCTTGTGTATGGCCATCCATCTGTAGATATTCCCCACTAAGCTTTATAGCTTAGCACGGGTTATTTATCCGTGTAGGTACCTTCTAGAAAGACTTTTGCTCAGGGACGTTCTCTGCATCAGGAAGGCCAACCATCGACTTATAATCTTGATGTAGGATATTTTTTTGTAATACAGCTATCATATGTTTTGTATAATGGCCAGTCATATTTTGATATGTATATAACCTATGTGGGATAATGTAACTCACTAGTAGTAAAGCTACGAAAGAACAGGTGTGCATGTGATATGCATGAAGTAATATCCATATAGTTAGTATGCATGATACTAAGCATGAAATGAAAAATAGGAACAGACAGGTGGCACAAATATTAGTATATGAAACATTATGAGCATGATTAATAGTATTCATGATACATGTGAAAATAGGGTATTTGCATAGGGGGTGCTACAAAAGGGACAACGTCCCATATTTCATCCAAAAGCAACATATAAAAAGAAAGGATTTTCTTTATAAATATAAATGATTCTTTTACCTTAAATTAATCGACACGATTCTTTTTTCTAAAGTCGTAAAGGGCCAAATATCCCCATTTTCATCCAAAAATACACTTAAATTCTTCTTTTTATAAATATTCATATAGGGACCAATGTCTCGATCCAAATGAACATTGTGAATAAATTACTTGTTTTATGTATGATTCTTTATTTTCAACCTTAAAATATGTAATTATGCCACAATTTACTACTTTTCTTTATTGATTGGCTTTGTAGCTTTCCAATGTGGATATATGCACCTTTTAATTCCTATGCCATGATAATGCATAGGAAGAAAGATAAAATAATTAATTTTGAAAACTTATATATGAAAACATTTAACTAAGGTATAAATAAGATAAGGTTTCAAACTATCTCTGATTTTAGCCTTACAAGCTTAGAATTTATTTTTCAATATTTTATTGAATGGAGACTCCATGATACTTATCTTATGGTGCCCAACAGACACTCTCGTAGGTTGTTCACCAATAATAGAATAGGGATACCCTGAGACACTGTGTCATGCCTTCTTAAGGCTTGAGACTTGGCAAATTGGGTTGAATTCCTGTCGATTGTGAAACAATCAACCTTCACAAGTTAAATGAACCTTCGTTCAACGTCAAGCTTTAGAAGAAGGTTTTTGAGAACCAATTGGATGCCTCAGGAGGTTCGACACATGTCACACTCTAAGAGGTACCCCTTTACTATTCCTCTTAATATTTTTGCCCTAAGCTTAGAAGGGCACACCATTTGCTATTCATCAAAATATTTTTGCCAAAAACTCCAAGAAATACCCTTTTGCTGCTTGTCTAAATTTTTTGGCCCAAAACTCCAAGAGTTACCCCTTTACTTTTTATCTAAGTTTCATCCCAAAAACTTTAAAAGGCACCCCTTTACATTTTGTCTTAATGTTTTTACCCAAAATACAAATGGAAACCTTTTTGTTATTCCTCTAAATGCTTACACACTTTGTTACTCATCAAAATGTTTTTACCCAAAACTCCAAGGGGTGGGTACCCCTTTGGTTTTTGTCTTAATTTTTTTGCAAAAAATTTTAAGAGATACCCCTTTATTTTTTGTCTAAATTTTCTCAGTCAAAGCTTCAAGTTGTACCACTTTACTTTATTTCTAAATTTTTTTGTCCAAATCTCCAAGGGATATCCCTTTACTTTTTATCAAAATTTTCTCACCTAAAACTTTAAAGGGTACCTTTTTTATCTGAATTTTTCAGCCAAAACTACAAAGCATATCTCTTTCCTATTCCTCTAAATATTTTCATCCAAAACTAAGAAGGATAGCCCCTTTGATATTCATAAAAATGTTTTTTTTTCCAAAAATCCAAAGGGTACCTTTTTACTTTTTATCAAAGTTATTTTGTACAAAACTCCAATGGATACACATTTGCTTTCTATCTAAAATTTCCTACCCAAAACACCAATGGGTATGCTTTTTACTTTTTATCTAAATTTTTTTGCCTAATACACCAAGGGTTACCCTTTTGCTATTCATCTCAATATTTTTAACCAAAACATAGAGGGCTACTACCTTTGCTATCCGTCAAAATGTCTTACCCAAAACTCAAAGGATGCTTCTTTGGCTTTTTATATATATTTTTTACCCAAAACTCCATAGAGCACCATGTTGTTTTATGTCTAAATTTTCTTGCCCAAAATTTCAAGTGGTACCCTTTTTTCCTTTTTGTATAAATTTTTTTAATAAAAAGTCTAAGAGCTACCCTTTTGATTTTGTATAAATTTGTTTGCACAAAATTCTAAGTGATACCTCTTTGCGTTTTATCTAAATTTTCTCATCCAAAACTCTATATGGTATCGTTTTGCTTTTTTTCTAAAGTTTTTCCTCCCAAAACTCCGAAGGATACCTCTTTGCTTTTTATCAAAATTTTCTCGCTCAAAACTCAAATGGGTATCCCTTTTCTTTTTGTCTAAATTTATTCAGCCAAAACTACAAAGGGATCCCTTTTCCTATTTCGCTAAATATTTTAACCCAAAACTCAGAGGTATAGCCCCTTTGATATTTATAAAAATATATTTTTTTCAAAACTCTAAAAGGTACCATTTTAATTTTTGTTTAAATTTTTGCACACAAAACTCCAATGGGTACCTCTATGTTAGTTCTTTAAATATTTCGCAAAAACATAGAGGGGTAACTTCTTTAATATTCATCAATTTTTTACCTGAAACTTCAAGAGGTACCCCTTTACTTTTTATCTAATTTTTTTTCCAAAACTCCAAAAGGTACCCCTTTGTTTTTTGTTTAAATTGTTTGCTCAAAACATAAAATGGATACTACTCTACTATTATTCTAATATTTTTGACCAAAATTCAAATGGGTACCTACTTTGCTTTTCATTAAAATATTTTTATCCCAAATTTCAAAGGGTATGCTTTGCTTTTTATGTAAATTTTACTCCTAAAATTCCAAATGGTACCCCTATGCTATTACTCTTAATATTTTTGTCCAAAACATAGAGGGGTACCCCTTAACTATTCATTAAAAAGTTTTTGCCCAAAACTGCAAGGTGTGTTTCTTTGCTTTTCAACAATAATTTTTTACCTAAAAAATCAAAGGGATACCCCTTTGCTTTTTTACTATATTTTTTTTGCCTAAAAAACCAAGGGGTATCCCTTTACTTTTATCTTTTTTTTTGCGCAAAATGCAAGTTGTATGCTTAGCTTTTTGGCTAAATCTTTCTGCCCAAAACAAAAATAGGTACCCATTGGCTATTCCTCTAAATATTTTCGTCCCAAAAGACAAATGCGTAATCACTTTGCTATTAATCAAAATATTTTTATCCAAAAACTCCAAAGGGTACACCTTTAGTTTTTGTCTAAATGTTCTTATATGAAATCTCAAGTGGTTTCCTTTTCTTTTTATCCAAATTTCTCATCCAAAACTCCATACGTTACCAATTCTCTTTTTTAACCAAAAATTTTTTGTCCAAAACTCTAAGGGTTATCCTGATTCTTTTCTCTAGATATTTTAGCAAAAACTACAAGGGGTACCCCTTTGCTATTCCTTTAAATATTTTAGCCCAAAACTCAAAGGTGTAGGCCCATGGATATTTTTAAAAATGCTTTTTTCAAAACTCCATAGGTATTCTTTTGCTTTTTTCTAACTTTTTTGCACAAAACTCCAGCGAGTATTCCTATGTTATTTCTCTAAATATTTACACCAAAACATAGAGTGCTACCCCCCTTACTATTCATCAAAATAGTTTTGCCCAAAAATTCAAGGGATACCCTTTACTTTTTATCTAAATATTTTTTTCCAAAACTTCAAGTGGTACTCCTTTACTTTTCGTCTAAATTTTTTGTCCAAAACACAAATGGGTACTACTTTGCTTTTCCTCTAAATATTTTCGACTAAAATTCCGAATGGGTACTCACTTTTCTTTCATTAAAATATTTTGCCAAAAACTTCAAAGGGTACCCTTTGCTTTTTATCTAAATTCTTTTCACCCAAAACTCCAAAAGATACCCCTATGTTACTCTTTTAAATATTTTTGCCAAAAACTTAGAGAGTTACCACTTTAGGTATTCATCAAAATGTTTTGCGCAAAACTCTAAAAGGTACCTCTTTGCATTGTGCTTGAATTTTTTGGTCTAAAAAACCAAGGGGTACCCATTTGGCTTTTATGTAAATTATTTCACCCAAAATTTCAAGTGGTACGCTTTCGCTTTTTATCTAAATGTTTTAACTCAAAATACAAATGGGTACCCTTTTACTGTTCCTCTAAATATTTGTGGCCAAAAAAACAAATGCCTATGCAATTTGTATTTCATCAAAATAATTGTTTCCAAAACTCTAAAAGGTATACCTTTGGTTTTTGTCTAATTTTTTTGCATAAAATTCCAAATGGTATATATTTGCTTTATGTCTAAATTGTCTTTCCTGAAACTTTATGTGGTACCGCTTTACTTTTTGTTCAATTTTTTGCCCAAAATTTTAAAGGGTACCCCTTTACTTTTTGTCAAAATTTTTTTGCTCAAAACTCCAATGAAAAACTTTTTGTTTTTGTCTATTTTTTTTAGCTAAAACTACAAAGGGTAACCTTTTTCAATTCATCTAAATATTTTTGCCCAAAACTCGGAGGCGTACCCTCTTGGATATTTATAAAAAAAATTCTAAAACTTCAAAAAAGTAGCATTTTGGTTTTAGTTTAAAATTTTTTGCCCAAAACTCTAAGGTGTATCCTTATACTATTCCTTTAAATATTTTTTCCCAAAACACAGAGTACCCCTTTGCCATTCATCAAAGTATTTTTTCCCTACATTCAAAAGGGTACCCTTTCAATTTTTTTCTAAATTTTTTGACCAAAATTTCAAGGGGTATCATTTGCTTTTGTCTAAATTTTTCACCCAAAATACAAATGATTACCCCTTTGCTATTCGTATAAATATTTTTGATCCAAAACTCTATGGGGTACTCATTTGGTATTCATCAAAATGTTTTTGCCCAAAAATCCATAAGGTATCCCTTTGCTTTTTGTTTTGATCTTTTTGCCTAAAATTATAAAAGTACCCTTTTACTTTTTTTTTAAATTTTCTTTCCCAAAACTTAAGGTTGTAGTCCTTTACTTTTGCACCCAAACTTCAAAGGATACCCTTTTTCTCACCAAAAATTTCAAAGTGTACCCCTTTACTTTTTATCTAAATTATTTTGTGCAAAACTCAAAGGTGTACCCTTTTACTTTTCTTTTAAATATTTTCACCCAAAACTCAAAGGAATACCCCTTTACTGTTAATCATAATATTTTTGCCCAAAACTTCAAACAATACACCTTTGTTTTTTATCTATATTCTTTTTTCAAAACTCTAAGTACCTTTTTATTTTTTTGTCTAAATTTTTTCACCTAAAATTTCAAGTGATACATCTTTATTTTTTCTGTAAATTTTTTTTATTAAAACTGCAAAGGGTACCCCTTTTCTATTCCTTTAAATATTTTTGCCAAAAACTCAAAGGGATACCCTTTCTGCTATTCATGAATATGTTGTTTCCTAAAACTCTATAGGATAACCCTTTACTTTTTGTCTAAATATTTTCGCCCAAAACACCAAAGGTTACCTTTTTGGTTTTTGTCTATATTTTTTTGCCCAAAACTCTAAAGGGTAGCCATTTACTTTTTGTCTAAATTTTCTTGCCTAAAACTCTTAGTTGTACCTCTTTACTTTTTGTCTCATTTTTTTACCCAAAACTCTAAGGGGTACCCCTTTGCTATTAATTCTTATAGTTATTTTCATTCAAAAATCTAAGAGGAACCTCTTTGCTATTATAAAAATATTTTTTTCTTCAAAACTTCAAGAGGTAGTCTGTTGCTTTTTGCATAGATTTTTTTTAATCAAAACTCTAATGGGTACCCTTTTGCTATTTCTCTAAATATTTTCGCTAAAAATTAGAAAGGTACCCCCTTTGACATTCATCAAGATCTAAGGGGAACCTTGATTCTTTTTATCTAAATTTTTTTGCCCAAAACTCCAATAGTTATCCCTTTACTTTCTATTCAAATTTTCTTGCCCAAAACTCTAGTGGGTATCCCTTTTGCATTTTATCTAAACATTTTTACCCAAACACCAAGAGGTACCTTTTTTATATATTTTATCTGTGTGTGAATTCATTGTTACTTTTTCGTGTAAAGAGAGCCAAAAAGAGTAAAAAAATGTATTTTTTTGTGTAAAAGATAGAGGGTATAAGTTGGATTGGGAATAAAATAAGCCATTAATGTTGGTTATTAGAAAGCTAGAATATTTATAAAGCTTAACCCTTGTTGATTTTGCTATGTCTTTCTTTTAGGTTAGATTTTGGGTTTTCAAGACATGCATGGTTACCCAAAAACTCTTAAAAATCTAGGAAAGCCTCACTAAAAATGAGTAAAAATTTTAGAAAGATTGAAATAGATGAATTGATCAGGACTCTTCTTTTTACTTTTTTTTATAAGAAAAAAGAAAAACAAACAAACAAGAAATAAAACAACAACATAACAAGTCTAGGAAACAAGGTTTTCATGGCATCATTAGCTAAGATATCAGCAAGAATAATAGGATAGAAAGAATGCCAAACAAACTGAACATTCAAACTGAAAATCCAATTGGCAAGAAAATCTACAGCAGCATTAGCTTCTCTATAAACATTGTAGACATGAACTTGCCAATTATGATGCAATAAATCATGAAAGCAAATAAGAATGGCACAATGAGAAGTTAATAATAGCCAAAATGACACTCTTATTATCAACTTAAAGAACAACCTTCCTCCATCCTCATTTTCAAACTTCTTGCAAACCTAATAAAACTCTCCAAATCTTAGCAAAATAGGCATTATTTCCACCCCACATAGGCTAAAAAAACCACTAAGCCATCTATCCAAACAATCTTGGAAAACTCCACCAGAAGAAGCTTGAAGAACTGATCGATGAAAAGACTTGTCTGTATTTATAACAATCTAATTTAGAGGAGCTCAATTCCAACTCAAAAGATCCTCATTCTTCTCATTTAAACTAAGACTAAAATCTCCCATAATATCTTTAGCAACCATGTATACAAAGGAAGTAGAAAAAATTATTTGTTTTTTAATACTCCAAGGGATAGACCTACAATTAAAAACTTTCTCATTTCTCTATTTCCATAAAAACTAACACACATAATCAAAAATAAGAGCTCATAGGATAGACCTAAAGGAATTTTTATCTGCTAAATTAACTTCCATCCATTTTTTCAAATTTAAATTGAAATATTTTAAGAATGAGAATTTGGTATAAGAGTGAACCAAATCCTTTTAACAACATTGTAGTCCTAAGCCATATAAAGAATAGTTTTAAATTCCAAGTTGTAAGTATAACGTAACCCAATATAGGGAGTATCAATCTTTCAACCCAATAAAGAATAGTCCTAAGATACTGAAAAGCCCGACCTGGCAAGAGTCCAGCGACTCAAGGCTCCATGCACACCGTCAAGCGTGCACTCAAATCCATAAGATGGGATGGCCCAATCAGACAAAATAGGCCTTATCCTATCATAGTCCCCTGACACACACTATTGTCCATTCTGACACTTGCCACACATCACATTATAATTTGCCTACTCTAACACTCAAGTGGCTCGTCTCACCCCTATAAATACTAGGCTTATTTCCAAAACATAGACACGTTACATCCTACTTAGCACTATCTATCTTTCTCTCTATAAAAAGTCTAAAACTAATTTAACCATCGGAGTGCTCACATTCGGGCAAGCCCTTCTTATTGTAGGATCTCCACCTTATTAGGCCCGATCGCTTTATACTTTATATTCTATTATCCACGTATTTTGACATTGTATTGCTCACCATACACGGCTTCCTTCGTTATAAAATCTTAGAATTTATCAGTTAGTAACTGATTATGCATCATAAGCCAAAGAAAGACTTTAATCTTTCGCAGCCCTTGACAATTCCCAACAAATCTTCCAATTAATATCATTAACAATTCCGACAACATGAAGAAGCATACAATAAACTGAGTTAACTAAAGAAGATCCTGAGGAAGAAGGAAGCCAAACTAACATATCTAAATCCAAATTGTCATTAAAGGGCAAAAAAATAATCAATCAAAGCAACTACATTAGCATTCAAAAAATTAGCAAAGAGATGCCACCTCCAACCAGAGCTCAAATCAAACATGTCTTTAACAATATAGTGAAAAAATATGTTGCTAAGAAATAGAATTTCTAAGCTCCAAAGGCATATAAAGATAAAGAGGTCCAACATTAGCCTAGTTATCAAACCAAAAGGAAGCAATGTCCCCATCATTGATAGTCTAGCAAATGTTAGCTCTGAAAGAAGGCCAAAGGCTGGCAATGTGATAAGTGTGAATTATACTATATTTTTAGTATATTTTTAGGTGTTTATTTGAGTCAATTTAGTCTTAATTAGTTGGTTTTTGGTTTAATTATTTAGTTTATGTATTTTTAGGACTATTATTATATTTTGGTGTTTTTCAGGGCCAAATTGAAGGAAAAAGGCCATAAAGTGCAAAAAGGAGAAAGTTAAGGGCAAAAGTGAAATTAAAGGGAAATATGGCTTTCACTTAAGGGAAGCAACCATGAATCACTCGACTGAGTGATTCCTTTACTTAGCTGAGTGATTTGGCACTCTCCAGAGTGAGATTTTCACTCACCCAAGCAAGGATTGCATAAAAGGTAGTAGAATTTCAGTCTCTCGAGCATGAATTTCACTCTCCCGAGCATAATCGTCACTCTCCCAAGCATCAAGGCCACTCTCCCGAGTGATTAATAAGGAAACACGATAAAAGACTTCCTATTTAAGATGAATTCTTCTACAACTTGGTTTAGGAAGTTTGCAAAGGCAAAACTTCTTCTTTTGGCAAGATAATTCAAACTATAAAAGCACCAAAGTACCAGAACTTAGAGGGGAGGAAGAATTACGATTTTTATTCTTTGTTTAGTTTTAGTTTTCTTTAATTAATTGTACATTAGTTTTAGGCTTAGTTTTAGTTTTAGTTTTATTTTATTTTTCTTATTTTCTTAGTTTACAATTCTCTAAAAGACTCAAGCTTTCTATTGAAGTCATCAAGAACAAAGTTTGGAGCTTCATGAGTATTGTATCTCTTTACTTTAATTGTTCATTTAGTTTTCATCATGTTTGGTAAGTAGTTTTTTCTTCTTTTGCTAGGAAAAACTTGAACCCTCATACTTTTATAGTAATGACTTTATTCTGAGCTTTAATTCAATGCAAGTTTGATTATTTCTTAGTTTTGGACAAATTCTTACCTTTGGTTATATATAATTTGATTGTTGACTTATTTGAATTAATAGTTGATGAATGACTTATGCATAACTATTAGTATGCATGCTCTTAGGTTAGTTCATTAGTATTAATTCATAATTCTATTCTGAGTTAAGGTGTAATTATGCTTTAGTAAGGATAGATTAACACTAAGAAAAGTTGAACTAAGAATAGGTTAAAGTTAATTTGCCTGAAAAAGACTTTAACAGATGTCTAGGAGTTTAAAACTAGATTTTTATGCTAAGTGTTAGATTTATCTATGAGTTTAATACTTAGAATGATATTCTTGCATAAGATATCTAGCTTTATTATTGGTTTTTTTCATAATCACTTGTGTTAATTTTGTTTGAGTCATTATAATGAAAGTTGAGGTGGATAGTTCCTTTAGTACGAGAATTTCAGTTATTGTTTTGTGTTTAGTTCATGTTAGTTTTAGTTTTTGTTTTACTTTAGTGTCTATTTAGTTTAGTTCTTGCCTTTAAATCAAAAACTTAAGGAATAATCTCAGATTAATTTAATTCAAGCATAGATATTATTCTTAACAATCCATGTTCCCTTAGGTACGATATGTAGGGTCTTAATTTATATTTTTCTATGTTACTAACCGATCTAGTACACCTGCTAGACATTGGTCACAATGCTATGCCAAATAAAAGTGCCTAATAATAGGCCAAAACTTTTAGGGAATACGATAGTTAGTTTTAAAATTTTTAACCCAAAGAGCCTGACTATTACTAACCTAATGTTAAGCAATCTTAGGAAGAAAAGCATCATTATAAACCTTTCACCCTCCTAATACTAACTCACCCAAGTTCCACTAGTTTGCAAAGTTACTCTCAATTAATTAAATAAAGTTTCCTGACATCACTAAAAGATCCCCAAATAAAATCATGACAAAGCCGCTTAATATGATCACAAATAGACATAGGGAGTATTGTTGTTTGCATGGCATAAATTAGGGTAAAGAAAACTTGATTTAACTAGAGTGATATGAGCAGCCATAGTAAGGGTTTTGGCCTTCCAATTAGCTAGTTTATATCTTACTTTGTCAACAAGATGAGAATAAATTTTTTTCCTGCTCTACCATGAATAATTAGAGTGCCCAAGTAATGACTAAGGACATCAATTAAGTAAAAATCGAAGTATTTCTCAACTCAATAGCAAGTTTACGATTGACATTCTTAAACATATAGAAAGTTGACTTATGCTTGTTAACTAATTGACTAGAACAGTGGCAAAAATCCTCTAACACCCCATTGATAACATTAATTCAGTTAATAGAAGCTTTGGCAAAAAGGATGAGACCATCATCAAAGAAAAGGTGAGAAAGAAGGGGACCCCCTCTTCCTAAATGAATTGGCTTCCAACTTCCATCATTAATAGCTTTTTTAATGCCATAAGAAAGATGATCCATACATAAAACAAAAATGTAAAGAGAGAGGATCTCGCTGACGAGCACCTCGAGATGGAATGAAGCTCTCAATGAGGCTTTTATTCCAAATAATTTTAAAAATGCTATTTTGCCAACAAGAGGCCAGCATAGAACATAAAATCAATGGGAAAACCTACATCCAAGAAAGTATCAAAAATAAAATCCCAACAGAGATGGTCATAAGCCTTTTCTAAATTAATTTTAATTATAATATAAATTTTCTCTCCTTTTTTTATTTTACATAGAGTGAGCTATTTCTTGAACCATGAGAATATTATTCGTGATTAATGCCCCAAATTAAAACTAGCTTGGTGAGACCCCACAAGTAAATTCAAACAAGCCTTAATTATATTAGTCAACACCTTTATTAAAACTTTATCAATCACCAATAACAAACTAATAGGTTAAAAATTGTTAACATAAGCCAACTTATTCTTTTTGGGAATAAGGCAAATAAAAGCAATAAAAAATACAAAACAATAGCCCCACCCCATAAAGCCTCATTAATAAAATTAAACAAGGAATCTTTAACAATATGTTAATATTTTTGGAAAAATAGGGGGTTTAGACCATTAATACTTAAGTCTTAAGAGGTTTCATACTAAAGACTACCTCATAAAGTTTATCAAAACTAAAAGAAGCCATTAATGCATTAGTCATGAAATTACTCAAATAAGGGAATTTATAATGGATTGGATAAAGAAGGGCTATGTTATGATCTTTCACATACAAAAAGCCAAAAAAATTCATAACTTGATTTTTAAAAAGCTCCTGATCAAAGGATAATTCACCATTATCCATCAATAGCTCATGAATATAAATTTTTTTGCCTCTTAAAATGCACCTTATTATGAAAATAAAATGTAATTTTTATCACTTGCTAGCAACCAATCCATGCCTTCTATTTCAAATAGACTACTTCCTACAAGATAATATTATCCAATTCCAACCTTAATTTGCTACCAAGGTTTTCAAGATAGCTAGATTGCGATCTCAAGAAAATGCTCAATACCCACTAGCTTAGAAATAATTTTCTTCTTGTATTACATAATGCAGCCAGAGACCTCTTTGCTCTAAAGACCAGTTTCAGACACAGAGTTATCTATGGTATTAAAAATACTACCAATATTTAACCAATTAGAAGCAATAGAGTCACAAAAGTCTTTATGAAGAACCTAATCAACATTAAATTAAAAGGCATGTTCATAAGCAGATTGTCAACAGTGAAGAGAAGAATAAGTCTATGGTTAGACTTTAATTTCAACAAGTGGGTGATTTTAAGACCTAGAAAATTCTCTCTCCAATGCATATTATAGAGTGTTCAATCCCATCTTTTCATAAATAGCCCCCTACACCAAGCGAACTTGGGACCCATGAAACCCATATTTGATAAATTACAAGAATCAATAAATTAGCCAAATAAAGGGCATAGTCTACTACCCCAAAAAAAACCATCAAACTTCTCATGAGAGAAAAGAAAAGAGCTAAAATCCCCCAGAACCACCCAAGAAATGGAGATATAATAAGAGATACTCTTTAAAATCCTCCTAAAGAAAATTTCTTCGAGTCGACAATAGGTTTTCATAAACTACGATAAGATAAAACTACAACACATTTCTATGAATCACCTTGAGATAAATAAATTGATAAGTATAACTCTTCACAACAATATCTTGTAACACTTTGTACCTAAACATTTGATTCAAGTACCAGGATGTACATTTATCGCCGGTGTTAATTATATTATTCCGAATTAATTCCTTTTAAACTTGGCAAATGTACTCATATTTCAATTCCAATGCAAATAATATACATCAAATTTATTTCATCATAAAACACTATTTATTTGGTCATTTTTCTATTTCAAATGGTAAAAAATTTGATCAATATAATGGCTGCAAATAGAACTTATCTTCCTACAATTTTAAAGAATGGCACTCCCGAACAATCATCCTCCGACTCCCAAAATTCCATTTAACAACACAAGTACTTCTAAATTCATTCAAAAATCATCATTTGCAACCATCACAGTCTTTACCACATCTATGCATCATATTAACCATTTTTCATGCTTAAAATATAAACACTCCATAACATTCAAATACTTATAAATTTACTTTTACAAAATTGACTTTTGCATGATTTATATAACTACATGCCCAAAAATGATTCATTTACATCTATTTCCATAATGAAACCTCTACATTCAACAACACAAGTACTTCTAAATTCATTCAAAAATCATCATTTGCAACCATCACAGTCTTTACCACATCTATGCATCATATTAACCATTTTTCATGCTTAAAATATAAACACTCCATAACATTCAAATACTTATAAATTTACTTTTACAACATTGACTTTTGCATGATTTATATAACTACATGCCCAAAAATGATTCATTTACATCTATTTCCATAATGAAGCCTCTACATGGAATTCACATATCATACATCTTAAGTCTTCAATTCTCCTTTACTATCTAGCTTTTTGACATATCCCTTGTGCATAGGAAAATATTATGCACTAAGAAATTTATATTTTTTTGTAGTGAATACTTAACTATAATTTTCATGCTTATATTTATTTCAAGTTTCATTAATTAAGAATCCACTAATTTAAAATTTAATCCCTCTTATTTTGCTTTAATTGTTTCACTTACTAACCATATAAATTTCATATTTCTATATTTGCACTTTTAATTTATTTTTTTACTCTATTATCCTCATTTTACTATAAAATTTTTAACTTCTACCTATATAACCACAAATTTTACCAAAATTTACATTTGTACACTTAACTTATTTTTATTTTTTTTTATGACAAATTACCATTTTATCCGCATTTATATACTAATTCACACCAAATTACTATTTCATTTCTATTTCCATACTTTTTCTATAAAATTACATCTTAGTCCTTAATTCCACATTGTTACTAAAATTACAATTTAGCCCCTTTTTCTACACCTTTTTCACTTAATTACCATTTTACCCTCAATTTGACACTTTTATTTTATAATTACATTTTGGTCCTCAAAACATCATTTTCATTATCTTGTAGCTATTTTACTTATTGAACTTATCTTTATCATAATTTTACTATATTACCACTACTTTAAGCAATTTTACCATTTAATTACGATTCTTGCACTTAATAATAACTAGTGGAAACCTTCGAACTGGATAAGTGAAACAAGAACCCCAAAAGTCCAAAATTGTCGAGATAACCACTTAGCATAGCCAATTCCCCGACCATACATCAAAATCACTCTTCTTTTTTCTCAATTTTCCCTATTTTTTATGTATACCACCATTGGCCTACTAATGTGAGTTGCAATGACTCAATACCGCATTGTATCCCTATGACTAGTCATTTATATTTTATACTTCTAGTTTGACCACTAGCTACTAAGGGCTTTTAATTCTATTATTCTAATTCACACTTTATGTCATAAAATTCAATCTTTTCCTACATTATGCATTACGCCAATATACCAATTTAAGTATTATACATCAAATTACTACATAACATCACATATCATTCAAATTCATCAATTTCTAAATCAATACCATAAGGAATACTATTCGGCCATGGTAGGTTCAATCCTTTCCATTTTTATTCTTATCGTAGAATTTTCTATTTATGATTTTTATACATAATTTATATGTTTCAAGTATTAATTCACCAAAATTCCATTGAAAAGTATATAAATACATAATTACATAAGACTTTCTTATTAGGGTTTTAGTATCTATCATGATTTTTAAGCAATTAACCATGTTAAATCACTTAACTAACATTCAATTTCATTTATTTATCATTAATTTGAATTGAAACATGCAATTCTCAAATAAACCCTAATAGACATAACCTAAAAGTTCATGAAATAATATAGTTAGTGTATTCACATAGCCAATTCTCTTGCTCATTTCTATTTCTCTTATTTTTTCCCCTTTTATCTTTCACTTTCTTCTTCTTATTCTCTACCTAACCAAAATCATGTGTGTATAAATTCATTAAATTCATTTATAATTTTAACCCAAAATTACAAAAACAAAATAATTACATAAATCCCTATCTAATTCTATCAAAATCATAAATCCTCACTTACTTGGCGTCACTTTCTCTTCCAAAATTCTTTCTCTTTCTCAAGCTTTTTTCTCTATTAATCCCTTAAATAAGGTAAAGAGGTTGTCATATAATTAATTTTTGATGAAATTTATGATGGATTATAGGTAGAATTTAAGCTTAAAGATTTAAAAATAGAGGAAGGGTAGGAAATGGTGGTTTCGACCAAGAAAGAGGAAGGAGGAAGATGGCTGCACTTTCTTGAATATCTCACATTATTCTCTCTATATTTATATCTCAAAAAAGATGGCTAGGATTAAGCATACACTATTTAAACTAATGGTAAAAAAATGAGCCATTTGTCACCTCTCTATTGCTTTCAAAGTTTTCTATGAATATTAGTCAAAAATATGAAAAAATGTTTCTTAAGGTGAATCTAAATTTTTGAGTCAAAACGAGCTCATTTCGGTAATTTTTTCGATCCAGCGGTGTAATTATAGTCCAATAACTAATTTTTCAATCTTGATTTTATTTTAATTTAATACTTTCAAAAATTCATTTAATTGATTTCAAATAGATTTCTATGTTTGGAATACTTTTTTGAACTCCAGAGCAATTTTTTTAAGGCTGGTCAAACTTGGTCGATATCGACATCAATCCGCTACTTATTTTTATTTTTAACTTTTGAGACCCTAATTGATCTCAATTTCACCTCAATTTATATCTCAGGACTCTCTATGAATTTTACTTACCATTGGTTGAGGAAAATATTTATGGGCTTTGGGTGGTACTATTCATGCAGTCAGGTTTTTAGAGCGTTACATTTCCATTCCTTGAACTTGAAGAATCCACATACCTTTATAAAAACCTTGAGCTTCTACTTTGAAAGAATGCACAAAAACCAACATTCTAGTCATTATATCAGCAATGACCCCACTAATTCTCATCTCTAATAAAACTAAAATAAAGAATGCTTACAAATTCACCAAATTTCTAGCATGAATCATAGAATCATTATGGCCAGCATCCTGGCAATTCCATGACATAATATGTAATCCATAAAAAGGATAGAAAAGTACATGAGCTAAATGCTCAAGAATAAGCCATGAAAAAACGTCCACTATGGGACTGTTATTTAAAGCCCGTAAAGCCATATCAAATTTTTGAATGGTATTCTCCATTGAAACCAAGATGAAAAAAAGTCAGAAGCATCACCTAACTTCAAGGCAAATTCTTTACTCTTTTTTTTTTGCTTGTAGAGTAAGATGCTTCACAAATACTCTTCAAACCTCTTCTATTTGGCGATCTCCCATTACTAATTGAAAGGTTTTTAATTCTGGTGCCCCGATGAAGAACTCTATCTTTGATACAACCAATCGAAATGGGTTTAAAGGTAATTGAATAAGAAACTAAAATAGCCTTATAGGAGTTGAGGTCCAGAACTAATGACAAAAATATTATCAACTTTAATAGTTTAGCAAAAGTGTCTTGAGCTTTGCTGATTGTATGGTTAGTTGAATCCACAATCGAGAGGGTAATCATATTGACATTGTAGTTCTCCTTTTCTTCTTAAATCTTTTGTTTAGGAGGCCGAGAATGATTTGAATTTTGTTGCCCCTGGGTATCAAGTTTATTCTTCTGTATAATGATGCTAGGAGAATAAGAAAATAACATATTATCACGAATAACAACCTTATCAGCCTTGCTGGAACTAGATTTTTTATAAATGCCCCTAGCCTTAGAATTTTTTATTTAAAGCCCGTTTAGCCATATCAAATTTTTGAATGGGATTCTCCATTGAAACCAAGATGAAAGAAAGTCAGAAGAATCACCTAACTTCAAGGCAAATTCGTTACTCTTTTTTTTTTGCTTGTAGAGTAAGATGCTTCACGAATACTCTTCAAACCTCTTCTATTTGGCGATCTCCCATTACTAATAGAAAGGTTTTTAATTTTGGTGCCTTTATGAAGAACTCTATCTTTGATACAACCAATCGAAATGGGTTTAAAGGTAATTGAATAAGAAACTAAAATAGCCTTATAGGAGTTGAGGTCCAGAACTAATGACAAAAATATTATCAGCTTTAATATTTAGCAAAAGTGTCTTGAACTTTGCCGATTGTATGGTTAGTTGAATCCACAATAGGGAGGGTAATCATATTGACATTGTAGTTCTCCTTTTCTTCTTAAATCTTTTGTTTAAGAGGCCGAGAATGATTTGAATTTTGTTGCCCCTGGGTATTAAGTTTATTCTTCTGTATAATGATGCTAGGAGAATAAGAAAATAACATATTATCACGAATAACAACCTTATCAGCCTTGCTGGAACTAGATTTTTTATAAATGCCCCTAGCCTTAGAATTTTTTATTTAAAGCCCGTTTAGCCATATCAAATTTTTGAATGGGATTCTCCATTGAAACCAAGATGAAAGAAAGTCAGAAGAATCACCTAACTTCAAGGCAAATTCTTTACTCTTTTTTTTTTGCTTGTAGAGTAAGATGCTTCACGAATACTCTTCAAACCTCTTCTATTTGGCGATCTCCCATTACTAATAGAAAGGTTTTTAATTTTAGTGCCTTTATGAAGAACTCTATCTTTGATACAACCAATCGAAATGGGTTTAAAGGTAATTGAATAAGAAACTAAAATAGCCTTATAGGAGTTGAGGTCCAGAACTAATGACAAAAATATTATCAGCTTTAATATTTTAGCAAAAGTGTCTTGAACTTTGCCGATTGTATGGTTAGTTGAATCCACAATAGGGAGGGTAATCATATTGACATTGTAGTTCTCCTTTTCTTCTTAAATATTTTGTTTAGGAGGCTGAGAATGATTTGAATTTTGTTGCCCCTGGGTATCAAGTTTATTCTTCTGTATAATGATGCTAGGAGAATAAGAAAATAACATATTATCACGAATAACAACCTTATCAGCCTTGCTGGAACTAGATTTTTTATAAATGCCCCTAGCCTTAGAATTTTTTATTTAAAGCCCGTTTAGCCATATCAAATTTTTGAATGGGATTCTCCATTGAAACCAAGATGAAAGAAAGTCAGAAGAATCACCTAACTTCAAGGCAAATTCTTTACTCTTTTTTTTTTGCTTGTAGAGTAAGATGCTTCACGAATACTCTTCAAACCTCTTCTATTTGGCGATCTCCCATTACTAATAGAAAGGTTTTTAATTTTGGTGCCTTTATGAAGAACTCTATCTTTGATACAACCAATCGAAATGGGTTTAAAGTGTTAGTGTAAGCCCTAGCCCCAATGCATTGTAACGAAACACTTGAAATTAATAAAATGAGGCATTAGTTTTATCTTTTGTATTCCTGTGCATATCAATTGATAAAACTATCCAAGAATGTCGTTTCGGTTTAAGTTATCATGTGTGAGGCACATGGATTGTAAGACCTTGAAACAAATGAGACATCATTCTAAATATCCCTAGTCAGTCATTGTTATGGGAATAACAAATGAATTAAGACTAGTATGCTCTCTCTGATCTTATGAGTTCTGTCTTACGGATCATTAGGACAAGAGTGTCAATCAGAGATCATAGATACATGTTAAAGAACATGGTATCTGGATTCGATCCGCTCATGAGAACACTACATGGTACAAGTCATAAGTGTTTCTCATATGCAAGTTTTGTATCGGAGTTCTTAGACCTGAAATCTCTATGAAACTCTTTATGAATTACTGTGTACTTTGACATACACCTAACATGCTCGTAACAGAGTGACAAGTACGGGTATGATTGGGTATGCACTGATTCATGTTAGAGAGCATGAGAGAAGTGAAGGGATTACCCCTCTCGATAAGAGAGAAAAATATCACCGGCCACTTGATCAGTGAACTGAGAAGTGTATGGCCATACCGAGATGAAATAATGAGTAATCATTATTTATCTGAGAGTTCAGTGTCACTGGAATATCAAGAAATGAATTAATGTATATAAGGATGACTAGTTCCATGCCTTATATTAATTCTGATATTTATGGGTAAGGGACTATGCGAAATTGCATTAGGTCACCAAATGCCATATGCATTTTCATTTAATTTGGAATGCTATAATATCTTGCTAGAGAATATATATAGCCTTTGAATTAATTTATTAATTCATTGCCAACATTAAATGGACCTATAGGATCGCACACAAAGCATTGGGCTTAAAATATTTAAATTAAGTATTGGACATTAATTTGGGCTTTTAATTAAAGTCAAATTAATGTATGTAATGGGTTATAATATTGCTATTGGGCTTTGGTCCATGAGAGAGAGAAATTCAGCCCATAAGGTTTAATTTCAATTAATTAATTATCTTGTGTTAATTAAGTTAATTGAATATTAATGCCTAAAGGAATTTAAATTAAATTAAATCACTTATATATTTAATTAAGTGATTTCATTTATTTAAATGTGTTATGTTTTATTTCAAATTTGAATTTAAATTCAAAATATATTACTTATCTTTAGGAAGTGATAGAGTTTGAATTAATTATCTTAGGATAGTTGAATTCAGATTAATGACTTGCCAAAGGATAAGCATATATATTAAAAGAAATAAAACCCTAAACCTAATTTTTTGTGGCATGAATAGTAACTCGTGAATAGTGACTCTCTCTCTTAATTCTTTTGTTCAATTTTTCACAAGGAGAAAGGATTGTTCCTCATTCTCTTGTGTTATTGAGCAGTAATAGCAATCTAAAGAAGTACAAAATCAAGTTTTGTAGCTTCAAACTATAACCCTTACACAATACCGAAAAAGAGATCTAGCAATCTCGTTTTTTAAGCCGACGGTGTAATTGTGTGTGTGAGAATAGAGGGAGTGGCGCAAAAGGCTGTTCCTTGGCATTGGTGATCGAGAACTAAGGTGGATAAAGGCATCTTGGTTGCTGGACATCACAAAATCAAAGAATAAAAGGCATCATCTATTGTAAGTTTCAAAACCCTAAAATTGCATGTTTTCGTTCCTATCTTTGGATATGTATGGTATGTATGATAAAATTTTTGTTTTTCCGCTGTGCTATCATGATTATCATACCATGTCATATTCCATCAGTGGTATCAGAGCCTAGACATGCTTATTTTAGTGCTTTAGATGCATGAAAAAATTAATTAAAAATCGTTATTTTGAAAACATGCAAATCTGAAATTTTCTGTTTTGAGTTTTTTGCATTGTTTTGGTGTAAAAACGATTTTAATTGATTAGATAGGTATTATAATTAATATGACATGTTAATATACTGTCCTAAGATGTTATTAGGGCTGGTAATGGTCGGATTTAATTATTTATACCTAATGGTACATGTTAATTATGAAACTAGGTACTAGTTGGCATGTAAATTGCTATTTTAACAACTAGTTTTCAAAATTAAATGTAAAAACGTTTTTGGGATATTTGTAAGTGATTTTTAAAGGTTAAATATCAGGTCTGGACATGTGTTAAATTTGGTTTTAATTCTGGTCCATGACAATTTAATTGATTAATTTTAAAATCACTTAAAACTATGTCTAGTTTGTGTTTGTTACATGTTTAATCAACATTGTTTGTTATGTTTTGATTAAAATGGTAAAAACACATTTAGATTAAAATGGTACAGAATATTAAATCAATGTTTATGGAATTATTTAGATTATTAAATGACTCATAAAATTGATTTAAATGTTTGTGCATTTTATGGCATTACATAAGCATTAAACAACTAGTTTTTGTTGTTTGTTTGTTTTTGCATGAATGCCGTGTACTATATATGTGTTCTTCATGATTTTATTTTTAATTCATGTTAGCACATATTATATGCATTTTTAATGTTTATGGGCTGTATGACATAAAATTAAAAATGGCTAAATTGGAAATTATGCTAGAGTTGATTTATAGCACAAATCTAACTAGTTTGTGTTTTGGGCTTTTAAGAGAACTTATTCAATAAGAGGATTTAGTCCATTGGGCTTCGTCCCAGACCCATCACGGGGTCATCTCTTAAAGCTTCAAGTACACAATTTCCATTAATGGGCTTGGCTAAATCTAATTAAAATTGGACTTTGTTTGATCCATGAATGCTATGTATATTTATTTGCTTGTTTGGTGTGATGAATGGATATGCATGGTGCATTCATGGGCCTTGGGTTTTTGTAATTAAATATGGCCTGCGAGCCATTATATTTTATTGTAAAAGTTTCATTTATTTCTTAGAATAGAATTTATTTGAAGACTTTGTAAATCAAGACGAAGCCCACCAGAGTGGAGAAGCCCAACTCGAAGATTCTTATGTAATAGTATAGAATCTTAGTTGTAAGTTTTTGGGCCCATGTTTGTCACGCTTTACTTTATGCAATTATATATATATGCATGCTATGTATGGATGACAAAGCGTATGCCATGTAAGCCGTAATAAAATGAATCCCTAAAAAATAGTAAGTCACAAAGTTGCCTTCCTAATTCGAAACATGTCAAGGCATCGATCATCGGTCACGTAGACTAGGAGTCCTAGATGCGCCCGATTATCTTTGTGAGGCATGGGTTGTGAATGTAGGTTGGACTTATCATGGAAAGGGATGCCCGGACCTAGGCAACTAATAAATGGGTTGTGCTATAACATCCTAAGATGTTAGCCCATTTGATCCAAGAGTCATGTATGAGACATGATTGGAGTTTTCCTACCTAAGTAACTTAACTTATTAGGTGTACAAGCTCAGCTTGACTAATAAGTTGTTGAGAAAAGTGGATCTTGGCCCATATTAAATCACTAACGCGAATTATTTAAAGGGATATTAATTCGGTTTGTGGGATCATTAATAAGACCTCATTTAATCTTGCTAAATTTTATTGTAGATTGAAAATGGCATCTTCAAACAACAATTTCTCATTGCGATCGGTCCTTGAAAAGGACAAATTGAATGGCACCAATTTCATAGACTGGTCTCGAAACTTAAGAATAGTTCTTAAGCAAGAGAAGAAGTCGTATGTTTTGGATGCACCCTTGCCTGATGAACCTGGTAGGAATGCCTCTGCGATTCAAAAGGAAACTTTTGAGACCAAGAAGAGCGACTCTATTGATGTGACCTGTCTGATGTTGGCCACTATGGTGCCTGACTTGCAAAAGCAAGTTATGGACCAAGAGGCTTATGCGATCATGGTGCACCTCAAGGAGATGTTCCAAGAGCAAACTCGTCATGAGAGGTTCGTGACAACAAAGGCCTTAATTTCTTGTAAGATGGCTGCGGGTACTCCTGTTAGTACCCATGTACTCAAGATGAAAGGGTATCTTGATACTCTTAAGAAGCTTGAGGTACTAGTGCCAAAGGAATTGGATACTGACTTGATCTTAGGTTCATTGACTGATGATTATGATCCATTCGTGATGAATTATAACATGCATGCAATGAACAAGTCAGTCACTGAGCTTCATGGGATGCTTAAGAATGCTGAAGAAAACATTCGAAAGACCAATCCCGTACTAATGGTTCAAAAGGGAATTAAGAAGGGACAAGCTAAGGGAAAGGGAAAGGGAAAGGCAAAACCCAAGTCAAGTGGGAGTGCACCTCAGGCCCAATCCAAGCCCAAGGCGCCAAAACTCAAAGAGAGTGAGAGCACTTGCTTCCATTGCAACAAGATAGGGCATTGGAGGAAGAATTGCGCTCTCTTTAAGGAAGAACAAAAGAAGAATGGAGCCAAGGCGTCCAGTTCTGGTATTTTTGTTGTTGAAGTTAACCTTTCTATTTCTACCACTTGGGTATTGGATACCGGTTGTGGTTCTCACATTTGTTCAAATGTGCAGGGGTTAAGAAATAGGCGGTTACTTGGGAAGAATGAAGTGGACCTCCGTGTGGGGAATGGAGCACGAGTTGCTGCCATGGAGATAGGCGACTATCACCTCACTTTACCTTCCGGACTTTGTATTGTTTTGAATAATTGTTATTATGTGCCTACTATGAGCAGAAACATTATTTCAGTTTCATGTTTGGATAATGATGAATTTGATTTTGTTATTAAAAATGGCAATGCTCATATTCGTCGTCAAGGCATTTCTTATGGCAATGCCATGTTGCAAAATGGCCTTTATATCCTTGATTTACAAAACAAAGAGTCCATATACAACATTAATACAAAGAGGGTTAAATCAAACGAATTGAACCCTACTTACTTCTGGCATTGTCGCTTAGGACATGCAAACGAAAAACGCATTTCAAGACTCCACAAAACTGGAGTGCTTGGGTCATTCGACTTAGAGTCTTATGATACATGCGAGCCATGTTTGCATGGAAAAATGACAAAGAGTCCTTTTAATAAAAATGGCGAGAGGACTAATGGCTTATTGGAACTAATACATTCCGATGTATGTGGACCTTTAAGTACACATGCTAGAGGTGGTTTTAGCTACTTCGTGACATTCACAGATGACTTCAGTAGATATGGCTATGTCTATCTGATGAAGTACAAGTCTGAAACTTTTGAGAAATTTAAAGAGTTTAAGAATGAAGTAGAAAACCAACTTGGCAAAAGTATAAAAGCCATTCGATCAGATCGAGGTGGCGAATACTTAAGCCAAGAGTTTGACAATCATCTAAAGGAGTGTGGTATTATTTCACAGCTCACTCCTTCTGGAACACCTCAATGGAATGGTGTGTCCGAAAGGAGAAATCGAACTCTATTGGACATGGTTCGATCTATGATGAGTCAAGCTAATCTTCCTATCTCTTTTTGGGGTTATGCATTAGAAACTGCTGCGTTTCTATTGAACCGTACTCCAACTAAAGCAGTTGAGAAGACACCATACGAGGTATGGACTGGGAAAGAACCCAATATGTCTTTTCTCAGGATTTGGGGCTGTGAAGCACATGTTAAGAAATTAACATCTGAAAAACTAGAGTCCAAATCCACTGTCTGCTTGTTTGTGGGTTATCCTAAAGAAACAAAGGGATACTACTTTTACTCACAAGCCGAGAACAAAGTATTTGTTGCTCGCAAGGCTGTTTTCTTGGAAAAGGAGTTCCTTCTCAAGAAAGACAGTGGGAGTAAAGTAGAACTTGGAGAAATTCAAGCACCACAAACTCCTATAGAGGATGGTTTGGAAATGGGATCAAGTTCACAACCAGTTGTGGAACAAGAACCCATTACACAAGAACCTAGAAGGTCCGGTAGGGTACGTCAGGAGATTGAGAGATATGGATTTCTAATCACTGACAGTGACACTATTGAGTTAGTAGATCGTGAGGATCCTACTACCTACCGAGAAGCTATTGAAAGCCCAGACTCGGATAATTGGCTTGAAGCTATGAAATCCGAGATGCAATCAATGTACGATAACCAGGTTTGGACCTTGGTTGATCCACCAGAAGGTACTAAGGTAATTGAATGCAAGTGGTTATTCAAACTAAAAGCTGATAAGACCTACAAAGGTAGACTAGTAGCAAAAGGTTTTCGACAAACTCATGGTATAGACTATGATGAGACCTTTTCGCCTGTAGTCATGCTCAAGTCCATTAGGATCTTGCTTGCCATAGCTGCATATCATGATTATGAGATATGGCAAATGGATGTCAAAACTGCTTTCCTTAACGGAAATTTACTTGAGGATGTGTATATGACACAACCTGAAGGTTTTGTCAATCCCAAGCATCCTAAGAAGGTATGCAAGCTTCAAAAATCCATTTATGGATTAAAGCAAGCATCCCGAAGTTGGAATCTTCGCTTTGATGAGGCAGTCAAATAATTTGACTTCATCAAGAACGAAGATGAGCCTTGTGTGTACAAGAAGGTTAGTGGGAGCATAGTAGTGTTTCTGGTCCTATATGTGGACGACATCCTTCTCATTGGGAATGATATTCCAACATTGCAAAAGGTTAAGCAATGGTTGGGAAAATGTTTCTCAATGAAAGACTTAGGTGAAGCCGAGACAATACTTGGTATTCGAATCTATAGAGATAGATCGAATCGGCTTTTGGGACTAAGTCAAGAAAAGTACATAGACAAAGTACTAAAGCGTTTTAGTATGGGAGACTCAAAGAAAGGATACATACCTTTGGCTTTAGGAGTTCCTTTGACTAAAGAACAGTGCCCTAAAACCAAAGAGAAAAGGGACAACATGAGTAGAATCCCATATGCATCTGCTATTGGATCTATCATGTACGCTATGTTATGTACTAGGTTGGATGTTGCTCATGCACTGAGTATAACCAGTAGGTTTCAGCAAGACCCTGGTGAGAAGCACTGGTCTGCTGTAAAAGGGATCCTAAAGTACCTGCGAAGGACTAAGGATCACTTCTTGGTGTATGGTGGTCAAGAAGAGCTCGTCATACAAGGTTATGCCGATGCTGCTTTTCAGACCAGCACTCAGGATTCTAGATCGCAATCTGGGTTTGTTTTTGTTTTGAACGATGGTGCTGTCAGCTGGAGAAGCTCGAAGCAAGAAACCGTTGCCGACTCAACTACAGAATCTGAGTATATTGCAGCAAGTGAGGCTGCAAAAGAGGCTGTTTGGATTAAAAATTTCATTAATGGATTAGGAGTGGTCCCAAGCGTCCTAGATCCATTAGAAATTTTCTGTGACAATAACGGGGCCATTGCACAGGCCAAGGAGCCCCGGTCACACCAAAAATCCAAACACATACTCAGAAGGTACCACTTGATCAGAGAAATCATTGATCGTGGGGACGTCAAGGTTAGCAAGATATCAAGTGAAGACAATGTAGCAGATCCTTTGACGAAACAGTTACGTCCAAATCTGCACGAAGCTCATTTGAGAGCGTTCGGTCTTAGGGCTATGCCAAATTGGGACTAGTGCTAGTGGGAGATTGTTAGTGTAAGCCCTAGCCCCAATGCATTGTAACGAAACACTTGAAATTAATAAAATGAGGCATTAGTTTTATCTTTTGTATTCCTGTGCATATCAATTGATAAAACTATCCAAGAATGTCGTTTCGGTTTAAGTTATCATGTGTGAGGCACATGGATTGTAAGACCTTGAAACAAATGAGACATCATTCTAAATATCCCTAGTCAGTCATTGTTATGGGAATAACAAATGAATTAAGACTAGTATGCTCTCTCTGATCTTATGAGTTCTGTCTTACGGATCATTAGGACAAGAGTATCAATCAGAGATCATAGATACATGTTAAAGAACATGGTATCTGGATTCGATCCGCTCATGAGAACACTACATGGTACAAGTCATAAGTGTTTCTCATATGCAAGTTTTGTATCGGAGTTCTTAGACCTGAAATCTCTATGAAACTCTTTATGAATTACTGTGTACTTTGACATACACCTAACGTGCTCGTAACAGAGTGACAAGTACGGGTATGATTGGGTATGCACTGATTCATGTTAGAGAGCATGAGAGAAGTGAAGGGATTACCCCTCTCGATAAGAGAGAAAAATATCACCGGCCACTTGATCAGTGAACTGAGAAGTGTATGGCCATACCGAGATGAAATAATGAGTAATCATTATTTATCTGAAAGTTCAGTGTCACTGGAATATCAAGAAATGAATTAATGTATATAAGGATGACTAGTTCCATGCCTTATATTAATTCTGATATTTATGGGTAAGGGACTATGCGAAATTGCATTAGGTCACCAAATGCCATATGCATTTTCATTTAATTTGGAATGCTATAATATCTTGCTAGAGAATATATATAGCCTTTGAATTAATTTATTAATTCATTGCCAACATTAAATGGACCTATAGGATCGCACACAAAGCATTGGGCTTAAAATATTTAAATTAAGTATTGGACATTAATTTGGGCTTTTAATTAAAGTCAAATTAATGTATGTAATGGGTTATAATATTGCTATTGGGCTTTGGTCCATGAGAGAGAGAAATTCAGCCCATAAGGTTTAATTTCAATTAATTAATTATCTTGTGTTAATTAAGTTAATTGAATATTAAAGCCTAAAGGAATTTAAATTAAATTAAATCACTTATATATTTAATTAAGTGATTTCATTTATTTAAATGTCTTATGTTTTATTTCAAATTTGAATTTAAATTCAAAATATATTACTTATCTTTAGGAAGTGATAGAGTTTGAATTAATTATCTTAGGATAGTTGAATTCAGATTAATGACTTGCCAAAAGATAAGCATATATATTAAAAGAAATAAAACCCTAAACCTAATTTTTTTGTGGCATGAATAGTAACTCGTGAATAGTAACTCGTGAATAGTGACTCTCTCTCTCTTAATTCTTTTGTTCAATTTTTCACAAGGAGAAAGGATTGTTCCTCATTCTCTTGTGTTATTGAGCAGTAATAGCAATCTAAAGAAGTACAAAATCAAGTTTTGTAGCTTCAAACTATAACCCTTACACAATATCGAAAAAGAGATCTAGCAATCTCGTTTTTTAAGCCGACGGTGTAATTGTGTGTGTGAGAATAGAGGGAGTGGCGCAAAAGGCTGTTCCTTGGCATTGGTGATCGAGAACTAAGGTGGATAAAGGCATCTTGGTTGCTGGACATCACAAAATCAAAGAATAAAAGGCATCATCTATTGTAAGTTTCAAAACCCTAAAATTGCATGTTTTCGTTCCTATCTTTGGATATGTATGGTATGTATGATAAAATTTTTGTTTTTCCGCTGTGCTATCATGATTATCATACCATGTCATATTCCATCATAAAGGTAATTGAATAAGAAACTAAAATAGCCTTATAGGATTTGAGGTCCAGAACTAATGAAAAAAATATTATCATCTTTAATATTTTAGCAAAAGTGTCTTGAACTTTGCCGATTGTATGGTTAGTTGAATCCACAATAGGGAGGGTAATCATATTGACATTGTAGTTCTCCTTTTCTTCTTAAATCTTTTGTTTAGGAGGCCGAGAACGATTTGAATTTTGTTGCCCCTGGGTATCAAGTTTATTCTTCTGTATAATGATGCTGGGAGAATAAGAAAATAACATATTATCACGAATAAGAACCTTATCAGCCTTGCTGAAACTAGATTTTTTATAAATGCCCCTAGCCTTAGAATTACTCCATACAGTGCCATGACCAGAAACTGAATAACCTACTTTTTGGCCATCAAAATCCACAATTAAATTTCTAGCCTGATTAATCTGCCTTTCATCTACATTTGAACCAATAAGAGCATAGAAATGCATGCTTGAAATTTTCTTCCTAGTATCACTTGACCGCCACCTTATCCAAGTTCCTTCTACCCCAACATTGCACAACCATCCAAGGCCAAAATTTGAAACCAATTTTAGTATTATCATGCAAAATATTGTTAACTCCCTCCCCTCTAACAATACTATCATTAGGAAAAAAGAGGACCTATCTGGGCTAGTTTTGAATTTACTCAATTAGGAGCATTAGTCCTTAAAATAACCATCCACATGTAAAACAAATTTATAAAGTCCATTATATTCCACTTTAATAAGCCTATCCTTGATTTGAATTTGAAAGATCAGAGGTTTAGTAAGATCTAATTCTATTGCAATATGGACAAACTTGGCATCCTTAGAGATATAAGTGTTTTAATCAATTTTCATCATCTTCCCAATACTTGCTCTAATTTTTCTAAGCACACATTTATGATAATAATGAAAAGGAAAACCCAAAAAGTGGACCCAATCCATAACTGAAGTTGGAACATCATCATCCATAGGAAAACTCGAGTGCCAAGGTTAAACGGTAAGATAATGGCCTAAGACTATCCATGGTCCTCTAACCAACACTTTAATGTAATCATCAGTCAAATAAAAATGAACTAAAAAGAAGTTGTTATCCAAATCAACCACTTTGCAGCTTCCCTTGGCAGACCAAAAAGAATCTAGCCTATTTTAAAGAACACTATAACTAATATTATTTCTAAGCAAACACAAAACCAGAGATTTCTTCCAAGGTCTAGCCAATTGCAAATCCAATTTATCTGAGACATCAAGTTTAAGTAAACCATCTTCTAGTGGAATAGAGATATCTTCATCTACATCCAAATCATTGTAAGCATGGGATCCTGAGAAGGCCTTTGTAAGGGTTACCTGATGAGGAAAACTGCTCATCTAAAAGATAATGAATCGAGGATAATGGACTCTTAGTGGCACTATAATTATTTTCTTAAAACCTTTTAATTATTGATGAGCTCAGCCTGTGCGGTTGAGTGGCTCGAGGCTGTCAAATGATGGATATACCCTTAACAGGGAACTTGAAACTTGTGTCAGGAGTGTGTAAAGGCCTGACATGATGTGTATTTATGGCCTGTACACCTATACGATCGAAAAATAATCATCATTTGGCCTTAAAGTGAAGAATCTTGCCTTTTCTGGAATGCACGGCCTTGCACAAAGAGTGTACAGCTATTCACTCCAAAGAATATTCCTTTTCAGGCAAGTTGGACAAAATTTGAGGTTTACAGCCGTGCAATCCAAAGGCACGGCCATACACTCAAAAAGGTGGTTGGCTTCCCTGTAAAGCAAGTGGGCAGATGGGCGGCACCGCTGGAGTGTACAGTCGTGTAATCCTATGGTAGGGCCATACACTCTTCCTTTATAAAGCCCCCTTCGAGCCTTTTCAAGGGTTGATCTTTTTTGATCGGTTACAAGTTTCAGTTAGAAAGAAGCTTACAAAAAAAAGGGTTTTCTAAGCTAAAAAAAGGGTTTTTGGCACTTAGTCTTTTAAAATCTTTGGTCATTTTTCTGGGTATTTCAATACTACGAAGAGTCTAAGCATCCAACATTCGATAGTCTAATCGAGTAAGTATTCTGAAGGTAATATAAAAGGCCTTTCTCGATATTTTTTATAGCTACAGTAAATCCTATCATTCTTCTCATCTGTTAGTCTATATTACATGTTACATTTAGACAATGATTTGCTTAAGGATCTAGGTCTCACTGCCCAATTTGATAAATTTGTCAAATACATGAAATGGAAAAAATTTTCTGTTATGAATTTGCCTATTAGGAAAGATTGGACTGTGGAATTTTTTGTCACCTTGGCATATGCAGACAATAAAAAGACTCAATTTAAATTTAGACACCAGGGTGCTGAATTTATTTTTGGTTTTGAAGACATGCATGCTTGGTTTGGTTTTTCTTTGAATGGAAAACGTTTTAATGCCAATTTATTTAATCACCAGCCCATTTGGACTAAAATCACTGGCTTAAATGAATTCAATAACAAAAATGCCTCCAATTGACTTATTAAGGATAATGCGTTGTTTTTATTTCATAAATATTTATGTCATGCATTATTTGGACGAGTCGAAAGTACAAAGGTTCAAACTAAAGATTTGTTTGTGCTTGATTTGTTGTTATCGCATAAAACACCCTGTTCTATAGATTTTATCTTTGATGGGTTATATCATGCGTCCATTGCTAAAACTAAAACAGTAGGAATGTGTCACATGGTAACCTGCATTATTTTAGGGTGTTTAGGTGACTTGGATAATTTTATTTTGGATGAAAATGAGCATGTTACTAAAATGGATATTCGTTATTTGTGTAATTCACATGTTTTAGATAGAGGCACTTGGCCTCCACAGTTTCTTTCACGTTTTGTGTAGGAAATGGGTCCTCATTGTGTAATGGGAAAAGGGAAAGCACCTGAATCTTCAACTGCTATAGCATCTGGTGATTTGAATGGTGCTGATGATGATGATGAAGCTGCCCCTGATAATGATTCAGGTGTTGGACGCGATGATAGTGGTGAGCTAAGTGTTGGTGCTGTGTAAGGAAAAGTTGCTGGATTGCAGCAAGTCATGTCTCATTTAGATGGCATTGAAGCTGCAAATCAAAGCATGGCAGCCCGGATGGATTCTCTTGAGGCGACTGTTCAAAAAATACATAAAAGTTATAAGAGCCTCAGCCGCAAGTTACTTTCCTTCTTCCGCCATCAGAACATTCCATTTACTCCTCCTCCGCTGGGGTCCCCAAGTGGACCAGCTGAGTAATGTTCCTCTCTCCTATTTTTACTTTTTCTTATGTTTTTATGCTTGTTTGTGTTGTGTTTTTGTTTATGTAGTATGTTTGTTTTTGTGGTGTCATTCTTACACAATGAGGATATTGTGTCCTTTAAGTGTGGGGAAGCTAGCTGCTAGTTTGTCTATAGGATTAGTTTTAAATTTTTATGTTTTGTTATGTTGTGTTATGGAGTTTTTCTTTGTGAGTTTATTGCCTAGTAACATATGTAGGTAATCTTTGCATAGTTAATTATGAGTCTATTGGATACATCTACTAACTTAGAATTAAGGATCTTTATTTTTAATATGATTATGCTTCCATTGATGGGCATGTTTAGGTAAAGTACTTTGGTATACATCTCTTTTAGGCCAAGTTTCTTTAAATATGTGCTTTAGAATAGTGAGTTTTACATGATGTAGAGTTTTGTCATAGCCATGGTGAGCTTTTGAGCCTTAACGACATCAAAAAATTTTTTTGAGAGAATTTCTCTTGTATTCATTACTCTAGAACTTGTGTTAGATAATTTTTGAGATCATATTTAGTATATAATATGTATCAGAAATGATAAGGGCATTAGAAGTAATCTATTTTAGCTTGCTTAAATAACTAACCTCTTTGACTTTAGGTAGCCATTTTGAGCCTCTAACCATTTTATTGATGAGCTTATTTTTAGCCCTGTGCCAATTTCTAATGAATTAAACTTTTCTTTTTGAACCCTTTGTGTGGAAGATGTAGTAATGCTTTGATGAGTAAGATAAAGTATTGATATTTTGTAAGCATGAATTATTTGTGAATCATTTTTTATCCCTGAAGTTTAAAGCCACTAGTTTTCCATTAAAAAAAAGAGAAAAAAAAGAAAAAAAAAGACTACTATACTAGTTTGCTTTAAAAAGCATGAAAACAAAAGTAAGAGAATCAACTAGTTGAAGTTGAGCATGATGTGAAAGCTAGTGGGAATTAAAGAATGTTGTAAGGGGATATGGAAATTTCATTAGGAAAGATAGATATCATGCTTTAGTTTTTGCAATACGAAGTCTTACTTGTTTTAGTAATTGCTATATTTTTTCACATAAATGAGCTACTTAACCAAAATTTTTCTACCCTAACCTAAGCCAAGTTATAACCCTTTAAAGACCCTTTTGATTTTGTGCATTATTTTATGCTAGTGATGGAGATTTTTATTTAATACAAGCTTATGGTATGTGGTAGTACAAGAGGAAATACGAGTTAAACACAATCCATTAAACACTTGAGTGATGTAAGGAAAAAATTATGAGAGAATAACTCTACAATTTTGTAATACTTGCTAGGTTAGAGTACATGTTATAAGAAATAAGGTTTTAAGAGCTTTATATAATTGTACTTTACATTCTGTTGTTTATCTTATTGGGGGTATATGAGTATTATACCTTATAGATCCAAGATTTTGTTTTGGTATTTGTTGACATTTACTCATAATTAATATGTTAAATAAACCTTGCATGTGTTAACTAGTGAGAATCTCAAAAAGGACGGACTCTATATTCCATGTTTTATGTTTTATTTATATGTTTGAGTTTTGAATTTTTTTCTTGCATTTTGAGTTTTTGCTTGAGGATAAGCAAAAGTTCAAGTGTGGGGAATTGATATGAGCTTGAAAAGCTCATAATTATTGTATTTTAATGTATAGTTTTTTTTAGTATTATGTTTATTATTTTCGTAATTTATCTATATTTTGTTGCTTTTATGTGTTTGGTGTGTTTGTAGTTGTTTTATTTGTTTTGTAGGAGAAGGGAAATGATTTGAGGATTAAAGGAGTCAATTGGAAGGAGGAGGAGAGGAATGAGAGCTACAAGGGCATTGTCACGAGTGCAACAATGCAAGAGAGCTCGCAACAGCAAGCGGGGAAGAAAGCCAGACCAGCAAAAGCGTGTATTGTCGTGAGGGCAATAATGCAAGAAAGGTCGCGACAGCTAGCGGAGCTAGCCAAAGCATGGGCGTGTTTTGTCGCGAGCGCGACATAGGACGGATGAGCAGTTGTATTTTTGAAGAGATACAATTTTTCACCACCAAGTGCAACTTTTGTGAAGAGTTATTTTTGAAGAGCCACATCTTTTAGGGAGAGATATATATACCAAGTGAACAGATTTTTGGAGATGATGAATTTTGGAATTTGATATTGTGATTTAAGAACAATAATTTTCTTTAATATTTTTGTTTTAATTTTCATGACTTAAAGAAAGAGACAAGCAAGGGAGAAGATATCTTGTGTGAAGGTAAAAGGGTTGAGAGATCCACTTCTTCTTGTTCTTAATTTTATTTCTTCCTTGTAAACTTTTCATGAATGCTATTTTTTTTTTTGCCATTGATTATATATGAACAATTACTTTTTTTCCATTTACTTAATTGATCTTTGAATGTAGAATTTGCTATTAAAACTTTATTAGTATCATTATAGGTTAAGGAAAACGACCTTAGATGGCAATTTCTTTTCTGAAAATCATCATAATGGTCATAAATAAAGGAGTTAGCGAGAGTAACGTCTTATTAAAAGTTAATAGGAAATTCATTATCAAAGCATAGTTTGAGAGATCACATGTGGAGATAATTGCTATAGGTTGGTAGTTAATCTTAAAATTTGTAATTAAAACCAACTAGTTCATTAACGAGAGTTGAGAATTAGCACTTTAATTGCATGTCTTAGGCATTCTAATGCATGTCGAGAGAGTGGATTAGAAATTTATTCCAACTTGGCTTACTAATAAGATTAAAACTTATAATTAAAATAATGGTATCAAGTGCATGATAATTTAATTTCATTATATTTATTGTCTTCTTTGATTATATTTAATTAGGACTTAATTAATTTACACAATAGAGTAGTTTAGAATTATTTTACATTTATGAACATCATAAACAAGATGAAAATTGAGTAGTAATAGTGGGTAATTTCAATCAACATTTCCTCGTGGAATCGATATCTTAAGTACTATAACTGGTACACTGTATACTTGTGGTATTTAAGCTTCTAGAAAAAGCACAACATATGGCAAACTGCTAGGGCATGTTGTCAGTCAAAGGGGGATATAGGTGGATCCAAATAAGGTGAAAGCCATTTAAGAAATGCCAATATCGAACAAGGAGAAGGAGATCCAAGGGTTCTTAGGGTGGATTCAGTACATCAGTAGATTCATTGCCAGACTCACCTCTATATATGATCTAATTTTCAAGCTTCTGAGAAAGGATTAGCCGATCAAGTGGAATGAGGACTATCAGAAGGCCTTTGATACCATCAAGTAGTACTTGCTGCATCCTTCGGTCCTCTAGCCTCCTAGGCCATCGAAGCCTTTGATCCTGTACATAGCGGTGGAGCAAAGTTCAGTAAGGGCCATGTTGTCTTAAGAAGATGACACCAAAGCCGAGTTTTCCTTGTACTACCTGAGTAAGAAATTCCTACCGTATGAAACCAAGTATACAGACGTGGAAAATATTTGTTTGGCAATGATATGGGCCTCGAAAAAGCTAAGGTATTATTTCCAATCCTAGAAGATCCAAGCAGTGGCTAAACACAATCCACTTAGATACCTCCAATTAGTACCATCCTTGCTTGAGAAAATGGGAAGATGGCTATTACTATTGTAGGAGTTCGAGGTGGAATATATAACTAGGAAGACGATCAAAAGAAGGGTGATTGCAGAATTTCTGGCCGATCACCCATTGGAAAGAGACAGAGTTGAGTATGAATTTCCAAACGAAGGCATCAGTGTCATTACAGTACAAGGTTGGCAAATGTATTTTGACAGAGCTACCAATAACAAAGGAGCTAGAGTAGGGGTCATTCTCATCACACCTGATGGTGAGAAGCTTCCTTTAGCTAAGAAACTAGGATTCAAGGTAACCAATAATGAAGTAGAATACGAAGCTTGTCTACACAGAGTAGAAGCCTTGATAGCGCTTGTGGTAAGAACAGTTGAGGTTTTTGAGGATTCATCTTTAGTAATTCATCAAACAAAAGGTGAATGGTCTATTAAGGAAGAGAGGCTGGTACCCTATGTAGAATACCTGAGAAGGCTGAGCAGACAATTTGAGGCCTGGACCTTACAACATGTGCCCCGAGATGAGAACCAATTAGCAGATGCCCTGGCGGCCTTGGTGTTTATGTGGGATAATCTCGAAGGGATGAACATGAGACATATGATAGTCACGAGCTTGACCAAGCCTTATTTTCAAGGTGAAAGCCTTATGAGTTTAGATGGATTCGATGGCAAGCCCTGATATTACGACGTTCAAAACTACTTGGAAACTTCCAAGTTCCCCGAAAAAGTGATGGAGAAAGATCAGAGGATAATCCAAAAGTTATCTAGTCAGTTCATTAGTGTAGATGGGGTTTTGTATAAAAAACAAGTTGACGGTATTTAGTTAAGATGTCGAGACGAGAAGGAGGCGAAGAAAGTAATGGAAGAAATGCATGCAAGGGTATATAGGGACCACATAAACGGATTGACATTGGCTAAGAAAATCATGCGACAGGGATTCTTCTGGTTAACCATGGATGCTGACTACTCCAAGTATGTGAGGATGTGCCACCAGTGCCAACAGTATGCTGATTTGAGCCACTTAACTATTTTAGAGTTATGCAACCTTTCCTCACCCAGGCCTTTCTCAACTTAGGGCATAGACATTATTAGGGAAATTCATCCGACAACGTCCAACGGTCATAGGTATATGGTAGTCGCCATCGACTACTTCACATAGTGGGTAAAGTTGAATCCTTCAAGAAATTAGGAGCACGGTAAATGGCTCAATTTATCGAAAGAAATCTGGTATGCAGATATGGGGTGCCTCACCACATAGTGTCAAATAATGGGGTTCAGTTTAAAGCAAAGACTAGCCATATACTTTAGAAGTACAGAATCTAACACCACAAATCGTCTCCATGCCGTCCACAAGCAAACGGGGCGGTTGAAACTGCAAATAAGAACTTGAAAAAGATTTTGTCCAAGACTATGTAAACATATAAAGATTGGGCTAAGAAATTACCATTTGCCCTTGGGGGCATAGAACCACAGTTAGAACTTCCACGGGGGCCACTCCAACCTATTAGACGAGAATCGGATGAGGGCTTACTACCATAATCAGTTGTATCAAAACAGGTTGGCTCAATCATTTGGAAAAAAAAGGTTAAGGGTCATCATTTGAAGGAAGAAGACCTAGTATTTAAACAGATGAGGCCTGGCTTACCTGACTATAGAGGAAAGTTTAAACCAAATTGGGAAAGCCCCTACGTTCTTAAGAAACTACTTTCTAAATGAGCTGCCATTCTTACAGACAGCGAAGGGAATGAGTTCAAAGAGCCAGTTAATATTGACAGGCTAAAGAGGTTCCACGACTAAAAAAATCAAATCAAATCAAAATCAGCTTGTGGGTCGAAAACTAAAAAAAGACAACCTTGCTAAAATAGGGCACCCTGCTAAGGTAAAAATCGAAAAAAGGCACTTTAGTCAAAAATTAAGGGTTGAGAGAAAATAGCCCATTAAGAAAACCAACAAGGGCTAATTGGCAACGGGAGTGGATGTATTCAGGATGCAATTACCCAAGATTTAATGAATATGTGTTTTGCATTAATTGTCATGTCGTGATTGTCATCATTGCAATAATGTGATCATGTGAGCATGCATTAATAATCTAAGTTATACACTGCGATTGACATGAACAAAGGTGTTTTTTTATTTATTCACATATGTAGCTAGTAACAACAACAGCAGCAACACAAAATGTACGACAAAGTAAGTCCTCTCACTGAAAACAAACACAACTCATGCATCAGAGGTTATACAAGCATGCAAGCAAGAAAAGTGTTGTTCAAGTAGACGATGCTGCATTATGTTACAGGCCAAAGTAAAAAGAGTTAAGGGAATGACAACCAACACAGGGACCCCCACTAGGGTCTTGCTCGCCTGAGATACCTTAGTAAGAAGGCTCAGGTGTCTGCTACTTTCATAACCCATGAACGGTATTCCACACTGGTCTCGAAGTCACAAGTATTCACTGGTGGGATATTGGTCATCACGGGTAAACGCCTCCAAAGATAATGATATCCGATTACAAAGGCATCAGTCAAATCCCCTCCCCTAAAGTTTAGCCACGCTTGCACCACTTCTTGTCGAATACCAAATTGGCGGGTATAGCAAGCGGTGATACAAAAGGTCGCCCGATGGAGGCCGCAGAGAGGCATACATCCAGAACTCCCATCATGAGTCACATACTCTACCCGAATCCACAGACACATAAAGCTCACTCTCCATTCAACTATAGAGCTTAGCCATATAATACCTTCTTCTACGGCCATGCATGCTCCAAAGAACCTCAAGGAGTATACATCAATGGCATGAGGAGAAGGTTTAGCCAGCATCCTGAGTTTCTCTTGCAGCCAGATCTGAAAAAAAAATAATGAATAAAAACAATATGATGATGAAAAAAGAAAAGCATAAAAGCCACTGGAACAGGTTGGTGTCCATCTCAGGCAAATATTAGGCACAAGGTCACGTGAAAATCTATAAAAGGACAGGTGTCCTACAAAAAAAACTAGTGTGAAAACCCACAAGGGGAGCACTACCTTCAAATAATGACTATAAATACCTGAAGAAGCAGGGGATTACCGGTGAGTAGTGTGGTAAGATCAGCGTCAACAGCATTTAGCCCAAGTAGGGTCCCCGCTAGAATTTTAGGGAAGGGAGTAAGCCCTTTGCGAATGTCATTTACAACATCAAACAGCCGATAATCTCCAAAAGTACCTCCTCTACTGGTAATGCAGAGGTAATGAGCAAGGCACATGAAAAGGGTAGCGCCCAAGGCATAAGTTTCATTTCCTTTAAAATAGTATAGATAGTCAAATAGGAAGTCAAGCGACAAGGGACCCGAAGGTTCAATGAAGGTCCTGACATTGAAGGATAGATACCTAAGGCTCGGATAGCCTTTAAGGCTCGGATAGCCTTTAGAGGGTAATTAGGAACACAATTTGGCACGCATGGGAGAGTCCCCGATGTAAAAGAGATGCCTAGGATGGTAGCAAACTCTTCATGTAATGGGCATATCCCATGTTGTTGAAGCAAAAAACATGAAATCGAGGGTCCCAATAGTGGGTTAAGGCAACTAGCAAATATTCATCCAACTCCACCCTGCACAAAAACTTCAAGTTAGAATAAGGAAATAGAATGGCATTGTCCCAGGTCGAATAGTCATCAAGCAGTAAGGCAAGATGTTCGGTGAAAGGAGTCATTTCTGACAAAACAAAAGATGCAGAGTGACACGAGATAAAAGCAAAAGTTCACAAGTACAAAGGACTAGATAGGAAAGGGGAATGCTTAAAGTGGGGAACAAGGACAGTTGGAAATTCGGAAGGGTTACTTATAAGTTAATCTATACGGTCGTACACTCAGAGTGCACGCCTGTACACAAGGCCCAATTATCACTTGGTAAAATGAATAGTAAAAATCATTTTGCATGGCATACACCTCATGCTGCATAGTTTTCATCTTACACATGCATGCTTCCAGCATGAATTTTGCAGGGATTTATCCACAATTCACAAAAGCAAGATGGATCACAGTCCAAAGGAAAAAAACTTTATCAAAGCCTTTATGTGAAGCAAAAGATGAACCCAGGACATGCACAAAGGCTAAACAAAGGAAAAAAAAAGAGGATCTACGGCTAAAAAAAGAGTGAAAAAAAGAGAGAAAACAAAAAGAAAGAGAAAAGGTTTGTGTAAATATTTAACTAATGTTAACTAGTAACTCAAATGTACAAAATAGTTAGGACATTTCAATAAGTTGGAAAAGGCAATGAGTATGTACATATTTATGTGGGTTTGTTTAATTAGGTCAGTAAATTATGTTCTATGTTTTTAAAATTATTATTACTTAGGAAATTTTTTGTTTTTTGGGGGTTATTTTGCATGAATTTGGGTTAAACCCATGCAAAAATGCTATTTATGTAGCATTTTGCATGCATGGGAATGTTTGGTATTGAAAAGAATTTCAAAACTGGATTTTTCAAAGTGCACACCCTTGCACCGCCAATGCATGCCCTTGCCTTGAAAGGTACAATTGTACACTAGTTAGGCATACCCGTACACTCCTTAAATCCAATAAATTGATGGCTTCTTCTTTCCTCTTTCTTCTTTCTTCTTCTCTCCAACGATTCCAAATCGCATCCCTCAATTTTTTGTCATTTTCTCAACAAAAAAGGCATTGCTTTTGTGATTCTAATCTAGTGCATCGGTCGGGCTTGTCACTGCGCACATTTAAAGTCCTATTTTGTGAATTTTCATCACAGTTTTCTTGTTCTTCAAAGAGGTATGTAACTATCCCCTCCATTTTCGTTTCCATGATTCAAATAGGTATGAAGTTCTATATACTTGTTGATATGGACTGTTGTGAGTATATAGGATGTGCTATTGATGTTTATATTCAATTTCATTTTGAAAAAAAATTGAGAAATTATACAAAGCTATGTTAGTGCAACTTAGATGATTCCATGGGTTTGGGAATATTTACTTGATTTATGGGATGTTGTCTTTGTTTGGAAGAAGATAATAGGCAGTATGCGCACATTGTACAGAAAACAAAAGGAAAAGGCAAGTGATAAAACAATGATAGCTCGTGAATATAGTAGGAAGTGCAAGTTAGTATGTGATAATCTTTCTTTTTATGTCATTCTTTATTTATTTGTTTTGCTTAGGGTGTAAACTCTATAAATAATGATGGTATATATTAGTCATTTACATAGGAAATGTATGTTGGTGATAATGGCATGAGAATATGATTCACAAGTGATGATAAAAAAAGGAGAAGGGTGGAGGCATGAGTCATTAAGGATTTGTATGTTAACAACAATAATAACATAGGCATAATTTATGTATGATTTGTATATCAATACGCACATATGCGAATGATGATCTTTTCCTTAATATATAGCTTGCTTGGGCTAGGGTATGCATATTATTTTTATGAGTATGCTTTGCATGATTGCTAGACACCCAGTGGTGGGTTAGGACAAATAAAAGGTTGCTTAGCCGATATAGCTTCGTGATTGAGTTTTGTGCAGGATTGGGCCTAGTTTTCTAAGCCGTTATACTGTCAAAATTCAGACACGAGTTGTTGTATCGCTTAAGCGGTCTATTTGATGAATGCAAGATAAATTGACTACGTGATTTCGAATTGTGCAAGAATGGATCCCCAGTACCTAACATGGATGACACCCGAGCAAAGAAACCTATATCGTACTTTAAGGAGGACTCGTATATTGCCTAGCTGATTCATGTCGAGGCATCTATTGACACAATTGGGATTGATAGACGAGGCAGATGCCCTGATAGCCCAAGCTGGGTGGACACACTTTTATATAGGAGCATACCGGACATACTCGGAGGTAACTAGACAGTTTTTGGCCAAATCCCAATATTTGGGAAACCAAAGGGCATATGATGAAGAGGGGGTCATCATATAGTATTTATGGTCAGACAATGTCGATAACCCACATGTGCTTCACATAGATCTTGGGATTGCCTATGGGCAAGGGAGGAATGAGGCCTAAGAGATCCACCTCGGCAAAAATATGGGTGGAGATTGCACAACTAGGAGTACCATATGTGAGACGAACAGTGAAATCCACACTGCTGAGGTCACAGTTGCTGTGCTACCTGCATAGGGTTCTTTTTTGTTCATATTTGGGCAGGGCAGGCATCCTGGTTCCCTTGTGGTGGCAGAGATCTACGGATTATGGGGCATGGTAGTAGGTAGGCCGATAGTTCTAAGCCATGCTATTCTAAAGCATATTTGCACTACCCAACGCCACCCGAGCGAGGCCACATCTATAGAGGGTCTAGTTACCAGGTTATTACTAGCAAAGGGGATGCCAGAGGCATACATGGGACCATCTGTAGGAGAGGGTACATACTTAGACAAGGAGACCGCATATGACATGCGCCTAGCTCGAAAGGATGATGCTGCCATAGATGGGATCAGATTGGTGACTCTTGAGGAGATGGATGCTGCTCACCAGCCAGACAGGGTGAGACGTGCTGGCAGGCCACCGATGCCTCCGCCTCAGTAGCAGTCGGATGATGATCAGAGGATGGAGGACGTTTTGGGACTAGGATTTAGGGAAGAAGAAGAGATCCCTTTCACAACCTACTTTGCAGAGGAGGCCCGATAGGAGACAGTTGTACCTCTACCTCCATAGGATTTCCCTACCTTCCACCAGGATCTGCCTCCCAAGACTTATGGTCACCTTGGTACATCTTCAACCTCAACATTGCTCCCACCTCAGTAGGCTGCCCCATGGGTTGCTATTTTGTAGGGTATATAAGCTTTGAGTGTGGCTCAGATTGCTATGGCTGCAGATATATAGGTGATACGTCAGGAGCAGAGTAAGCAAAATGAGGTCACCTGAAGAGGTTTGATGATCTTGATGCCTTGCAGCAATGATTTATAGCCGATCTGAACAAGACAGAGACAGGGGTCCAAAATGTAGATAAGAGTGTGCAAAAGGCCACAGATCGCCTCACAGCTTTGGAGACTGCCTTCTTGACTGGCAAAGATGTTATTAAGGGAGCCAGGGATGAGCTTGAGAAGAAAATTGACAAGTTGGACTACAACCTTAGGGCTCATATGATCGGTATAAATTAGATGGTTGTGGGCCGTATTGCTGCGCATATAGATAATTTGGCTAGCATCTGGAGAGATGTAGACTACCTTGCAAGATACCTCAACGAGATCCTATATCCCATCGTAGCTCAACCACTGGAACCCACACAGTCAGGACCTTCGACGACACGGGCACCGAGTACACCATTCTATAGGCATCATTCCTAATCCTGTTCTCCATTAAAAGGCCCCACAGATTATGGCCTACACTGAGTTCCCGAGGGTTCAGGGAGCTTATGATTTTATATCTACATACATTTCTTTTATACCACATTTCACACACACATTTTTTTATTGGGATGATTATTATGGATGTTTATATCGTTTCCTTTTTATTGATATTGCATCGTGGACATTTGTTTTCTTTTATAGTTGGATGTTTCTTTAAAGTTTGCCAGGATTGACATCATGAACTTGTTTAAAACTTTCATTTGTTTGTTGGATTGGTCTTAATTGTCATTAGCATATAAGACGCCCTATGTTGTAAACCGTTGTTATTTGTTGTTAACAAGTCAAACATGTCTTGTACTAAAATGCACATCGCCAAATAAATAAATTGATCATCAACGAAGTGCATGCTGTAATGTTAGATTTTGTATATCACATTACCAAAAGAAAATGCTAATAGAAATGATAATACTACGGAAGGTATGCTACCCCAACATTCTCGCAAAATTTTTGCAAAAATCAAGGTATGCTACCCCAACATTCTCGCAAAATTTTTGCAAAAATCAAGGTATAGCCACATAGTGGAATCGCCTTCAAGTCAAGGTATAGCCAAAGAGTGGGATCACCTCAAGGTATAGTCATAAAGTGGGATCACCTTAAGGTATAGCCACAGAGTGGGATCACTTTCGAGTTAAGGTATAGCCACAGAGTGGGATTTCCTTAAGGTATAGCCACAAAGTGGGATCGCCTCAATGTATAACCACAGAGTGGGATCGCCTCAAGGTATAGCCATAAAGTGAGATCGTCTCAAGGTATAGCCATATAATGAGATCGCCTTCAAGTCAAGGTATAGCCATAAGGTGGGATCGTCTCGAGGTATAGCCATATAGTGGGATCGCCTTCAAATCAAGGTATAGCCACAGAGTGGAATCGCCTCAAGGTATAGCCACAAAGTGGGATTGCCTTCAGGTTAGGGGTATAGCCGTAGAAGTGCAATCGCCTCTGAACCAAGGAACACACCACAAGCTAACGTTGTTTACCAACCAAGTCTTCTTAAGAAGCAAGCAGGGAGATTGCCTCCTCAGGTAAGTCTCTATCTCCCACTTTAAACTTTGGTTCGTCTAGACCCCTACACATACTAGCCATAGGTAAATCACTGTAAGCATGGGGTCCTGAGGAGGCCTTTGTCAGGGTTACTTGATGAGAAAAATTGCTTGTCTAAAAGACAACGAATTGAGGATGATGGACTCTTGGTGGCACTACAATTATTTTTTTAAAACCATTTAATTATCGCTGAGCCCGACTTGCATGGTTGAGTGGCTCGAGGTGGGCAAATGATGGATATACCCTTAATAGGGAACTTGAAACTCATGTCAGAAGTGTGTAAAGGCCCGACATGATGCATATTTGTGGCCTGCATGCCCGTATGATCAAAAAATATTCATCATTTGGCCTTAAAGTGAAGAATCTTGCCTTTTTTGGAATTCACGGCCTTGCACAAAGAGTGTACAGCTTTGCACTCCAAAGAATCTTGCCTTTTCAGGCAAGTTGGCCAAAATTTGGGGTGTATAGCCGTGCAATCCAAAGGCACGGCCGTACACTAAAAAAGGTGGTTGGCTTCCCTAAAAAGAAAGTGGGCAAGTGGGTGGCACCACTAGAGTGTACAACCGTGCAATCCTATGGCATGGCCATACACTCTTCCTTTATAAAGCCCCCTCCTAGCCTTTTTAGGGGTTAGCCTTTTTTGATCGGTTACAAGTTTCAGTTAGAAAGAAGCTTACAAGAAAAGGGTTTTCTAAGATAAAAAAGGGGGGTTTTGGCACTTAGCTTTTTAAAATCTTTGGTCAATTTTTCTGGGTATTTCAATACTACGAAGAGTTTACGCATCTGACATTCGATAGTCTAATCGAGTAAGTATACTAAAGGTAATATAAAGGGCCTTTCTCGGTATTTTTTATAGCTACAATAAATCCTATCATTCTTCCCATCTGTTAATTTATATTACATGTTAATCCCTATTAGATTTAGGTTTTGAAACCCTTTAAAAGGGTATATTGCTGTGTGATAGAAATTATTAGGCTGTTCCCTTCAAATTCTATCTTGTCCATTTTAAAACCGTTTTTTATCAAAATAAAACCCAATTTAAAAACTCTTCTTTGTATTTAACTATCTCTTTTTGCTTCCTTTTTGGATCTGCTGTTGGAAAGGAATATGCCTTAAAAAGAAAGAAAATTCACCGTTATCAGGTTGATACGGCCGTGTACCATTTGGTGCACAAGCGCACGTCAAAGCGGTGCACGGCTCATAATGCATTTTCTTGTTTTTAGGGCAAACGAGTTGATTGCATGTCATCAAAGGCGCCTTTGTGCATTTTTCGACATGCGTGTTAGATCCTTATTTTCATCTTCATTTTATTACATTTTTATCTTTTTCATATTCTTTGGTCCAAATTAAGTTTATGTATGTTACTTTTATGCCTTCTGCTATTATTATTGTTTTATTGTTATTGTCGTCATCGCTTCAGGGGAATAAAGCCTTCTTTGCAAAAGGTGATTGGAAAAGCGCTCCAGGTAAGTCCACTATCCTTTCTCTTTATTGTAAAAATACTTTTTCGACTGCAAATAAAAAATGTCACCAAAAATATTTGTAGTAATTAATTGGAGTATTTCATTAATAAAATCGAACCTATGTCCACATTTTGCCTAGGAAATTCGCATGTAAAACAAAAATCAGCTTTTAATAATGTAAATGATTTTTGTATATAATTAAATAACACAGGACATTTCTTAAATAAAACTTGGACTGAAAGGTCTCTGTCTTCAAGATCTCACAATGAAATGCCTCTTCAATAATCCACACGCGATGACCAAAGTCCTTACCTAAAAAGGTCACAATGAATAGCTCAATTTATGGATGCTCTTATCAATTTATTATATGCCATGATTTACTGCTTTTATGTGATTATGTGCGCTTTTAATTTCCATATTCACTCTACTCTTGCATGAAAGAAAAGGGATAACACGATTAATTTGAAAGCTGTTATGTCACATTTGTTAAGGGTAAAAATAAGAGTGAAATTTCGAATCCTCTATGGGTTTTTGGCCTCACAAGGTCGGAACACCTTTTTTCCCAATGTCCTATTGGGTGGTGACTCCTTACCATTCAGCCTTGTGGTGCCCAACTAGATGCCTCCCGATCATCAATTATTGGTGATGAGATAGGAACAGCTTGACGTGCTACGTTATGCTTTTCGAGGTTCATGATTGTGGGCAACTTGAGTCGAGTCTCTTTTCTATCGTAAAGCGACTGTCTGCCTGGATGGGAATCCTTAACCTGGTTATGACCCTAAAAGTGGGGTTGAACCGCTAAAGATCAGAGGTTTTCTCACTCGAACTCGATGATCCCTTGGTTTCGAAGGTGAAATCGGGTGTCAGTGACTCGAAAAAAAAACGACCAAAATGAGGAAGCACGCGCATCACAATCACTATTAGAATTACCATCACTATCTCACAATCCTTATGTTCCCTCAAAGCCATTAACACATCATCATCCTCTGTCTGTTTTTTCCATAACCAGTAATTCAAAGGTAAGGGAGGAGGAACCTTCTCCACCATCGATAGGACCTCACAGGCGACTAGGGCTTTAGCCGATATTATTTCAAAGGAAAATTTGTGGGCACTCCCAATTACATATTACTCGTGAACTTTCTTTTTACTTTTTAATTATTCTCTAGTAAATTTTTTTATTAATTATTAGATTTTACCTGTAAATTTTTGGATTACTGACACTATTTGAATTTTTAAAAGAAAAAAAAAAGAAGGAAGAGACTTTTTTTTAACTTTTTTTCTGTATATTTTCACCACATCATCAAATATATTACCATGCATGTATTGAGCTGGTGGCTAATTTGATACTTGGGATATGATATAACAATTCACACTATTTATGGATGTTTAAAGGTACACTAGGTTAAAAAAAGGGTATAAGGGTAAATCCACCTTATTTTCTATAATTTTGGGAGAAAAAAATACTTTTTATCCCTTAAAAAACAATGTGTTAGAACTTACAAAAGACTTGATTAGTAAAGAGAAATTAAATTTAAGGATCTAGATAAAAATAGTAGTTATTAGGGGTGAGAAAAAAAATTGAAAATATGGTCAACTGCAAAATTGATTCAAAATCAAACCAATTTTTTTTATTAACCAATCCAATGAACTCGATTATGATTTTTTATTTTTACATTTTCAGTTTTTGGATACCGATTAACCATTTGAACTCCGAAGCAATTTTTTTAAGGCTTGTCAAACTTGGTCGATATCAATATCAATCTGCTGCTTATTTTTATTTTTGACTTTTAAGACCTTAATTGATCTCAATTTCACCCCAAATTATATCCCTGGACTCTCTATGAATTTTACTTACCACCTTTTGAGGAAAATATTTGTGGGCTAAGGGTGATACTATTCATGCAATCAGGTTTTTAAAGCATTACATTTCCATTCCCTAAACTTAGAGAATTCACATACCTTTAGAAAAACCTTGAGCTTCTACTTTGAAAGAGTTAACAAAAACCAACATTCTAGTCAATATGTCAGCAATGACCCCATTAATTCTCGTCTCCAATAAAACTAAAATAAAGAATGTATACAAATTCACCAAATTTCTAGCATGAATCACAAAATCATTATGGCCAGCATCCTGGCAATTCCAAGACATAATATGTAATCCATAAAAAAGATAGAAAAGTATGCGAGCTAAATGCTCAAGAATGAGCCACGAAGAAACCAACTTAGCCATATCAAATTGTTGAATGGGATTCTCCATTAAAACCAAGACAAAAGAAAGTTAGAAGAATCACCTAACTTCAGGGCAAATTCTTTACTCTCTTTTTTGCCTGTAGAGTAAGGTGCTTCACGAATATTCTTTAAACCTCTTCTATCTGGCGATCTATCATTACCAATAGAAAGGTTTTTAATTTTGGTGCCCTAATGAAGAACTTTATCTTTGATAGAACCAATCGAAATGGGTTTAAAGGTAATTGGATAAGAAACTAAAATAGCCTTACAGGAGTTAGGGTCCAGAACTGATGAAAAAAATATTATCAGCTTTAATATTTTTAGCAAAAGTGTCTTGAACTTTGTCGATTGTATGGTTAGTTGAATCCACAATAGAGAGGGTAATCATATTGACATTGTAGTTCTCCTTTTCTTTTTAAATCTTTTGTTTAAGAGGCCTAAAATGATTTGAATTTTGTTACCCCTAGGTACCAAGTTTATTCTTCGGTATAATGATGCTAGGAGAATAAGCAAATAACATATTATCAAGAACAACAACCTTATCAATCTTGCTGGAACTAGATTTTTTATAAATGCCCCTAGCCTTTTAATTCCTCCACACAGTGCCATGATCAAAAACTGAAGAAGCTACTTTTTGGCCATCAAAATCCACAATTAAATTTCTAGCCTATTAATATGCCTTCCATCTACATTTGAACCAGTAAGAGCATATAAATGCAGGCTTAAAATTTTCTTCCTAGTATCACTTGATCGCCACCTTATCCAAGTTCCTTCTACCCTGACATTGCACAACCATCCAAGGACAAAATTTGAAACCAACTTCAGTATTATCATCCAAAATATTGTTAACTCCCTCCCCTCTAACAATACTATCATTAGGAAAAAAAAGGACCTGTATGGGCTAGTTTCGAATTTACTCAATTGAGGGCGCTAGTCCTTAAAATAACCATCCACATGCAAAACAAATTTATAAAATCCATTATATTCCACTTTAATAAGCCTATCCTTGATTGGAATTTGAGAGATCAGAGGTTTGGTAAGATCCAATTCTATTGCAATATGGACAAACTTAGCATACTTAGAGTTAAAAGTGTTTTAATCAATTTTCACCATCTTACCAATACTTGCTCTAATTTTTCTAAGCACACATTTATGATAATAATGAAAAGGAAAACCCAAAAAGTGGACCCAATCCATAACTAAAGTTGGAACATCATCATCCATAAAAAAACTCTGGTACCAAGGTTGAACGGTAAGATAATTGCCTAAGACTATCCATGGCCCTCTAACCAACACATTAATGTAATCATCAGTGAAATAAAAATAAACTAAAAAGAAGTTGTTATCCAAATCAACCACTTTGTAGCTTCCCTTGGGAGAGCAAAAAGAATCTAGCCTATTGTAAAGAACCCTATAACTAATATTCTTTCCAAGCAAACATAAAACCAGAGACTTATTCTAAGGTCTAGCCAATTGCAACTCCAGTTTATCCGAGACATCAAGTTTGAGTAAACCATCCTCTAGTAGAATAGAGATATCTTCATCTACATCCAAATCACTATTAGAATTACCATCACTATCAACAAATTCATTATCTATGTCTTCATCAAAATTAGAGTTTGGTTTGTCACCAGTGGCATCCGGTATAGCAAATGGAATATTACTTCCAAAATGTTTTTTAGCCTTATACACCAAGGCATCCCTAAATGACAAAATCATTAGCTCTTCCTCATCAATCTCGCAATCCTTATATTCCCCTAAAGCCATTAACACATCATCATCCTCTTTGTGTTTTTTCCATAACTTGTCATCCGAAAGTAAGGGAGAAGGAACCTTCTCCACCATCGACAGGACCTCACAGATGATTAAGGCTTTAGCTGATATTATTTCAAAGGAAAATTTTTGGGTACTCCCAATTACATATTACTCGTGAACTTTCTTTTTACTTTTTAATTGTTCTCTAGTAAATTTATTTTATTAATTATTAGATTTTACCTGTAAATTTTTGAATTACTGACACTATTTGAATTTTTAAAAGAAGAAAAAGAAGGAAGAGACTTTTTTTTAATTTTTTTCTGTATATGTTCACCACATCATCAAATATATTACCATGCTTGTATTGAGCTGGTAGCTAATTTGATACTTGGGATATGATATGACAATTCACACTATTTATGGATGTTTAAAGGTACACTAGGTTAAAAAAAGGGTATAAGGGTAAATCCACCCTATTTTCTATATTTTTGGGAGCAAAAAATACTTTTTATCCCTAAAAAAACAATGTGTTAGAACTTATAAAAGACTTGATTAGTAAAGAGAAATTGAATTTGAGGATCTAGATAAAAATGGGTAGCTATTAGGGATGAGCAAAAAAAACGAAAATATGGTTACTGCAAAATCGATTCAAAATCGAACCAATTTTTTCAATTAACCGATCCAATAAACTCGGTTATGATTTTTTATTTTTACATTTTCAGTTTTTGGATACCGATTAACCATTAGTCCATGGTTAACTGGTATATATATATATATATATATATATATATATATATATATATTATATTTTTATTTTTATACTTTAAAAAAATTTCTTCTATTTCTCTCTAAAACTTACATAAAATAATACTTTAAAATATATTTAAATTATATTTTTATTTTTATACCTTATTGTTTTATTTTTCCTATAAAATTTATATAATACTTTAAACTAAATTTATATTATGTAATTCTCTTTAATTATATAGAAATATTTATATATAGTAACCGATTAAATTTATATATGTTTTTTTATCATATATAATACCATTTAATTACATTTCCTTATATTTTAATGTTCGTATTTTAACATTTAATATTATCCAAAATTTTATTTAACTTAAAACCAAGCATATTAATTTTCAACAAATTTTATCCTAATGTTTTAAAAACGAGAGACCTTTGCCTTACCATTAAATACAATTAAATTTGACTAATGTGCTATTACTTGACCACTAACATGTAACATTTTGACACGTGGTAGAAGCTCATTATACATGTAATTTGATATCTAAAGGCGGGTGAGAAGCACATGATGGTAAAAAAATAAAATAAAATAAAATAACCCTCTTTCTCCTCTTCCTCAATTTTGGCTCTCTCCCTCCTCTCCCTTGATTCTATATCTAAGATCAATATTTTTCATTTCTCTCCATCCCTTTAACTCTATTGCACCCACAAAGATCGATCTCTCAGAGTTCAATCTCTACAACCTACCATAAGCCTGAGTGATTGGAATTTATTAAATAAAACCCTAGATCATGATCTCCATTTCGGACTTACTTTCATTTTGATAGAAATATAAAACCCAAATAATCTTTAATATCCCTAAAACAAAAAAAAAACATTGATGATGACATTACCTGCGACCTCTCTCACTTCTTCAATCCATTCAAGACAATAAGAAAGCAAAGATTTCAGAAATGAAAGGATGAAAGTTAAGTGTTTGTGTGGGAACAGAGCTATCATACTTGAGTTATGAAGCATAAGCAACCAAGGAAGAAGATACTATAATTTTCCCCATATTAATGTAATAAATGTTTTTTTCCTTTTTTTCATCTTCTCTGTCTCTGTGATGAGATAAAGCTGATTTCTTTCAATTTGCTTTGTACTATTAATATTGATAGGGCAAAACATGCAACTTTTTTTCTTAGTTCGATTCTTTGGCAGTAATGAAGGAAAGATCGCGAATGTTGTTGTATGAATTTCATAGGGAGAATTTGCGGCTACAACAAGAGATATTGAGGTCGAATAGAAGGCTAAAAGGCCAATTAGCTGCCATACAACAATTGGCTATGAAATTTGAAGAGATGAATGATTTTTCTAAAGATAAAGAGGAAGCATGGTATGAAGCTGGCAGTGGATTCAAGAAAAACTGATGAAGAGGTATGTTATTTTTAAGTGATGAAGGTTTTATGTGTAGTTTTGGTTGCCTGGGTTTGTTGGTCAATTAGCAAGGTTAATGCATAACATGGGATGATATGTAATTGAAAATTTTGTATGGGGTCAATGGTTTGAGTATGGGGATAGAATTTTGTACCATTTTGCAAACATTCACTATAAAGTTAAGTAAAATTTGCACTTGTAATCTTGTGATATATGATATTTATTAGTAGAAATTGGATTGATTCAAAATTCAATTAAATTGGATAAATGCATAATCACATATGATATCAACCACATACAACTTCCTATGCATGAAAATAACATGAATCACAAATAGCTTCCTGGGCATACAAAAAACATCAATAAAAAATAGCTGTCTGGCATTATAATCATCTTCCTGCATTAATATTAACAAAATAACCAAGTGTACATGATGTTCTGGCGGTATTTGGTATACTTCCAACTTACAAAATCTAATTCATAGAAGTATAATATATATTGTAAGCATCACTACACCATACTTCATATAAACAAAAATATTATCATAAATTGCCTATACTTTAATTTCCTTTTACTAATATATTTCTCCAAATAACTAAGCAAAAGTCTTTTTTTTTCTTGGCGGCTAAAAGGGCAATCTTGATGGCATTGAAAATTCATACCCATTTCCTCTAAAATTTATGATCCTCGAACCTGTAGGGACATGATGACATACTAAAATATTCAATATGACATTGAATATTCAAATAAGATTCATATCTGCCATTTCCCCCCTTCACTCATTAATAGACAATGCATAAAAAGGAAAAGCCCTTAACCCCTTTTACCACAACATCCCTAAATTAAAAATTACAAACCTAAATAAGTTTTCAACATCTCTAGATTTCTCACTCGACATTTTACTTGCTTTGTCTGATGTCTCTTCTCTTTGGCGAATCAAATTTTTTACATTTAAGTATTTGATTTTCAATTGAAAGTTTTTCGATTTAGGATTTCAATCTCTCCCACATTGTGATCTTTGATGTCATCTAGGGTTTCAATCAACAATAACAGGTTACTTTTACTGATCTCTATAGAGTAAAAGTGAAGGATGATATCGATAAATTGAGAGATCGATCTCTGGGAGTTTAACAGATTCAAAAGGGAGAAGAGAACAAGATGAAACACAATCTGAGTCAAAGTGAGGGAGAGAAAATGGTTAATTTTTTTTTACCATTTGTGCGCTCTCAAGTGCCTCCAGATGTCAAATTACATGTCTAATGAGCTTCTGCCACATGTCAAATTGTTACATGTTAGCAATCAAGTAACAATACCCTAGCCAAATTTAACTGTATTTGACGATAAAGGCAAAAATCTTCCGTTTTTAAAATATTAAGGGTAAAATTTTCATTTTTGAAATATGAAGGATAAAGTTGCATATTTTAAAAAATATTAGGGGGAAAATGCAACTTTAGCCTAATTAATTTTATTTACCTACAAGAGGAAGTTTCCCTTTGCGCTGTTCATATATAAAGTTCAAACCCGGCTCATCTGACTGAACCGATTCGGCCCACTCCAGCAATTCGTTTTTGCACAAATCTTCTTGATTGTTACTCCATTATCTTTCAATAGGTCTCTCGAATCGATTTCTGCCTAAGATTTCGTTAGGTTTTATAAATTCAGAGGGATCGTGGCAGGGCTACCTTTCCTGGATTCCCCTGTAGCAATTTGAATCAGTTGACCTTGAGGTTTTTTTTTATAGATTATTGATCCATATAGGAAGACCAGATGTTGGAGAAGATTGGATTGCCAGCAAAACCATCCCTTAGGGGGAATACTTGGGTGGTTGATGCCTCCCATTGTCAAGGTTGTTCCTCTCAGTTCACCTTCATAAATCGCAAGGTTCGTTTTTTCTTTCTTTCTGGTGCCTTGATTCTCCTTATACCTCCTATCTATACTTCTGCTCGGAATTTGACTTATGGGTCTCTTATGAGTTGATCAACTTGATGATGTTTAAATGTTCTATGAAATTCTATTTATTTATTCGATATTCACTTTTGACAGCAGAGTCAATTTTTTTTTTATGTATAAAAAATTCAGTAATTTTGTATCCAGAGAAAGTTTAGTGATCATTGTATTAGACTCTGCTTGTTCTTGATAATCTATCATAGGCAATTGGAATTACATCTAGTGGGTATATGCCTTTCCATTGTCATTATTAATTGCCAATAGAACTGTTTTTCAACTTTGCTTTCTTTTTGCATATCTGTTACTGGCTAGATTGGGAAAAGTTAAGTGATCATTGTATTAGACTCTGCTTGTTATTGATAATCTATCATATGCAATTGGAATTACATCTAGTGGGTATATGACTTTCTGTTGTCATTATTAATTGCCAATAGAATCGTTTTTCAAATTTGCTTTCTTTTTGCATATCTATTAATGGCTGGATTGGGAAAAGTTTATGCTCTAAATAGTTGGAAGCGATGTAGCAGTGATTGTCTTAGTATTAGCCTCAGTGTTTTTGTTTGTTCTCCCAATTCATGCTTGGTTTTTGGATTTCTTAATGCCATAAAAGTTCAACGGAATACTATATGTTTTGGCTCACCTTTGCAGGCTGTTAATGGTTTTGTGATTGAATTTTCAGCATCACTGCCGAAGATGTGGGGGTATATTTTGCAACAGTTGTACTCAGCAAAGAATGGTCTTACGTGGTCAAGGTGATTCACCTGTCCGTATTTGTGAGCCTTGTAAAACTCTAGAAGAGGCTGCACGTTTTGAAATGCGTTATGGACACAAAAACAGAGTTGGGAGAGGTACTGTCGGGTTGTATATTTTGCACAATTGCATACTGTTTCATATTTTGCCTTGTGTCGAGATGCTTTCTGTCATTGTAGTGTTCTAAAGTGTGTGTGTGCAAAATAAATCTCTTTCTCATAACCCACTTTCAAGTAACTTTGATGAATTCTTTTTCATGGAAGAAAATAGCTTTGACACATGAATCAGTTGAAGATAAGGATGAACATAATATAGCAATGCATGGTTTTATTGTCTAAACAAGATTGGCTTTTCTATATATGAAATATCCATCCACGTACATGCTTGCTTGCACTTCTGCTCCTCTATTAATAATGTTGTTTTGTACTAAAGGGTGGTTCAGTCTAAATTTTGTTGGTTTTTTGCACAGGAAGTTCCAAGTCGACATCAAAAAATGAGGATGAAATTTTGAACCAGATTCTAGGCAATGATGGAAAGAATTCTTCAGCAGCACAAAAGTCTAATCCTGATACGGTTTCCAGTATTCAAAGGTCAACTGCAAGTGCTTCAAACTCAACTGCGAATGAAGTTTCTATGTTGGATGGTGGAGGAGAAATACATAAAAATCCTGCTGTTGTGGACCCAAATCATGTCCAAAAGAAGATTGGATCAATCAGTCCTGAGGAATTACGTCAGCAAGCTTTAGATGAAAAGAAGAGGTATAAAATTCTGAAAGGAGAGGGGAAACCTGAGGAAGCTCTAAAAGCCTTTAAGAGAGGGAAAGAGCTTGAGAGACAGGCTGATGCAATAGAGATATCTATAAGAAAAAATCGTAGAAAAGCAAACAAGGCTGAGATGGAAAATAAAGATGGCCCAAAAGAATCTGGGAGGAAAAGTACACTCCCTTCTCAAGTAAGTAAAGAGAATGACCTCATTGCTGAACTCAAAGAATTGGGTTGGACTGATACAGATCCCCATGATGAAGATAAAAAACCAGCTAATGTAAGTATTGAGGGTGAACTTTCTTCTCTTCTCAGTGAAGTCTCGCAGAGGACTAACAAAGATGTGGGGAGTAGTGGTGTTGACAAGACCCAGGTTGTTGCACATAAGAGGAAAGCTCTCACATTAAAACATGAAGGGAAGCTTGCAGAAGCTAAGGAAGAATTAAAGAAAGCTAAAATCTTGGAAAAGCACCTTGAAGAACAGGAGCTACTGGGTACTGCTGAAGATTCTGATGATGAGCTATCAGCAATAATCCATAGTATGGATGATGACAAGGAAGATCAGTTGCTAGTTGGGAATGAGCAGGGCATTCATTTTGATTTTGATCGCCTTATGGGATCATTTGATGATCTCGGTGATGCTAGGAACACGGTAGCGACAGATGAGGATATGATGGACCCGGAAATAGCAGCTACACTGCAATCACTAGGTTGGGCTGATGAGTCTGATGATCAGCAAAACAAAGTTGCCGAATCTTTTAAGGGAAGTGCTAAACATATTATTGGAATTGTTGATCCCTCAGTTACTCATGCCACTTCCAATAGCTTAATGAGGACATCAGGCAAAAGTAAAGGTGAGTTGCAGAGGGAACTATTAGGCCTGAAAAGAAAGGCTCTTGCTTTGAGACGTGAAGGGAAAACTGATGAGGCTGAGGAGGTGCTTAGATCAGCAAAAGTGTTAGAAATGCAGATGGCAGAGATTGAAGTTACCTCACAGAAAGAGATTGAGGTTGAACATAATGGGAGCAAGGACAATAATATTGATGAAGATAAAAATAATGATCTTGTGGGTAATAAATTGAAAGCTTATGAGAAAAACCATGATTATAGGCCCTCGATTACTCTTGCATCATCTAATATCTCATCCATGACATCAAGGAGTAAAGGTGAAATACAGAGGGAACTCTTAGGCCTGAAAAGAAAGGCACTTGCTCTAAGACGCGAAGGGAAGACTGATGAGGCTGAGGAAGTGCTTAGATCCACAAAAGCATTAGAAACACAGTTGGAAAAGTTGGATGAACCTAAAAAGGAAATTCAGGTTGAATCCAACATGTCCAAGAATGATGTAATTACTCTTGTAAAAACTGAAGTTGAGGAAGGTGATGCCGAGGATGTCACAGAAAAAGATATGCATGACCCTGCTTTGATCTCAATTCTAAAGAATTTGGGTTGGAAGGAGGAAGAATTTGAACCAGTAACCGCAGAACAAAGCAAAGAAGATGCAGCAAGTTACCCTAAAAGGCTTGACAGCAAGGTAACTGTTACAGTTGGCGAGGGGGAGGAATTCGTTAATGCAGATGGGAAGTCACAAGCTTATAAAACAGATTCTAATGAGAGAGTGGCTTCTCAAAGCAACCAAAACTCCCTCCAGCAAGAAATTTTGGGTCGTAAAAGGAAGGCAGTTGCTTTGAAGAGAGAAGGGAAATTGTCAGAGGCTCGGGAAGAACTTCGGCAGGCAAAGATACTGGAGAAGAGTTTGGAATCAGAGATCCCTGCGAATGAATCCATTACACACAATGTCTCGTCATCCGTGTCCAGTGCTCCTGTTCAACAGAAAGAGCCTGCTGCATCGAATTTGGCAGCCAAACCACTGTCTGGACGTGATCGATTCAAATTACAGCAAGAGTCCCTGAGCCGTAAACGTCAAGCTCTGAAACTGAGAAGAGAAGGCCGGATGGAAGAAGCAGAAGCAGAGTTTGAATTGGCCAAGAATCTTGAGATGCAATTGGAGGAAACGTCTTCTCAAGATTCCTCCAAGTCTTCTGCCGGTATGGCAGGACCAGTGGATGATGTGATGATTGAAGATTTTCTTGATCCTCAACTTCTCTCAGCCCTTAAAGCAATCGGCATTGAAGATGCTACAGTTGCATCAAAAAGCCCAGAGAAACCGGGGCCTAGAAAAATTGGTCCAAGCAAGGGGGAAAATGTCATCCAGGAGAGGATTCAATTGGAAGAACAGATCAAGGCAGAGAAGGTAAAGGCATTAAATTTGAAACGTTCAGGGAAGCAAACTGAAGCTTTGGAAGCCCTTCGCCGGGCCAAATTATATGAGAAGAAACTGAATTCCTTGGCTTCAAATTGATGAAAAAATAATGCTAGTTGGACAGGGAATGCTGTTCCAGCAGTTGCTTTGATTGTTGTAGCATGTCTTCAGCTGATACTCTTTATGTGAGGTTGTTCTGGAAAACAATAATACCATTAGAAGATAATCATAGCATTAGAATTTGTGTTATAGAAACTGTATTCTTAGTAAAATTTGTTTCGTACTTCATGTCAACACGAAGATGATCATTATTAAATCATAAATGGTAGAAAATTTGTGACGAAGTTGTTTGAGCTTAATGACCTTTATTGCTTGATCATGCCATATGCTAAATTTGTGAAAATTTTATGCAAGGATCAGGACTGCTTCATACAAAGCAATTGGAAAACTTAGAACCATCAATTTATTATTAAAAAAATAACAATTTTATTCAAGGTTGGAATTTCTTTTACATGGATTAATGAAAAATGAATGCATTTGAAGGATTAGTGACTTGGTTTCCTTTCTCTTGAATTTAAGAAAATACATGTGATTATCTTTAATCACAGAACTAATCTAATCTAACCTACTCCAATCTAAATATATAAAGTAGCATGATTTTCTATTAGAAATCTGATGTGGACACTCTAGAATTGCTTTCTTCAAAATTTCTTGCTTTTTGTATCGAAACTTTCTTCCCTTATCTTTTGGCCATTAATGGCATTGTAGGTTACAAACTTTGTTTTGTTTGTTCTCAGTTACAACTTCATCCTGCTTTATCTTGCTCTAATTTTCCCAAATTCTCCGGAATTGCATAGTTTTTAGTAATTTCTTACTTTCTCCATATTAAAGAATTAGGAAGAAGAAGGAGAAGGAGAGGAAGAAGGATATATCATCTGTTGCATTTTCCAAGTTTATCATCTTACATTTTCCAATTGATACTGGAATTTGGATTTTGTGGGGTTAAAGCAATACAATACAAATATTTTTTATTTTAATTGCATCTATTCCAGATTTCACTCTCTTAAGCGCTGCTTTTTTTTTTTTTTTTTTTTTTTGCGGGAAGCATTGTCGATTTTGTTTACATCCCTGTTCAGTGGTCAGTTACACATTGATGCCGTTTTTCTGTGAAACTCGGTGCCAATCTGATTAAGGCTCCAGCTTTTGGATATTGAAATCACAGAATTTCTTCCATTTGTGCACAACTTATTTTGTTCCATATTTCTGTTTGTTTCTTGATGCTTTACATCTTAGATATAGATTTTAGGAGAATAATTTCCTCAAATTTTCTCGCCTTCACCATCGATCATCATACCTATTTACTCTGAAATATCATAATCATTTACTGTGGCTTGGATATGAGTAAAAAGTCACTTGGAAGATGAGAGGAATAACAGGTGCGCAATTTCTTATTAATTGCAACTTCATGTACAGAAAATTTTGATTTGGATGAAAAAGTTTCCTATTATTAGTATTTCTTTTGGATAATGATTGACTAATTCCCATAAGATAGTTCAAGTCGGTGTCTCACCAGGTGAAAAGGTGATTTAGAACAAATAGATTCATGTGAAAAATGGTTTTGTAAAACCAAAACCATTTTTTACATGGGATTTTTGCCACAAATATAAGATCTGTGTACAACAGGCTCCTAGTGACCTTTAGCCCGTAGCTCAAATGGGGTCAACGAATTTCCTAATGCACAAGTGGACATTTGCAGATTAGTGAGACTACAAAATTTTATTTTATTTTTTCCCTTCTTGCTGTTATTAGTCATTTTTCATGATGTACAGGAGTTCCAAGCCGTAATCTGTTACAATATTGCCTATCATTCACAGCATAATCAGGTGAAGTGGACTCTCTTGCATTTGTTGCAATTTTTTTTTTTTTTTTACTGTATGTCTGTATGATATTATATGACAGAGGTTAATTAGGGTTAGAGCTGTCAATCGTATTGTACTATTGTTTAGAGCAACATGCTTGATATGCTCAGACAGACAGTAAGGCTTTTTTTCCAATGAATTAAATTTGGATATGTAATGGCGCAATATTTTTACACTATTCATAGGTATCTTTTTGTTAGATTCTGGGTTGAGGATGGATTTTGAAAGATCAGTTTGTGCAAAATGTTTTAACATTTGTTATGCTTTCATGATATAACAGATGTTTGACACACTTTATGCTGCCTGTTTAACTGGAAGTGTTTAACAGTGAACTGCCTGTTTACTGGTTTGTACTTTTTAAAGATTGCCACATCGTGTGTACCATGTTGTTTCTGGAATTGGTCCAGATTATGAAGCCAAAAATATTACATCCGTTAAGTAAATTGATTCGAAGCTGGGGGTGGTATCAGTTTAAGTATTAATGCGCATTGAACTTTCAGCATGTGGCAAGTATTTGGGGTTTGAGGGAATTTGTATGCTTAGTTGAATAAATAAAAAGTGATATATCTTACCTTTTACCTGTTTCCCCCCGTACTTCACACTCTTCCTCTATCGACACTTCCTTTTTTGGGTAAATTATTTTATTCGTTTCCTTTACAGGTCAGAGATGGTTGTTTGGTAATATTTGCACCCTTGATTTGGTTGTGGAGTCTCTGTTTTCGATATAAACACACAGTAGGTTTACTCTATAACTTGACACTAGTTCTTATAGGGGATTGATGTGTGAGGTAATATTGATAAGTCGTGATTGGAATATGCATCTATTTGTTACTCATCAAAGGACTTCAAGGACTTCCAGGTGGATTTTGAATGTATCTTATGGTATGATGATATTTAAAATTTCATTAATCAGGACGTTCGTTTGAACCTTCATCAGACTTCAGTTATCTCAATTCCCTGCTACTTTTGCTTCTTTCCTTTTAAGCTGTCATCAAATCATGTTAATTCCAATCCATTGATTTTTATGGCACTAAAAATTGGTCTATGATTTTAGTCATCGCAAAGCAATTCATTAATAGAATTTCATATGAGAAAGCATATTAGCGATCTGATTCCAAAAGGTTTAAAGCATGTCCAGCAGCTGTAGTTGGCATGATTTTCCTGTAAGCCTCATTTACTTGAGTTTTTGGTATACGATAATTTTCATACAGGTATTTAAATGTTGGAAAGTAACTATAACAAGTGTAAATTCTGATATACGTATTAATTAGAGAGGAAAAAACAAAGAGAACACTAACAAATCTTATCAGTTATAAAGAGTCGGATGACATCAATTTACCGAGTTTAAGCAAGAATTATATCAATCTTGTCAAAGTTTAACAATTTGACATATTGACACGATCCAGAAATGAACAATGCGGTGTTTTAATGTAAATATCAGCAAACACAACGCCTCCATACAAATACTTTCTAAAGCTTGCAGTAATAGTAACAGCAATCACCATGCATTGCTCCTACTCCCTTGCTAGCAGTGGTGCTGAAATATGGGTAAGAGTAAATCTAGAAAAGATGAGATGCATATATTTTTTGAAAAGGAAGGGCGAAACACCTACAAATTCTCCTTTATATAACTGTTATCAAACCAAAACATTTCAAATGAAGTCATATAAGTTTTGAAACTGGACACTGCAAAATACATCATTGTTCCACAGGCCACAAAGATCATAATAGAACTGTTGAGATCTCAACTGTGGTTCATGTTCTATCATTCTTCCATTGCTTCACCTCCTTCACTCACTTCCACTTTCTGCTTCAATGGTGTAATCTTTGTCAAGAGCACCTCTGTAAATCAAAAAAATTAATAAACTATGAAAAAACAAGCATTTTATTGCAAACTACAGGCTTATAAATATTTGTCTGTCTTGATCAGGCAAAATAATAAGAACAAAAATGAGAAGAAACTGAAAAATCACAGCATTTGCGCAACATAGGAAGTTAAAATTACAAATTATGGGCTTATTTCATACATTCTTAACATCCACAGGCAACAGGAGCTACCAAGAAATGACCAAAAGGCATGAGTCTTGTCAAGCATAGGAATGTAATGGACCTATTTCATTTCTACTTTGAAGGAACAAGAAAACTCTTAACACGAGCCATCCAGTTACCATCCCTTTTAAATTTTAAGTTAAAGGCAATAATATGATCCCAAGAATACTAGTTTTATAATACAGCAGTTTGCACTTTATACGGTAAAGGAGAAAGCAAAAGCAAAATTACAAAGTTAAATTCAGATGTTTGGAAAATCAGATCTACTAAAGGTCCATGAAAGAACCCCAAAGGAGACGTCTAAAAGAAAAGTGGCTCCATCTTTATCTCATTTTAATTTTGTTAAAAATATGCAATGCTCTCAAAGACCTATCATTATTCTATAAGCACCAATTTGAAAAATAATATATGATCATCAGAAGTTGCAATGGAGATTTAATGAAAAAGCATATTTTTAAAAGAAAAAGCAATTTGATAGTTACCAGTCTTCTTCGGAAAAGAATACCCTCTTTCGCTGATATAGGTACGTGGATTTGGTAACAAGTGGTTCCTCAAATATTCTCTGTGTCCCTGTCCCAACACACATTACAATGGATGACTTCAATCATTATAAGCTCAATTTGTATTTTGCTTAAGAGGAGAGTAGCTGGCCAAAAACAACATACCTTTGTTATAACACAAACATCAACATTGCTTCCACTTCCCAAGTCATTGAATACACCTGAGCATATTGCTTCAGTAACAAGCTTTATACCTTCATCCCTCTGCAACAAGAAGTTAAGCAAATAAGCCTTTGTGCCTCAACAAAAGGAAAACTTTTATCAGCTTGGATTCAACTGGGGGGATGGTACAAACATTGGTGCCATGCCAATTCATATTAAAAGTTGAAAAATAAACCTATCATCTTCTGGAGAATAGTAAATTAAAAAACTTACAAAGATTGCTACTTGTTCACACCGTAGCATCTAAACATAAGAATATATGAGAAACTTACATTCATGCCTTCTCGGTACTTTGATTCAAAGATAGCCATTGCAGCAAGAGAACCAGAACCCATTGTAGCAAAAGGCAATGTATCAGTTGATCCATGCGGATATATCTATAAGATAAATCATCACATAAACAAATCAGACAATTTTATTAGTAGATACAGTGGTTCCAGGTGCAAAAGCACTAAATCACCAGACAACTTACAGTATGTAAATGAGGTCCGGTGCAATCAACCCCACCAAGAACCAAAGCAGCCTGCACATAACCTTGGTAGCTGGACAAACATTAAGAAAGTCAGGAAATATGTCTAATACTAAAATGATGTTGTGAATCACAAAAAGCTGAACCAAGAAAACCCAACTTGAAAAGATGCCTTTTAAGAAGAGTCAATGCTGTGACGACCCTTGACTCTCGGCCTGTATGGTAGCGGTGTAATTGCAGCTGTGAGCTGACCATGTCTACAGAAATGCACACACAACGATTGAACCTTAGTAACAGGAACATGAGGGGAAAAAACTACCAAGTCCTCAGCATATTTAATGAAACTTCACAAACTATTACACCTAAGCAATGATCGCAAAAATACCTGTTACTGCCTCTGTATCAGCAGCAGTTCCAGCTCCACAACAATATATGTTGGGTGCCATGTAATGGATCTTCTCACAGTTCTTATCACAAACAATGGGTCCTTCTGTTGCTCGAGTATCTGCCCCAAGAATGACACCATCCTATATGATACAAACTAGAAGAAATTAAATTAAAAAGGTACATAGTGCATTCCGATGCAAATGCATGTCCATATTGCCATGGTTAGGACAGAAAACATGCCAAGATCTCAAGAGAAAATGTACTAACCAATATGGCAACCCACAAACCTCAAGCAACAATAACAGGGTAACTAAATGCTACCTTCATAAAAAATACCAGCATAATCATTCCAAATTGGCTCACTTTTATTATCAATATTTCCCTTCTTTTGTAGTGTTTGTGCCACCATGCCATAATCCCCTCTATATATGTGGTTCTACCAGTTATGCTTGATGTCAAACAAGTCAATTCAATCCATGTCTCTTGAGGTTTAAGCCATTTCACAGTTAAACGAGAACTGTTTGTATGTACAAGATTACAATGTTCTTGAGCAACATTGGCTTCACATAATCACAGTGAAATTGCTCACTCCAAACCAATGATGATAGAGAACAAAAAACTCCAGGTTTTAATTAACTTGGTTTAGCTGAAGCTTGAGAAAATTTAAAACCAAGAGCTGCCCATTCTTATGAATTACAAACCAGAACCTACACTGATTAATGAGTAATTTCATCCAAATGTTCCTAAATCCATCACTAACGCACATTAATCATTGTACTTTCTTTTTGTGTTTTCTTTACAACAATGCTAAAAAAAGTGGCACAATTTCAATTAAAAATAAAAAATAAAAAATAAAATTATATGAGCTCCATTGCAAAGTAAAATGATTAAACAATAATTTAGTGAGAATTAATAACATATTTGAGCATTGAATTCTAACAAAAAGGATACAAATGACATGTAAATGTAAGTAGATAGATTTTTTTAAGAGACAAATTATAGTTCAAGGATACTATCGTGCACTAATAATATGTTTAGGGACAAGAAGCAAAACTAATCCAATGATCATATATCTTCATGATCATATGAATCCTTTATGATAAATGTATAAGCAAAAAAAAAGTCCTAATTGTTTTCACTATTATCAATTATGCTGTATTCTGTTCTCTTCATTGCCTCCTTCCTCACCTCTTGATTTCCAGCTATTCACGTTCTCCTTTCATTCATATTATGGAGACAAGTGAGCTCTGTTGGACTGAAATATCCCACATTATTATCGGATGTCTCAACTTATGGAATCTTGCACTAACTGCCATCCATTGTTTGAATAACTAATTGGATCCCTCTCTTCATGAATGCATATCTCTAGTCTGGCCATTTGTATTTTAGTGAGCACTGTGTAGCTAGAAGATGAATGGATTTGCATTCATGATTCCATTTCAGTTTTTGCTTATAGTTATGTTTTTGTGAGAACTTCCACTTAACTGATGCATCATTCAATAATTAGGATTTATAAATCAATAATCACACAGTTTAGAGGAAGCTTAATGTTAAATGTAGCTTCATTTTTGCATTTGCTGTTTTTCTATACTGTAATTGACATTTGTTTCAGGTAAGCCACAAACAACATTCATTATGTTCACAGCTTCACATAACTAGGCAGAAATTTGTCAGCAAAACAAGTCCAAGTAGTTTACAGCATTTCCAACAGTGATATGTCAGACACTCAATTTCTGATTGAAAGCAAACAGGTTTATGTGCCAGAAATCACATTCACGGCATACCAACTAAACAACAAACCCATCCAATGCAACCCAGCCATAGCCTAACAAGCATGCATCGAGACAACAGAGAGGTTACAAAAACATCCTCCAATACTTATGTAAAGCTAAAGAAAACAATAATGATTACAATACAAAAACTAAAGATCAACAGAACAACAACAGTGCGAAAACTGAGCCACGCTCAACAAGAAGATTCATCCAGAGACTGAACAAAATATACTAGTCAATCTCAGTGATAATCACCATATTTTTCAATCTAGCGTGCAACATGGATAAGCCCTAAAAAGTAATCACTCTAATCTAGCTTCCGTCACCCTATATCCGTACTCATAGGTGGAGAACTCGAACCTCATATACCTAAATGCCACAGCAAATCAGGAGACTGAAGAACAATAAAATTGACTAAGATAAGAAGTAATATACTTGAATTAGCTTCAAATGTAGGAGAAATTGTCGAATGAGCATACCTGGAAAATTATGCCAACAATGGTAGTCCCTGTTTTTCTAAATGATGGAGGGTTAACTCCCTTCTTAGCCAACATATCATTTCTTCTGCAGAGATCGAAACTGAACCCACCCTTTGGAGGAACATCTACCGCGGATTTCGACATCCTTCAACAACTTGAAATCGAATTCTGAACAAAAAAAGTTTCAAAGAAGTAGAAATTTAAAACAAAAAAAAAATTTCCTCAATCTATATAATCACATTACGAAAAGAAATAGCTAAAAACCCATGAGAGATCTCACCGTAAAGTTGAGTTGCTATCTGCAATTAAATTGAAAATCAGTATAAAGTGTAATGTCAAGAGATAATGGATCAAAAATCCATGTTTATTTCGACACTCTAACCTAGCGGAGAAGAAAAGACGTTTTTGCTAAAATGGGTCTCTTTTAGAAGGTATTTGCTAATTTAGTGCTCTCTTTAATTTCTAATTTTAATTGAGTAATTGATTAATGGGCTGGGCCGAGGCATGAACGCTACAAAGTCCATGCAAAGTCCGATAGGCACATACTTATTATTTTTCAAATTCACTTTATTAATTTCGATTTTTTAAAATTAAAATCTGAATTCAAAACTGTTAAAAGAATTTAAATATTTATAATTTTAATTTTTTAAAATTTTATAAAAAAAATCACAATTAATTCATCAAATTAAAATATAAATTTTTTAAATTTTAAAAATAAAATACAAGTTATTCAAATTAAATATCAATATATTAAATTAAAAATATATAAATATTAATTTATTGGCCATCTGCTTCCCAAGATTAGGACAAAATATGAATATATGTGAAAATTAACTTTATTTTCATATATATGTAAAATTATATATAAATTCAGTTAATCGTTAACCAACCGATTAACTAAATGTTTAAACTCAAGTCCAAATCTATTAACCATAATCTTAAAAGTTAAAATTTATGTCTATGTTCACATCCAATCGGACAGATCAACAATTAAAACGATTTAAATTTAATTTTTTAAATTAATTTAGACTCAATTTTCTAAATTGATTTTTCCATTTTTTTTTTTTGCTTTAACCTACTTACTATTAGCTCCACCTTGAAAATCATTTATGTTTATGTAGAGTTATAGAATTTAACTAATCAATTATATTAAAAGTGTGTCCGAAAATTAATTTCATGGTTTCTTTTGAATTTTTCCATAAACTTTAATTTACCTTAATTTATCCAATAATTTCTTGATAAATTGATGTAAATTTTATATTTAGAACTAAAGAACTCAAAGTCAAAGTTAACCTAAAATTAAATTAAAACCCTTAATGAGGGTTTTCTTTTTTCTTTTTGGTTACAAAGCTGTAATGAGGTTTATTTTATTTTATTTTATTTTATTAAAGGAAATAAAAGTTCGTTAAAAAATGATAACTAGACTAGGCTTTGGGTCCAGGCCTAGAGCTCGAATGCCTGGATATTCAGATCACCCAGGATCCGCATTGGCTTAATGATACTGTTTCCAATAGTCCTATTAGGACACAAATTTTAGCTCAATTTCCTATTCTAGTGGAGCTGCCTATTCTGGGAGAACTTTCTATCTTGGCGTGATTCCTCTTCCAATACGACTCCCATGGCCATCAGGATTCCTAATCGGAGTAAGACACTCATCCCAATAAATAGCCACGATCATCAGGTATGGAGCTCTCTTAGCTATTGTTTACTAAAATCATTTTTTTTGCTATTTCCTAACTTGAGTGTCGGAGAGTCCCCTCGTTGAGCCCTGTCGGAATCTTATTGTTTTCAAGAACCTTTAGAGTATCAGCCAGGATAGATAACCCGAAAGTAGTATAGTAATTTAATAACTATTATCATTTAGTGCGGTAAGCTTGGATCTTCCTCCCCATAGAATTATGAATTTTGATGAAGAAAATAACCAGGCAGGGAATGACCGGAGTAACACAATGTCAAGCCCTCACTTCTTAGTTTTTTAGCCCCCTAAAGCCAACCCCCCAAGGTGCTTCCACCAATCTCCCCATCATTGGCCTACTCGCCGAAACATCTGTGACCCCTATACCTAACCTCACTCCCTAGCTTGCTTAAGCCATCTTGGCGACTCTCTCATATCTAGTGGCCTAATTAGCACCCCAATCAACATCACATATCCCCAAGACCAACACTATCCCTACCTTTGAAAATTTGAACTCTACACTCTAACAAAATGATGAAGGATCTAGGATAACTTTGACAAGGGACGAGCTTGACAAGCTCATTGAAGAAAAAATGCAGCAGAAGCAGAGTTGTAATGTGGTGCAAAACCAAGATGATTTTCGGTCTCCCCTCTCCAAAGCCATACTTTTCGCCCCCTTTCCAAATATAAAGCTACCTAACCTACCCAGATACAGTAGAAGCACGGATCCTCGAGCACATGTAGACCATTTTTGCCACTCTATGTTAATTTACACCATAGAAGATGCCGTCATCTATAAGATTTTTCCACAGATCCTGACAAGTTCGCATAGGTCTAGTCCGAGAACTTGCCCAAACACTCAATAAATAGTTTCAAATAGTTCACAGAGATGTTCAAGTCAAAGTTTGTGGTGGCCATCCAACCGACGAGAGTTTCAGCCAACTTACATCAAGTAGTCTAGGAGAGGGGAGAATCTTTACAGAGCTATGTGGATAGGTTGAATATGGTAACAATGGACATCCAGAGTTTGAATTTGGAGGTCGTCATTAATGCCCTCAGCCGAAACACCAACTATCAAGACTTCAGCAACTCCTTAACTAAGAAGCCCCCTTATAATTTTACCGAGCTTATGAATAGAGCCCACAAGTATATTCGGATGGATAAAGCTAGGAGGTTAAAGTATAGTGAGTAGACAAAGGACAATGACAATTCTTGAGGAATAGGACGAGAGGGGGGAGTTCACAGAGGAATGATTCTCGAGCTATAAAAGGGGCAAAAAGATCATACATGGTTTTGAAGCCATATTCGGATAACTAAAAGGAAGAGCAGTTTACCAAGCTAAATGCCTCCCCAGCACAAATTATATCATGGATTAAGAAAAACTAGGAAGTATAGTGGTCGAAGCCCATAAGGGAGGGCTTGAGCAGGGACCGAAATCTATATTATGCTTTTCATAAAGACAAAGGTCATAAAACCAATGACTGTAGATAGCTCAAGTGAGAGATTGAATATCAAATCAAGAAGGGCGGACTCAGGCAGTTCGTCAAAGGGAGCAAAAGTAAGGACAAGTGGTCTCTTCTAAGGCAGTTTGATAGAGGAGAAGGCGGCAATAGCAAAAAAGCCCTAGCAGGAGTAATTCATATGATTACAGGAGAAATCATTATGATGTTTTTGGTGACTCCAAAAAGAGGAAAGCAAAATAGGTATTCTCGCTTGGATCCAGTTCACCTGCCCCAACAAATGTCATTCAGTTCTCGTGTAAAGATGGGAAAATATTCGACAACCGTACAATGATGCACTAGTGGTAAAAGCAATAATTAAAGATTTCTTGGTGCAGAGGATCTTAATGGACACGGGCAGTGCGGTAAATCTTATCACCTTGTAGGCCTACAAAGCATTAGGAATACCAAGCCCAATGGATTAAGTAACAGTCCCACTGAACAAAATTTTCGGACAGCCTATTAAGCTCGAAGGCTCAATTAACTTAAACTTGCAGTTAGGAGATGACTCAACTGTCAGGTTATATATGTCATGTTTTATAGTAGTGAATATGCATGTGTCTTATAGTGCAATTTTTGGCAGACCTCTGTTGGCCACAGTGGATGCTTACATTTTTATGCAGAAGCTAATTATGAAAATACCAGCACCAAAAGGGATGGCCATACTTCGAGGAAACCAGACTATAGTTAGGGAGACGTACGTTACTATGTTGAAAAAGGCAAAGCAAGCCCTTCCAGTAGATACAATGGATATCCCAACTGATGCTGCTCGGAAAGCCAAACTAGTAGACTTATTATAGGATGTAGATTTGCTGCCCGAAAAGATAGTAAAGATAGCATAAAAAAAAGCTAGCTCGGAAGTAAAATCTTTATTGGCAATGCTAGAGCCCTATGTAGATGTGTTTGCTTGACAACCATCAGATATAACCGGCATCTCACCAAAAGTCATATCCCATTCGCTGAGCATACAGCTAGGTTGCAAACCGATCAAGTAGAAGAAGCACAATCATGCGCCAGAACGGCAGATAGTAATAAATGAAAAAATAAACACTTTGTTGAGAAATGGGTTTATAAGGGAAATGCTCTATCTGGACTGGCTATCCAATGTAGTACTGGTGAAGAAAGCTAATGAAAAATGGAGAATGTGTGTAAACTTCATTGACCTAAATAAAAGCATGCCCGAAGGATAGTTACCTATTACCGAACATAAATATGCTAGTGGATTCAACATCTGGATTAGAAAAGTATGCTTTCTTGGATGCATCGACAGGTATTACCAAATCCCGATGAACCCAAAAGATAAAGAAAAGACAGCTTGCATCACTCATAAGGCAACATACTATTACAAAGTGATGCCTTTTAGTCTTAAAAATGTGGGAGCCACATACCAGAGGTTGATGAACAAGTTATTTGTAGAACAGATAGATCAGAATATGAAATTATATGTAGATGATATGATAGTTAAGAGTAAAACCTTGGAGAATATGCCTAAGGAACTTGAGGAAAAGTTCTCTACCCTCAAGAAGTTTAGCCTTAAATCAAACCTAGAGAAGTGTGTGTTTAGAGTCTGGTCTGGTAAGTTCCTTGGCTTTGTAATTTCAAAAAGGGGATTAAAAGCTAACCAGGCAAAGATTGAGGCCATCTTAAAAATAAAACCGCCGAAATCGATCAAGAAAGTACAGGTATTGAATGGAAAGATTACAGCACTTAGAAGGTTTATCTCCTATTCGGCAGAGTGGTGTCTCCTGACCGGTGTCTAGCAAGAGTACTAGATCGGCTAGTAATATAGGGAAATAAAATTATGACCCAAAATATCGAACCCAAGGGAAACTTGTGCTTGTATGTGCTATTTCAATTTCAAAACCAATTTTTTGTGTAAGAAGAAAGAATAGAAATCCCAAAGTTGTGATGATTTGAAAACAATAATTTAAAACTAAATTAAAACAATAAAAAAAACTAAAGTAAAGAAGAGATTTATTGAAAGCAAGTAAATTGAATGAGTTAAAAATCAATGATAAAGACAACTTTCACTAAAGGACTATCCACCTTAACCGATATTGATATGACTTAATTAAAAGAAAACATACAAGTGATATGGAGAATTCAGTTAATAAACCCAAGTAACTTTATTCAAGATTACCATTTCAAGTATTAAACTCTCTTATTCAGAACAATTCAATACTTAGCATAAAAATCTGAATTAATCCCCTAGATGTCTATTAAAACCTTTCTCAAGAGCTTTAACTTCCAACTATTCTTGATTACACCTTTCTTAATCTCAATTTACTCAAATTAACACATAATCATAACTTATTCAGATTATAAACATGTATTAATCTAACTAAATTAACCTAAGAACATGCAAGTCATTAATCACATCAAATCAATTAATTAACCAATGCTTAATCAAGTTAACAATTAACTTAAGATTGAATAAAAACAAGACTATGCTTAAGAACCAAGAAATAATCAAACTTGTATTTGAATTGAAACACAAACTTAAGTCATAACAATACAAGTTAAGGATTCAAGTATCCTTTAGCAAAAGTTAAAGAAAACTACTCACAAAACATTGTTAAAACTAAAGACAAAAGTTGAAGAAAAACAGTAAAAACAGAAACGTAAAAATAAACTAAGAAAAACAAGCTGAAAAACTCAAGATTGATCTCCTTTCTTCTGTGTTTTGGACTGCTATTTATAGGCAAAAACGTGGTAGATTTCTTCCAAAACTGTAGAAACCAAATAGGAAGTGAATTCTGCTCAAAACAGGAAGTCGAAAATCCTTCGCGCAATAGGAGAATCGGATCACGTGGCCACGGCTCCTCCTTGTGTATTTCTACACGTGACCAGTGTATACATGCCTCTTCTCCACATGTGACCATGTGTGGTCCTTCAATGGAATCCACGTGGTCATGTGATCTTCCTCTTTTCTTCTTCACTTCATCACATGGCCACGTCTTCTTCAAGATTTCTTCTTCACGTGGCCACGTATCTGATTCTTCAATATTTTCACGTGGTCACGGCTTAAAGCTCTGGACTAGATGCTCGTTTTCTTGCTTAATTTCTTCAAATTTTCACTTTTGGCCCAAAACTTTGCACTTTTTACACTTTACGCCCTTTTTTTATCAATTTGACCCTGAAAATTATACAAAACACAGAATTAACCTTAAAAACATAAATATTAACTAAATAACTCTAGTTTAAACTAAATAAAACTAAAATAACTACATAACACAACTAAAAACATATTAAAAACTATATATAATTCATACTTATCAAATACCCCACACTTAAACTTTGCTTGCCTTCAAGCAAATTAGAACAAACCCTCCTTCAAAACTTTTAAACTTGTACAAAGATATGCATTTTCAAAACAAAACTTAGCATTTTAACACAAGCACTTAATATAACCTCTAAATATATCAATCTTCAAACAAGATAATATGAGATAGTTTCCTTGTGTGTGTGCAAGACCAAATCATTTTAAGTATTTTTCCAAAACCAAAACACCAATGCAAATTCATAATCAAGTTTAGAATGAATGTACACATAAGTATACACATGGTTTCGTGCTTGAAACTCTAGAAACACCATAAGCCTCTCCTTTAGCACCGGAACCCGAAGGTCATCTCCGCTAAACAACTCAAAAAATAAAACTTAGAATCACATAGGTATTTTAAAGGTTGTAATAGGGCTAAGGTTTTGATTATCAAAGAATGGATAAAAGATCAACAATAAAAATAGCCACTCTAAGATAAAATAGACTAATAATTCACAAATTTCATCCTATTAACTTAAACATTAAAAACTTTAGCCAAACTTTCTCAACTCTTCACAATGCACAACTCTTATAAAAGAGAAATAATAATTGAAACTCTTTTTCACTCACAATTTATACCCTTTTTCAAGAAGTCATAACCATTTTTCCTTGTAACTACCCCACACTTAAGATTTTGCCATACATGCTAGCTTTATTTCATTTTCTTTCTTTCTTTTTTTTAAGCACTTTTTTCTCTTTTCTTTTCTAGCATTGATGTTGGCCATATAATAATAACATGGGTAATAACAAGGTAACAATTCACTATTTCTTTGATTTCAACAATAGCCTTTGATAATAAAATCAAACACATCTTACCACACCCATCAAGATACCCATCCTATCCTAGAGTGGCCAATTCTAGAAGGGAAGATAAAAGCTTTTTAGGCTATATGGTAAAATAAATGAGTGTAACAAGAAAAATAAATATGGCACGCATTAAGCATACCTCATTAGGCTCAAAATGGCTAACAAAGGATAAATATGCATATAGGGTAGGAAATAAGTTAAGATATGGCTCAACAAGAAAAACATTGCCTAGATCACTTTCCAAGTTATTTTGAGTTGCTTTTATGCTTTGAAGGGTGATGAGAAAGGTTCTAGTGTTCTAAAATTCATCACTTAACTATTTCAATGCATTGTTTTTCTTTAAGTATAAAAACTGGTCTTTAAATGCTCAAAAATGTAGAAACTAACAAATATTTATCAAGCTGAAAATTAACCTATCTAAAGGTTTATTAAACAACATAAATGTTCTATTGCTAAGCAAAGGTTTAAAACATGCATATTCTAAATCCAAGTTCAAATTGTTCCAAGTCTTGAAGATAACTAGGGCAAACTAAGTCCTCATGCAAACTAAGTGAAAAGGTGAACTATATACATTTTAACAAGTTTTACAACTCAAGCAAACAAATAGAACATAAACAAAAATAAACTACTAAAACACAAAACACACTAACAAAACTTGATTCATGAAAAAGAAAAGAAAGATAGAAATTAAACTCTCTGAAGGAGGCTACCCCCTCCTCAAGATTTTGCTGTCCGCAGCAACCAAAGAGCTATTCCGGTGGAGGTGGTGGTGGAGGGAACCGCTGCCAAAAATGATGGATAAAATGCTCAACTCTCCTATTGCCTTCCATTACCGTATCCCGAAGCATATCCAATCTCCCTTGTATTTGATCAAGCCTCATTTGTTGAGCATCCATTCGACTGCTCAAGTGATTAAATGGTGCTTCCCATTCTGGTGTTGTGGGTTCATTTATGGGAGACGGGACTGCTGTGGCAACATGCTCTTCTTCTGGCTCATTTGGCTGCTCTTCTTGCTCCACAATCCTAATATGATTCTCTCGTAAATACTCCTCTCGGGTTGCCCAATGTCCTCGGGGCTTAGGTATCAGAATCTTCATCCTTTTCAACATTCTATTATCAATGTAAGGCAAATCTCCTGGAAGTGGCTCGCCATAAACCTGATGATTAATTGCACTTGCCAAAACTGTAACTATCCATCCAATAGAGATATTATCAATGTTACTTGGCATTTTTTGAAAATTCTTGATTCGACTAGCTATAATGCCCGCTCTATTAATTGCAATGCCATCCATCATACATCTTAAAACCATTGCTTGAGAGACACTAATAGTACTGGCATTCTTCAAATTGTTATACATAGTTTTTGCCAAAAATCGATGAATTATTCTCAAAGCATGAGTTCTTAGAGCATGTACCTTGCATTGTCCTCCTACCCAAGGCTCATTCAATTCAATATCTTTAATTCTCTCCCAATTCTCTACAGGTGAAGCATCTTCCAATTCTCAGGGAGCAGTTGGTACAAAACCTAAAATTTCAGAAAACTGAGTGAAAGTTAGAGAATAACCTTTCTTACCGAGTTTAAAACCCACTGTTCCATCCTCAGCATCTCGCCTGAAATAACATTCAAAGGAATAAAGAAAATCTCTAGCCATATCCGGGTACACCTTTGGTTCTTTTTTATGAATTCCCCCAGCCAATATTTTGAATCAATGGTTCGATCTCATAATCCCACAAATTTCCTGCTGGGATATTGAGGAACAAATGGCTTAAGTAGGCTGGCTGAACATAATTGCATTTGCTAAAATAATCAAATTTGTTAATCTTCGCCTTGTCTACATATGATGGAATTCGGACACCGGATGAACTAGCTACATCGGGGTATTTAGTCCTTCGAGGTGCCACTACAACCAAAGAAAAACACAATGTAAGTAGTAACTCATAACCAAAAAGAGACTAAATTATGAATGAATGAACATGTAGTGAGTGAAATGAAGCACAATTGATGAAATGATAACTGAATAGCATATGTCATGATAGGCATAAAATGTATTCATAAGTTGAGCACAAAGAGTAGGTTAACATAATGCATATCATTTATTAATAAGATCATGAACAACTCTTGCGAAAGGTGAATGAATCATTATGCATCAATGCAACTTATAAACATGCCAACCAAAGAGTGAATGTAAAAAAATTTTAAAGAAAAACTCATTGAGGCATTTCATCGAACACGTTGTGAGCACAAGTTTGAGCATGAATTTAAGAAGCATAACAAAGAGTGTTCCCTGACCAATTTCATACCAAGCATCTATTACATGCACATAATAATCATAATCATCCAAAGAAGTAAAACGAATTAACATGCAAACAATATGTTAAGTGTAAATTAACCTAAAAACTAAACATTCATGAACAATAATTGCACAAAACACAACCATGGATGATAAACAACTAATAATTAAGGAGTAAAGGAAGTAAATACTTACTTGAAAATGAGAAGTACACCAAAAATGCAGCACAAAGTGAGATGGTGTGTGTGAGGTGTAGAAACCTAAAATGGTGATGGAAATGTGGAGAACCAAGTGATGAGTGATGGAAGAGAGAAGAAATTGAAAGAGGAAGTTAATGGAGATGATGAGTGTTGATAGGAGGTGAAAATCCGTGGGCACGGGCAAATTGAATGGTAGTGAGACGTGGCACGGGAGAGAGCAAAAGGAAATGAGAATGAAGCAAAATTAAGATCGTGAAGTGAATTATAAACAGGCAAGGAAGACGTGGCCACGTGAGGTTCAATGAAGAACTACACATGGTCATGTGTAGGTATATGGCCTCTTCACTTTGTAACTCGTGGCCACGTGGATTCGAATAGAGAGACCACACGTGGTCACGTGTAATTTAGGAAACTAAGGCAGTGGAGCAACCCGTGGCCATGTGGTGTTTTGCTTATAAAATACCCATGGTCACGTGTGTGGAAGTGAAATGTGATACTTAGCAACCCGTGGCCACATGATGGCAAAGGAAGAGCCACACGTGGTCACATGTTCATGTATTTTCCTGCCTTTCTTTCTTCGTTTTTGAAACACATATACACAAAACTCTTCTTTCAATGCAATTTTTTCAATTTTTAAGTTTGAAAACACTAACTCATCTCTAGGAAAAACATATCTTCTTTAAAAACATTGCTTTACTCATTCTTTTCATGAATCAAAACACACAACCATAAAAAATGCAAAAACATGAACACTTAACTAAAACTCAATTATAAAATGAAGAGAGAGAAGGAATAGAAGTTCTGAGTTTTTAAAGTCTCCAGCTAGACTTTTCAAATCAGTTTTTAAATATCTTGAAGAACCATGGTTGCTTCAGCAACCTCTTGTTTTCCGATTTGGTATGGTTTAAGACGATGATCATTGACTGTAAATTCACGTCCATCCTTTAGGCTTTTGATCGTCACTACACCAAGATTACTGCTTGTCATCACTTGATATGGTCCAAGCCACTTCGATTTCAGCTTTCCTGGAAACAAACGAAGATGACTATTATAAAGTAGCACTAACATTCCCGGGACAAAATCTTTTACCCTTAAATGCTTGTCATGCCATCGTTTGGTCTTTTCTTTGTAAAGTGCAGCATTGCTATATGACCATTGTCGAATTTCATCAAGTTCATTGAGCTGAAATTTTCTTCTTTCACCTGCATTACTCAAATCAAAGTTAAGAAATTTTGTAGCCCAATATGCTTTATGTTCTAATTCGACTGGAAGGTGACATGCTTTCCCAAAAACAATTCTAAAGGGAGACATACCTATAGGAGTTTTAAATGCGGTTTGATAAGCCCATAAAGCCTCATCTAACCTAAGAGATCAATCTTTTCTAGAGTTATTTACTGTTTTCTCCAAAATTGATTTCAACTCCCTATTAGATACTTCCACTTGGCCATTGGCTTGAGGGTGATATGGGGTTGTGATTTTGTGCTTGACACCAAATTTTTTAAGTAAGGTCTTGAATTGATGGTTGACAAAGTGTTTGCCCCCATCACTTATAATAGCTCTAGGTGCTCTAAATCTAGTGAAGATATTCTTTCTAATGAATTCCAACACAATTTTTGCATCACATGTTCTAGTAGCTATTGCCTCTACCCATTTACTCACATAATCCACAGCTACCAATATATACTCAAACCCAAATGAATTTGGAAAAGGACCCATAAAATCAATGCCCCAAACATCAAATATTTCTACTTCTAGCACATTGTTCATAGGCATCTCATCTCTCTTGGATATGTTTCCTACTCTTTGACATTTATCACAAGTGGCTATGAAAGATTTTACATCCTCAAATAAAGTAGGCCAGAAAAAACCTGATTGGGGTATCTTTTGAACTGTTCTATTTGGTCCATGATGACCTCTAACTTCACCCCCATGGCATTGGTGCATGATAGCTCTTTGTTCCGATTCCGGTACACACCTTCTCAATACTTGATCCGGACATATCTTGACAAGGTATGGATCATCCCAAAGGTAATGCTTGGCATCCGTTATGAGCTTTTTCTTTTGTTGCCAAGTAAATTCCTTAGGGAGATAGCCACCTGCAAGAAAATTGGCTATATTAGCATACCATGGAACTGAATTTTCATAAGTAAAACAAGCACAAATATGTTCATCAGGAAATAAATAAGGAATTTCTCCCTTTTTGATGTTAGCATGATCCAATCTAGACAGATGGTCAGCTACAAAATTTTCTGCTCCTTTCTTATCCTTGATTTCGATATCAAATTCTTGAAGTAGTAACACCCATCGGATAAGTCTTGGTTTGGAATCCTTCTTGGCAAAAAGGTGTCTTAATGCAGCGTGATCCGACCAAACTGTGATTTTAGATCCTAAAAGGTAAGATCGGAATTTCTCAAATGAAAAGACTATTGCCAAGAGTTCCTTCTCCGTAGTGGTGTAATTAACTTGGGCTCCAGTAAGTGTGTGTCTCACATAGTAAATGGTGTAGAAAATCCTCTCCTTTCGCTGTCCTAAAATCGCTCCAACTGCGTAATCACTTGCATCACACATAATTTCAAACGGTAAGCTCCAATCGGGTGATGCAATGACCGGTGCACTAATTAATTTTTGCTTCAATAGGTTAAAAGCCTGCAAACACTCAACATCAAAGTTAAATGCAGCATCTTTAAGCAATAAATTAGAGAGTGGCTTGGCAATTTTAGAGAAATTCTTAATAAATCGACGATAAAACCCAGCATGACCAAGGAAACTCCTAATGCCTTTTACACTAGTTGGTGGAGGTAATTTTTCTATCACATCAATTTTTGCTTTATCCACTTCAATGCCTTTTTCAGAAATTTTATGCCCTAAGATAATGCCTTCTCTAACCATGAAATTACATTTTTCCCAATTTAGCACAAGATTAGTTTCTTGACATCTTTTTAAAACCATTGCTAGATTATGCAAACAAGAATCCAAAATCATGCCCATAAATGGTGAAATCATCCATAAAAACTTCCATAAATTTTTTAATAAAGTCATGAAATATGGCCATCATGCATCGTTGAAATGTGGCAGGTGCATTACAAAGTCCAAAAGGCATTCTCCTATATGCAAATGTTCCATATGGACATGTGAATGTGGTCTTTTCTTGATCTTCCGGGGCTATAGGTATTTGCATATACCCCGAATATCCATCTAGGAAACAATAAAATTTATTTCCTGCCAACCTTTCTAGCATTTGATCAATAAAGGGCAATGGAAAATGGTCTTTTCTAGTGGCATTATTTAACCTTCTATAATCAATGCATACTCTCCATCCCGTTACTGTACGTGTAGAAATTAATTCATTATTTTCATTTACTACTACAGTCATTCCCCCCTTTTTAGGCACACATTGAACAGGACTAACCCAATTACTATCGGAGATAGGATAGATAATACCTGCATCAAGTAGTTTCAATACCTCCTTTTTCACTACCTCTTGCATAGTTGGGTTGAGCCTTCTTTAAGGTTGCACTACTGGCTTAAAATTATCCTCCATGGGTATACGATGTGTACAATAGCTTGGGCTAATTCCTTTTAAATCGGATGTTGCCCAACCAATTGCTCCTTTGTGCTTTTTGAGGACTTCAATGAGCCTTTCTTCTTCCAAATCTGTCAATAAAGATGAAATGATTACCGGGTTAGCATTATTACTCAAAAATACATATTTTTAATGTGATGGAAGTGTTTTCAGTTCAGAATCCCTCTTAAGAGGTGATGGTTCATCCTCTTTTTCCTCATCCTCACTGTGCTCTTGTTCTAGAATTTGTATCAACTTTTTCTCCTTTGTATCCAACTCTTCCTCTTTCCTTGGATGCATTAAACAATTTTGGAGCTCGTCTTTGAGAATGACTTCCTCTTGCTTTGTGTTGGCACATTCGTGAATCTCATCAACAAAACAAATGAATTCTTCAAAATCATACGAAGGGTGTTTTAAAATTTTATTAACATTAAAAATTATTTTCTCCTCGTTAAATCTTAAAGTAACCGTTTGTCCATGAACATCAATTAAAGCTCTTGCTGTGTTTAAGAATGGCCTCCCCACAATTAACGGCACCTTTCTATCCTCTTCCATGTCCATTACCACAAAGTCAATTGGAAATATAAAATTCCCTACTTTAACCAACAAGTCTTCAATGATTCCCTTTAGCCTTTTCACCGATCTATCCGCCAATTGAAGTGTCATTCGGGTTTCCTTAAGATCACCTAAATTCAATTTCCTGCAAATTGAATAAGGCATTAGATTAATACTAGCACCCAAATCACATAAAGCATTTCCAATAAAATTTCCCCCTAGTTCACAAGGTAATGTAAAACTACCTGGATCTTCCAATTTTTCAGGAATTTTATTGGTTAGTATAGCACTACAATTACCGAATAATTGAACCGTTCCTATGCCTTCTAGCTTTTTCTTATTAGTGCACAATTCTTTCATAAATTTAGCATATTTAGGCATGTGTAATAAAGCTTCAGCAAATGGTAAATTTATATGCAGCTTTTTAAACATGTCTAAAAATCGACTCAATTGCTCATTTTATTTTTCTTTTCTAGCTAGAACAGGAAAAGGTAATTGAGACTCATCAAGAACAGTAGAAACAAGCTTTTCTTTACCTTTACCCTTCTCAACCGTAGGAGGCACTTGTTCATTATTTTCAGAATTAGAAACACTTACCTCTGTTGTCGGTTCCACTTTTTTGGAAGAATTCTTACCAAGTTCAGTCTTCTCTAACTCTTTCCCACTTCTTAAGGTGATTGCTTTGGCTTCCTCCTTCGGATTTCGATCGACATTGGATGGAAATATCCCTTGAGCACGGTTTGATAAAGAAATAGCAAGTTGCCCCATTTGGTTTTCTAAGTTCCTAATGGATGCCTCTTGGTTTCTCATCCAAATATCTTGTGATTTCCATCTAGCATCTTGACTAGCTAAAATTGAGTTTTGGGATGCCATGAAATTTGCAATCGTTTCCTCAATATTAGATTTCTTTTCTTGAGGTGGGGAAGGTTGAGCTTTTTGAAAACCGGGTGGTTGGTGGTATGCTTGTGATGGGTATTGGTTTTGGTAATGTGGTGGAGCTTGATTTTGGTATGGAAGTTGATTACTGGAAGTTTGATTGTGGTTGATTTGGGGTCTAGGATTGGGGTTAGAAGAAGAACCTTGATTACCTTCCCTTCATGAAAAATTTGGATGGCTTTTCCATCCTGCATTGTAAGTGTTGCTATATGGGTTCAAGGCACTCACTTCTTCAACCATGTTTTCAACATTCTTCATTCCCAAAGATCCTGTAATTCCTGTATAAGAATCAACTTCATTAGACAACATAGAGACATTTTTAGCTTTAAGCTCATTTATTTCTTTTAAATGTCTTTTTTCCATTAATTCCAATTGAGCTTTTAACATTGCTATTTCATCAACATTATGAACTCCTTGTTTCTTTTGAGTTGTTCTAGAGCTTGACCATTGAGCATCATTAGTGGCCATCTCATCAAGGAGTAAGAATGCATCCTCGGGAATTTGATTCATGAAACTTTCATTAGAGGCTGCATCTAGCAAAGATCTTGTTGATGGATGGACACCTGCATAAAAAATGTGCATCAATTGAAAAATAGGGACTTCATGATGAGGACAACTTTTTAAAAGTCTCCTAAATCTTTCCCAAGCTTCATGAAATGGCTCCTCATAAAACTGTTGAAAATCACTAATTTATTTTCTAATGAGGGCAGTCTTAGTGGGTGGAAAAAACTTGCAAAGAAATTTTTCTTGCATTTGTTGCCAATAATGGATGGATTGATTTGGTAGCATTTGAAGCCAATCCCTAGCTTTTCCTATAAGGGTGAATGGGAAGAGTTTCAACCTAATTGCATCAGTCGATACATTAGGAATTTGCACAGTGTCACTTACTTCTAAGAACATATCCAAATGTTGTGTAGGATCCTCTATATCCGAACCCGAAAATTGGTTTCTTTGTACCATAGTGATGGTAGCAAGTTTAATCTCAAAGGGTTGGTGGTGAGGGATCCTAATAGTTCTATGTTCTTCATTCCACCTAGGGATAGCATAATCCCTTATGGTTCTAGGTCGATACCCATTTTCGGGAGCTTGGTGGAGTATGTGTTGCTCTTCGATCCTAGGTGGTGGATTATCCATAGGTTGTTCAATTTCTGGGTCGTTCATATTGCCTCTTCTATTCCTATGGAATGTCCTCTCAATTTCAGGGTCTAATGGTAAGATGGGGTTATCTCTCACCATAAACCACTAATCAACCAAAAAGAAAATAGATGAAGAAGAGAAGAAATCACACAAAATAGATTTTTAAAAATCAAAGTAAACAAACAAACGCCAATGTGTTCCCCGGCAACGGCGCTAAAAACTTGACCGGTGTCTAGCAAGAGTACTAGATCGGCTAGAAATATAGGAAAATAAAATTATGACCCAAAATATCGAACCAAGGGAAACTTGTGCTTGTATGTGCTATTTCAATTTCAAAACCAATTTTGTGTGTAAGAAGAAAGAAGAGAAATCCCAAAGTTGTGATGATTTGAAAATAAGAATTTAAAACTAAATTAAAACAATAAAAAAAACTAAAGTAAAGAAGAGATTTATTGAAAGCAAGTAAATTGAATGAGTTAAAAATCAATGATAAAGACAAATTTCACTAAAGGACTATCCACCTTAACCAATATTGATATGACTTAATTAAAAGAAAACATACAAGTGATATGGAGAATTCAGTTAATAAACCCAAGTAACTTTATTCAAGATTACAATTCCAAGTATTAAACTCTCTTATTCAGAACAATTCAATACTTAGCATAAAAATCTGAATTAATCCCCTAGATGTCTATTAAAACCTTTCTCAAGAGCTTTAACTTCCAACTATTCTTGATTACACCTTTCTTAATCTCAATTTACTCAAATTAACACATAATCATAACTTATTCAGATTATAAACATGTATTAATCTAACTAAATTAACCTAAGAACATGCAAGTCATTAATCACATCAAATCAATTAATTAACCAATGCTCAATCAAGTTAACAATTAACTTAAGATTGAATAAAAACAAGACTATGCTTAAGAACCAAGAAATAATCAAACTTGTATTTGAATTGAAACACAAACTTAAGTCATAACAATACAAGTTAAGGATTCAAGTATCCTTTAGCAAAAGTTAAAGAAAACTACTCACAAAACATTGTTAAAACTAAAGACAAAAGTTGAAGAAAAACAGTAAAAATAGAAACGTAAAAATAAACTAAGAAAAACAAAGCTGAAAAACTCAAGATTGATCTCCTTTCTTTTGTGTTTTGGACTGTTATTTACAGGCAAAAACGTGGTAGATTTCTTCCAAAACTGCAGAAACCAAATAGGAAGTGAATTCTGCTCAAAACAGGAAGTCGAAAATCCTTCGCGCAATAGGAGAATCGGATCACGTGGCCACGGCTCCTCCCTGTGTATTTCTACACGTGACCAGTGTATACATGCCTCTTCTCCACATGTGACCACGTGTGGTCCTTCAATGGAATCCACGTGGTCATGTGATCTTCCTCTTTTCTTCTTCACTTCATCACATGGCCACGTCTTCTTCAAGATTTCTTCTTCACCTGGCCACGTATCTGATTCTTCAATATTTTCACGTGTTCACGGCTTAAAGCTCTGGACTAGATGCTCGTTTTCTTGCTTAATTTCTTCAAATTTTCACTTTTGGCCCAAAACTTTGCACTTTTTATACTTTACGCCCTTTTTTGTCAATTTGACCTTGAAAATCATACAAAACATAGAATTAACCTTAAAAACATAAATATTAACTAAATAACTCTAATTTAAACTAAATAAAACCAAAATAACTACATAACACAACTAAAAACATATTAAAAACTATATATAATTCACACTTATCATCTCCCATTCTATAAGTCCTTGAAAATTTTGAAAAACTTCAAGTAGAGCTCAAAATGTCAGTTTGGCTTCGAAGCCCTAAAGTAGTTCTTGAGTTCTCTTCTACTGCTCTGTCGACCCCAACCAAATGAGAACTTGTTCATATACTTATCAATTTCTGAAGGGGCAATAAGATCAGTTTTGATTAGAGAAGAAAAAACACAGTAGTTCCCTATATACTACACTAGCAAGGTTCTCTGAGGTGCTGAGCTGAGATATCCAATCCTTGAATAGTTAGCCCTAGCCTTAGTCAACTCAGCAATAAAGCTTTGCTTTTATTTCTAAGCACATACAGTAGTGGTCTGAACCAACACTCCTCTTATTAAGTTAATGTAGAAGCCAGAGGCATCGAGGAGGATAACTGAATAAGTAGCTCACCTTGGAGAGTTTGACATTCGATATGAGCCTCATTCAGCAATAAAAGCGTAAGTACTAGTGAATTTTTTGATCGAGCTCTATGCTCCTCTTGGCAAACCGGATAAAGTAACTTAAAAGTTATATGTTGATGAAGCAGCCTCCTCCAAAAGAGTGGGTGTAAGAGTTATATTATCCTACTCGGGAAGAATACTCATATAAGGAATAGCTAGGGTATCATTCCCAGCATCCAACAATGTGGCAGAATATGAAACACTTTGTTTTGAACTATAGCTCGCCCTGGAGGTAAAACCTGACTTCTTACTTATCCATTCTAATTCCCAATTAGTTGTCAACCGATTAACAAGAAAGTTCAAAGCTAAAGAGCAAGTAATGATGAAATACCGAGACCTGGTATCTGCCTTGCTAGCTTAACTGAAAAAAGGAGGAAGCTCATGGACAATTGAACAAATACCTTAGAAAGAAAACAAAGAAGTCGATTCATAGGCCAAATAGGCATCCTCAAACAGTGTCATACAATCAGAAGATGTAATTTGGGTCGTCATCGCTTACCCTTCTTATAAAATATTCTCAGTTCAAATGAACGAGCTGATGGAAGAATGGCGATTGTTGATTTACCAATTCTTTGAAATAGGTGCCCTTCTAGAAGATCAGGTGGAAGCTAAAAAGAAAGTTCAACGTTCTAACCTTTATTCAATTTTGGATGAGAAATTGTATTGAAAATCCTATTCTCACCCCTGGTCACTATGTTTGAGTTCAGATGAGGGCAATTATGTGCTCAGAGAAATACGTGAAGGCATTTACGGGGCACATGAAGGACCTTAAACAATAGCTCGAAAAGCCCTTTTACAGGGATATTATTGGCCAAACATGGAGGAAGACGTGAAAGAGTTTATCAAAAAGTGTGATAAATGTCAAAGGTTTAGGAAAATAATTCAATAAGGATTTGTGCAGTAAACCCCAATACATAGTTTATGGCTTTTTGCATAATGGAGAATAAACATACTGGGACCATTTCCATTAACCATCGGGCATAGGAAGTTCTTGGTAGTGGCGGTGGATTACTTCACCAAATGGGTCGAAGTCAAGCTCCTAGCGACTAGGGATGATCACGGGGCAAGGATTCCCCGATCCCGGAAGGGACCCGCCCTATTCGGGACGGAAAATCCTCGAATTTCCCCCTCGCGGGGACAAGGACAGGGGAAAAAAATCTCCGTTATAAAATTGAAGGCGGGGACGGGGAATGGGGTATCTGCCCCGCAAGGATCCCCGTCCCGCAAAAAATATATATTTTTTTAATTTTAAAATATAATATTTTATAAATAATTAAAATTCAAATTCAAATATAACTTAATTTTATAACTACTAAGTTTTAAATTATACTTAATTTTAAATTTATGAATGGTTAAAATTTATATTAATTTAAATTATAATTGATTTTAAATTTTTTATTAAGGATGTGCAAATGATCGGTTCGGTTTGATTTTAGGCCGAACCAAAAAAATTGAAAATCAAAATTTGAAAAATATAAGAACCGAACCGAAAATGAAGTTTATAGAATCGAAAACTAATTAGATCGAAATAAGTTCGATCGGTTCGGTCTAACCGATTTTGAGTTAATATGGGTTGTTTAAGGCCCAATTCCAGGTCTGACTATAATTTGGTTTGATGGGCTCCAACTTAGTCCAGTTTTATTGCTACAAATGATGCAATAAATTATTCAAAAAATATGAGTACATTGTATTCGATGTTACGGTACCATAACAGAATATAATCAATTATCATACTAGAAAAATAGAACTAAATATAATATAGTCATTCATCAAGTGAATACATTGTATTAAGATTTGTTTTGTCATGTATATGATGTATTCGGTTTTATTTTAGCATTCACTTTAAGTTTTTATTTTCCTTTCAATTTTTTTTGGATGTTTCGTGTAAATTCAATAAATTAGAAGGACGTCACTATAACAAATATAAAATTAAAATACTACATTATATTGTCATATTCAAGTAGTATAAAATATTAATACAATATATTAACTAGTAATATAATGACATCATATTCACTTATTCCCGAAAATAATATAATCAATGTTATTATTCTATATTAACATAATACATTGTATATGGTAAATTTCATAAATGGTTTTGTTATTATATATTAAAATAATACATTGTGTATTGTATACGATATAATCCAATTTTTTATGCCATATATATTTATAAGTGTAAGCCCTAGCCCCAATGCATTGTAGTAAAACACTTTAATTAATAAAATGAGGCATTTGTTTTATCCATTGTATTCCTGTGCATATCAATTGATAGAACTATCCAAGAATGTTGTTTCGATTTAAGTTATCATGTGTGAGGCACATGGTTGTAAGACCTTGAAACAAATGAAACTTCATTCTAAATATCCCTAGTCAGTCATTGTTATGGGAATAACAATGAATTAAGACTAGTATGCTCTCTCTGATATTATGAGTTCTGCCTTACGGATCATTAGGACAAGAGTGTCAATCAGAGATCATAGATATATGTTAAAGAACATGGTATTTGGATACGATCCGCTCATGAGAACACTACATGGTACAAGTCATAAGTGTTTCTCATATACAAGTTTTGTATCAGAGTTCTTAGACCTAAAATCTCTATGAAACTCTTTATGAATTACTGTGTACTTTGACATACACCTAACATGCTCGTAACAGAGTGACAAGTACAGGTATGATTGGGTATGCATTGATTCATGTTAGAGAGCATGAGAGAAGTGAAGGGATTACCCCTCTTGATAAGAGAGAAAATATCATCGGCCACTTGATCAGTGAACTGAGAAGTGTATGGCCATACCGAGATGAGATAATGAGTAATCATTATTTATCTGAGAGTTCAGTGTCACTGGAATATCAAGAAAGGAATTAATATATATAAGGATGACTAGTTCCATGCCTTATATTAATTCTGATATTTATGGGTAAGGGACTATACAAAATTGCATTAGGTCACTAAATATCATATGCATTTTCATTTAATTTGGAATGCTATAATATCTTGCTAGAGAATATATATAGCCTTTGAATTAATTTATTAATTCATTGCCAACATTAAATGGACCTATAGGATCGCACATAAAGCATTGGGCTTAAAAAATTTAAATTAAGTATTGGGCATTAATTTGGACTTTTAATTAAAGTCAAATTAATGTGTGTAATGGGTTATTATATTGCTATTGGACCTTGGCCCATGAGAGAGAGAAATTCAGCCCACAAGATTTAATTTCAATTAATTAAATATCTTGTATAAATTTAATTAATTGAGTATTAAAGCCTAAAGATATTTTTATCTAGATAAATCATTTAAATAGAAGTTGATGTGGCCGAAATTCCTAGGAAAATACCAAGGAATTTCGGCACATGTATTATTTTTATTTAAGTGGTTTATTAGATTTAAGTGTCTTATCTTTTATCCTAAATTAAGTGATATTATTTGATTAAATGTCTTTTGTTTTTATCTTGGATAAATTAAAAGAGTTTTTATCAATAAATATTTCTTATTTTAATTAAGTGATAAAGGCTAAAATTAACTATCTTTAACTAATGTTAATTATCTTAAGGTAGTGGATTTTAGTTTTATCACTTAATAAAATGAAATAATATATATTGGATGAGAGAAAAAAGGAAAAGCCCTAATTTTCTCTACATTTGGCGTGAAAATTCTCTCTCTCACTCAAAGATTTTCTTTTGGCCGAATTCCTTTAAGAGAAAGATACTCCTTCATTCTCTTGTGTTCTTGAAGGTCAATAGCATCTAAAATAAGTACAAGATTAAATCTTGTATCTTAAATCAATTGCCATTACACGATACTTAAACTGAGAGCTAGCAATCTCGATTTTAAGCCGTCTTTGTAATTGTGTGTGTGAACATAGAGAAGAGTGACGTAAAAGCTGTTCTTTTGGCATTGGTGGAGAAGATCAAAGGTTGATATATCACTCTTGGTTGCTGGTCTTCATCAATTCAAATATTTAAGTGCATCAACAGTTGTAAGTTTTACAACCCTAAAATTGCATGTTTTGTTTCTTACTTTGGATTTGTATGGTATGTATGATAAAAAATTTTTATTTTTTCGCTGTGTTATCATCACATTCATACCATGTAATATTCCATCAGTGGTATCAGAGCCTAAACATGCTTATTTTAGTGCTTTAGATGCATGAAAAAATTAATTAAAAATCGTCATTATGAAAACATGCAAATCTGAAATTTTCTGTTTTGAGTTTTTTGAATTGTTTTGGTGTAAAAACGATTTTAATTGATTAGATAGATATTATAATTAATATGACATGTTAATATACTGTCTTAAGATGTTCTAGGAGCTGTTAATGGTCGGATTTAATTAATAATACCTTATGGTACATGTTAATATTAAAACTAGGTGCTAGTTGGCATGTTAATTGTTAGTTTAACAACTAGTTTTCAATATTAAATGTAAAAACGATTTTAGAATGTTTGTAAGTGATATTTAAAGATTAATTATCAGGTTTGAACATATTTTAAATTTGGTTTTAATTATGGTCCATGACAATTTAATTGATTAATTTTAAAATCACTTAAAACTATGACTAGTTTGTATTTGTTACATGTTTAATCAACATTGTTTGTTTTGTTTTGATTAAAATGGTAAAAACACATTTAGATCAGATTGGTACAGAATATTAAATCAATATTTATGGACTTATTTAAATTATTAAATGACTCATAAAATTGATTTAAATGTTTGTACATTTTATGGCATTACATAAGCATTAAACAACTAGTTTTTATTGTTTGTTTGTTTTTGCATGAATGCCGTGTACTATATATGTGTTCTTTATGATTTTATATTTTTAATTCATGTTAGCACATATTATATGTATTTTTAATGTTTATGGGCTGTATGACATAAAATTAAAAATGGCAAAATTGGAAATTATACTAGAGTTGATTTATAGCACAAATCTAACTAGTTAGTGTTTTGGGCTTTTAAGAGAACTTATTCAATAAGAGGATTTAGTCCATTGGGCTTTGGCCCAGGCCCATCATCGGGTCTTCTCTTAAAGGTTCAAGTACACAATTTTCATTAATGGGCTTTGCTATATTAATAAAATTGGACTTTGTTTTATCCATGAATGTTATGTATATTTATTTGCTAATTTGGTGTGATGAATGGATATGCACGGTACATTCATGGGCCCTGGGTTTTGTAATTAAATATGGCCTGCTAGCCATTATTTTTGTTGTAAAATTTTTCATTTATTTCTTAGAATAGAAAATACTTAAAGATTTTGTAAATCAAGACGAAGCCCACCAGAGTGGAGAAGCCAAACTCGAAGATTCTTTTGTAATAGTATAGAATCTTAGTTGTAGGTTTTTGGGCCCATGTTTGTCACGCTTTACTTTATGCAATTATTTATATATGCATACTATGTATGGATGACAAAGCGTATGCCATGTAAGCCGTAGTAAAATGAATCCCTAAAATAGTAAGTCACAAAGTTGCCTTCCTAATTCAAAATATGTCAAGGCATCGATCATCGGTCACGTAGACTAGGAGTCCTAGATGCACTCGATTATCTTTGTGAGGCATGGGTTGTGAATGTAGGTTGGACTTAACATGGAAAAGGATGTCCGGACCTAGGCAACTAATAAATGGGTTGTGCTCTAACATCTTAAGATGTTAGCCCATTTGATCCAAGAGTCATGTACGAGACATGATTAGAGTTTTCCTACCTAAGTAACTTAACTTATTAGGTGTACAAGCTCAGCTTGACTAATAAGTTGTTGTGAAAAGTGGATCTTGGCCACATTAAATCACCAACGTGAATTATTTAAAGGGATATTAATTCGGTTTGTGGGATCATAAATAAGACCTCATTTAATCTTGCTAAATTTTATTGTAGATTGAAAATGGCATCTTCAAACAACAATTTCTCATTGTGATCGGTCCTTGAAAAAGGATAAATTGAATGGCTCCAATTTTATAGACTGGTCTCGAAACTTAAGAATAGTTCTTAAGCAAGAGAAAAAGTTGTATGTTTTGGATGCATCCTTGCCTGAAGAACCTGGTAGGAATGCCTCTGCGATTCAAAAGGAAACTTTTGAGACCAAGAAGAGCGACTCTATTGATGTGACCTATCTGATGTTGGCCACTATGGTGCCTGACTTGCAAAAGCAAGTTATGGACCAAGAGGCTTATGCGATCATGGTGCACCTCAAGGAGATGTTCTAAGAGCAAGCTCGTCATGAGAGGTTCGTGACAACAAAGGCCTTAATTTCTTGTAAGATGGCTGCGGGTACTCCTGTTAGTACCCATGTACTCAAGATGAAAGGGTATCTTGATACTCTTAAGAAGCTTGAGGTACTAGTGCCAAAGGAATTGGATACTGACTTGATCTTAGGTTCATTGACTGATGATTATGATCCATTCGTGATGAATTATAACATGCATGCAATGAACAAGTCAGTCACTGAGCTTCATGGGATGCTTAAGAATGTTGAAGAGAACATTCGAAAGACTAATCCCGTATTGATGGTTCAAGGGGGCATTAAGAAGGGACCCGCTAAGGGAAAGGGAAAGGGAAAGGCAAAATCCAAGAATGACCTGGCTCAGTTCAAGTCAAGTGGGAGTGCACCTCAGGCCCAATCCAAGCCCAAGGCGCAGAAACTCAAAGAGAGTGAGAGCACTTGCTTCCATTGCAACAAGATAGGGCATTGGAGGAAGAATTGCGCTCTCTTCAAGGAAAAACAAAAGAAGAATGGAGCCAAGGCGTCCAGTTCTGGTATTTTTGTTGTTGAGATTAACCTTTCTATTTCTACTACTTGGGTATTGGATACCGGTTGTGGTTCTCACATTTGTTCAAATGTGCAGGGGCTAAGAAATAGGTTGTTACTTGGAAAGAATGAAGTGGACCTTCGTGTGGGAAATGGAGCACGAGTTGCTGCCATGGAGATAAGCGATTATCACCTCACTTTACCTTCCTGACTTTGTATTGTTTTGAATAATTGTTATTATGTGCCTGCTATGAGCAAAAACATTATTTTAGTTTCATGTTTGGATAATGATGAATTTGATTTTGTTATTAAAAATGGCAATGCTCATATTCGTCGCCAAGGGATTTCTTATGGCAATGTCATGTTGCAAAATGGCCTTTATATCCTTGATCTACAAAACAAAGAGTCCATATACAATATTAATACGAAGAGGGTTAAGTCAAACGAATTGAACCTTACTTACTTCTGGCATTGTCGTTTAGGATATGCAAACGAAAAATGCATTTCAAGACTCCACAAAACTGGAGTACTTGGGTCATTCGACTTAGAGTCTTATGACACATGCGAGCCATGTTTGCATGGAAAAATGACAAAGAGTCCTTTTAACAAGAAAGGTGAAAGGACTAATAACTTATTGGAACTAATACATACCGATGTATGTGGACCTTTAAGTACACAAGCTAGAGGTGGTTTTAGCTACTTTATGACATTCACAGATGACTTCAGTAGATTTGGATATGTCTATCTAATGAAGTACAAGTCTGAAACTTTTGAGAAATTCAAACAGTTTAAGAACGAAGTAGAAAACCAACTTGGCAAAAGTATAAAAGCCATTTGATCAGATCGAGGTGGCGAATACTTAAGCCAAGAGTTTGACAATCATCTAAAAGAGTATGGTATTATTTCACAGCTCACTCCTCCTGGAACACCGCAATGGAATGGTGTGTCCGAAAGGAGAAATCGAACTCTGTTGGACATGGTTTAATCTATGATGAGTCAAGCTAATCTTCCTATCTCTTTTTGGGGTTATGCATTATAAACTGCTGTGTTTCTATTGAACCGTACTCCAACTAAAGCAGTTGAGAAGACACCATACGAGGTATGGACTGGGAAAGAACCCAATATGTCTTTTCTCAGGATTTGGGGCTGTGAAGCACATGTTAAGAAATTAACATCTGACAAACTAGAGTCCAAATCCACTGTCTGCTTGTTTGTGTGTTATCCTAAAGAAACAAAGGGATACTACTTTTACTCACAAGCTGAGAACAAAGTATTTGTTGCTCGTAAGGCTGTTTTCTTGGAAAAGGAGTTCTTTCTCAAGAAAGACAGTGGGAGTAAAGTAGAACTTGGAGAAATTCAAGCGCCACAAACTCCTATAGAGGATGAGTTGGAAATGGGATCAAGTTCACAACCAATTGTGGAACAAGAATCCATTACACAAGAACCTAGAAGGTCCGGTAGGGTACATTTGGAGATTGAGAGATATGGATTTCTAATCACCGATAGTGACACTGTTGAGTTAGTAGATCGTGAGGATCCTACTACCTACCAAAAAGCTATTGAGAGCCCAGCCTCGGAAAATTGGCTTGAAGCCATGAAATCCAAGATGCAATCAATGTACGATAACCAGGTTTGGACCTTGGTTGATCCATCGAAAGGTGCTAAGGTAATTGAATGTAAGTGGCTATTTAAACTCAAAACTGATAAGACCTACAAAGGTAGACTAGTAGCCAAAGGTTTTCGACAAACTCATGGTGTAGACTATGACGAGACCTTTTCGTCTGTAGTAATGCTCAAGTCTATTAGGATATTGCTTGCCATAGCTGCATATCATGATTATAAGATATGGCAAATGGATGTCAAAATTGCTTTCCTCAATGAAAATTTACTTGAGGATGTGTATATGACATAGCCTGAAGGTTTTGTGAATCCCAAGCATCCTAAGAAGGTTTGCAAGCTTCAAAAATCTATTTATGGATTAAAGCAAGCATCCCGAAGTTGGAATCTTCGTTTTGATGAGACTGTCAAGGAATTTGAATTCATCAAGAATGAAGATGAGCCTTGTGTGTACAAGAAGGTTAGTGGGAGCATAATAGTATTTCTGGTCCTATATATGGACGACATTCTTCTCATTGGGAATGACATTCCAATATTGCTAAAGGTTAAGCAATGGTTGGGAAAATGTTTCTCACTGAAAGACTTAGGTGAAGCCGAGACAATACTTGGTATTCAAATCTATAGAGATAGATCGAATCGACTTTTGGGACTAAGTCAGAAAAAATACATAGACAAAGTACTAAAGCATTTTAGTATGGGAGACTCAAAGAAAGGGTACATAACTTTGGCTTTGGGTGTTCCTTTGACTAAAGAACAGTGCCCTAAAACCAAAAAGAAAAGGGACAACATGAGTAGAATCCCATATGCATCTGTTATTGGATCTATCATGTACGCTATGTTATGTACTAGGTTGGATGTTGCTCATGCACTGAGTATAACCAGTAGGTTTCAGCAAGATCCTGGTGAAAAGCACTGGTCTGCTGTAAAGGGGATTCTGAAGTACCTGTGAAGGATGAAGAATCACTTCTTGGTGTATGGTGGTCAAGAAGAGATCGTCATACAAGGTTATGCCGATGCTGCTTTTCAGACCAGCACTCAGGATTTTAGATCACAATCTGAATTCGTTTTTGTTTTGAACGGTAGTGTTGTCAGCTGGAGAAGCTCGAAGCAAGAGACCGTTGCCGACTCAACTACAGAATCTAAGTATATTGCAGCGAGTGAGGCTGTAAAAGAGGCTGTTTGAATTAAAAATTTCATTTCTGGATTAGGAGTGGTCCCAAGCATCCTAGATCCATTAGAAATTTTTTGTGACAACAACGGGGCCATTGCACAGGCAAAGGAGCCCCGGTCACACCAGAAATTCAAACACATACTCAGGAGGTACCACCTGATCAGAGAAATCATTGATCGTGGGGACGTCAAGGTTAGCAAGATAACAAGTGAAGACAATGTAGCAAATCCTTTGACGAAACAGTTGCGTCCAAATCTGCACGAAGCTCATTTGAGAGCATTCGGTCTTAGGGCTATGCCCAATTGGGACTAGTACTAGTGGGAGATTGTTAGTGAAGCCCTAGCCCCAATGCATTGTAATAAAATACTTTAATTAATAAAATGAGGCATTTGTTTTATCCATTGTATTCCTGTGTATATCAATTGATAGAACTATCCAAGAATGTTATTTCAGTTTAAGTTATCATGTGTGAGGCACATGGTTGTAAGACCTTGAAACAAATGAAACTTCATTCTAAATATCCCTAGTCAGTCATTGTTATGTGAATAACAATGAATTAAGACTAGTATGCTCTCTCTGATATTATGAGTTCTGCCTTATGGATCATTAGGACAAGAGTGTCAATCAGAGATCATAGATACATATTAAAGAACATGGTATCTGGATACGATCCACTCATGAGAACACTACATGGTACAAGTCATAAGTGTTTCTCATATGCAAGTTTTGTATCGGAGTTCTTGGACCTGAAATCTCTATGAAACTCTTTATGAATTACTGTGTACTTTGACATACACCTAACGTGCTCATAACAGAGTGACAAGTACAGGTATGATTGGGTATGCATTGATTCATGTTAGAGAGCATGAGAGAAGTGAAGGGATTACCCCTCTTGATAAGAGAGAAAATATCATCGGCCACTTGATCAGTGAACTGAGAAGTGTATGGCCATACCGAGATGCGATGATGAGTAATCATTATTTATCTGAGAGTTCAGTGTCACTGGAATATCAAGAAAGGAATTAATATATATAAGGATGACTAGTTCCATGCCTTATATTAATTTTGATATTTATGGGTAAGGGACTATACAAAATTGCATTAGGTCACTAAATGTCATATGTATTTTCATTTAATTTGGAATGCTATAATATCTTGCTAGAGAATATATATATAGACTTTGAATTAATTTATTAATTCATTGCCAACATTAAATGGACCTATAAGATCGCACATAAAGCATTGGGCTTAAAATATTTAAATTAAGTATTGGGCATTAATTTGGACTTTTAATTAAAGTCAAATTAATGTGTGTAATGGGTTATTAGATTGCTATTGGACCTTGGCCCATGAGAGAGAGAAATTCAGCCCATAAGGTTTAATTTTAATTAATTAAATATCTTGTATAAATTTAATTAATTGAGTATTAAAGCCTAAAGATATTTTTATCTAGATAAATCATTTAAATAGAAGTTGATGTGGCCGAAATTCCTAGGGAAATACCAAGGAATTTCGGCACATGTATTATTTTTATTTAAGTGGTTTATTAGATTTAAGTGTCTTATCTTTTATCCTAAATTAAGTGATATTATTTGATTAAATGTCTTTTGTTTTTATCTTGGATAAATTAAAAGAGTTTTTATCAATAAATATTTCTTATTTTAATTAAGTGATAAAGGCTAAAATTAATTATCTTTAGCTAATGTTAATTATCTTAAAGTAGTGAATTTTAGTTTTATCACTTAATAAAATGAAATAATATATATTGGATGAGAGAAAAAAAGGAAAAACCCTAATTTTCTCTACATTTGGCGTGAAAATTCTCTCTCTTACTCAAAGATTTTCTTTTGGCCGAATTCCTCTAAGAGAAAGATACTCCTTCATTCTCTTGTGTTCTTGAAGGTCAATAGCATCTAAAATAAGTACAAGATTAAATCTTGTAGCTTAAATCAATTGCCATTACACGATACTTAAACTGAGAGCTAGCAATCTCGATTTTAAGCCGTCTTTACAATTGTGTGTGTGAACATAGAGAAGAGTGGCGTAAAGGCTGTTCTTTTGGCATTGGTGGAGAAGATCAAAGGTTGATATATCACTCTTGGTTGCTGGTCTTCATCGATTCAAATATTTAAGTGCATCAACAGTTGTAAGTTTTACAACCCTAAAATTACATGTTTCGTTTCTTGTTTTGGATTTGTATGGTATGTATGATGAAAAATTTTTGTTTTTCCGCTGTGTTATCATCACATTCATACCATCTAATATTCCATCAATATTTTATAAGGGTTTAAATTTATATTTTAATTCACTTCTAAATTTTAATTTTAATTCACTTGTAAAAAAATTAAAGTATAAAAATTGAGAACACTAATACTCTACTACTCAATTTAATAAATTAAGGATTTAAATTTATATCCTTTTCTAAGTGAACTCATTAGCAACTATTCCCATGTAAATTTTGGCAGTTTATCCATTTTTGCCCAAAAAATAAATTGTGTTCATTTCTATCCAACTGAATGTATTGTGTTTATTTTTATCCAAACTAAATAGAGTAAAAAGAATGATTCCCATGTATGAATAAAATTATTAGCTCTATATATAAAAATTAAAAAACAAAGTTATTAATTAACAAATTACACTAATATTGAATATCACATTAAAGAGATATCCATATATTGAAAAAAAAGATATGAGGCAATCTATATAATATAATTAATTTGCTATTTATTTTATATCAATACAAAGAAATGCGTAAGTTGATGCTGAACAACTCAAAATAAAAAGTAGTGCATCAAAATCAATTAAAATAATATTTGTAATTTCTATTCAATTTTTATCTTCCTTGACATTTAAAAAGATAAATTTAAAAGAAATAATTTTAATTTAATAAAGAAAAATAAGATTAAGAAAAAGAAAAAAAATATAGTTAATTAAATAAGTTAAACACTGTTAACTTTGAAATAACCCCACAAAATTTATTGTCTTTTTAGCTTTCTTAACACCAACAATGAAGAGCAATAATAAAAAATACACAGCAATAGTGAAAAAATCTTCTCTTTCTAATTACGAGTGCCTTAATACATTGTCAACAACACCTACTGCTGATAGATCGTATACAGTTTTACTAGAGCTAATACACTCTATCCAATTTGGCCAAAATCAAATGCTCTATATTCAGTTTTGCCCCAAACAAATATACTATTTTTCAAATTGAACTCAAATTCAATCTTATTTTTAATTAAAATTGAATTTGTAAACTTAATTTAAATTGGATTGAATCTATTAATTTAATTTTAATTAAATACTATTCAAATTGAAATTAAATTGGATTTTAATCAATTTCAATTTCCAAATTTAATTGAATTAATTCAATTTTTTTTTGAATTTAGATTTCATTTGAATTCACATTTTAATTAAAATTAAGTATCAATTAAATTAATTAAGATAAAATATAATTACACTAGGAAATTCGATAATTTGATAAATGAAAGAAAGCTCTCAAGGAATAGGTATTTTTACTTTTGCCCAATTTCCATATACAAATTTTGAAAATTGTGTTGGCTATTTGATCAATCATCATTCATAGTATATTCATTGCATATCTATAACTATATCCCTATTAAGTGCAATTGCAAGGTGGGGATTTTAATTTAATTTTAAATTTGATGGAAATAATCAATATTAAAAAAAGTAATTAAATAAATTTAAAATTTATAAAAAATAAAAAGAAAAAAATTATTTTTGAAAATAAGAGGTGCCATTCAATTAAAATAAGATTGAGTTTGAGTTTAATTTGGATAATTGAACACAGTTTATTCAGTTTAGATAAAAGTAAATATAGTATATTTAGTTTAGTAAAAATGAATTTAGTTTTTTTGGATAAAAGTGAATACAGTGTATTAAATTTAGATAAAAGTAAATTGAATGCATTTAATTTGGCTAAAATGAATGCAATATATTTAGTTTATATTTAGGCAATGAAGTTATCGATTTTCTTGCTTTTACATTTTTATAGTGTATAAATTATGATGCTAATGCTATTATAGTGTATAAATTATAAGAATTATACTCAAATCAACAGAAAAAAATATTTAGAAGTAGAAAATTGAAAAATTTAGATTTCGGTTCAAAATCGAATGAACCAAAAATCGAACTAATTGAATCAAATAGACCAAATTCCATTCGGTTCGGTTCGATTTTTGATTTCAGTTCGGTTCTTCACACCCCTATTTTTTATTTATTAAATATTATATTTTAATTTTAATTATTTATAAAATATTATATTTTAAAATTAAAAAAAATTGAGAACCGAGAATCCTCGCGGGGCGGGGGATGGTGGGGATTTTCTCTCCGTTCTAGAGTCAGGGGCGGGGATAGAGAATCCCCGACCCCAGCGAGGCAGTGAGTGGGGATGTAATCCCCGGCCCCGCCTCACCCCATGAGCACCACTACGGGGATCCCCGTGAGGCGGGGGATGGTGGGGATTTTCTCCCCGTTCTAAAGTCGGGGGCGGGGACAGAGAATCCTCAACCCCGGTGGGGTAGTGAGTGGGGATGCAATCCCCGGCCCTGCCTCGCCCCGTGAGCATCCCTACTAGCGACCATTATCCCGAAAAACATAATTAAATTTGTTCAAAAGTCAATAATAATCAGGTTCGAAATTCCAAATACTTTTATTATTGATAATGGAAAATAATTTGATTGCCAATCTTTCAAGGATTTCTATGAAGAATTGCACATCCAGCTCAAATTCACATCAGTCTACCATCCTCAGTCGAATGGCATGACCGAGGTAACTAATAAAACAATATTGAAGCGGCTAAAAAAGAGGCTTGATGAAGCTAAAGGCCTATGGGTTGATGAGCTGAACAATGTCCTATAGGCATACCAAACATTACCTCGGTCAACAATGGGAGCTACCCCTTTCTCCTTAACTAATGGTGTAGAGGCAGTTATTCCCTGTGAAATAAGAATGTCGATCCTAAAGACCGAGCAACACAATCAAGAAGCAAGTGAGGATTCATTGCTGTACTGTTTGGATATACTTGAAGAAAAAAGGGAGCAAGCCTAAATCCGAGCAACAACTTATAAACAGCGAATGGCGTCGTGCCATGATCACAAGTTAAAGCCACAAACTTTATGTGTAGGCAAGCTGGTTTTGAAGAAAGCTATTGAAGCACAAATAGCTATAGGAGTTAGCAAGTTGAGCCCTAACTAGATAGGTTCGTTCGAAGTTTATGAAGTAGTTAACTTTGGAGCGTACAGACTCAAAGACATAACGGGAAAGATACTGCCACACTCATGGAATATCTTCAACTTAAAGAAGTACCATCAGTAACCCTAATCAAATAGGTATATTCGCCATGAGTAAGGATCAATAGCTCATAGGCATTTTTGCCACGAGCACCTTATTCGAGCTCATAGATAGTTTCACCACAAGCACTTTATCCAAGCTCATAGGTAGTTTCACCATGAGCATTTCATTAAAGCTTATAGGCATGTTCGCCATGAGCCTTCTTCAACTCAATCAGGGAGGTTCACCATGAGCATATTGTACTCAGCTCAATTAGGCATGTTCACCATGAGCATATTGTACTTAGCTCAATTAGGCATGTTCGCCACGAGAACATTGTATTTTTCAGCTCAATTAGGCATGTTTGCCACAAGCATATTGTGTTTCTAGCTTAGTTTGGCATTTTCGCCATAAACGTATAATCATTTTTACTTTAGGCAGTTTTGCCACAGGCATGATTTTATGTAATAGCTCAACTCGATAGCTTAATCCATAAGCACATTTATTAATAATAGTGAAAGCTCAGTTTTGCAGCTTAAGCCATGAGCATTTTTAGCACTTAGCCACTTAGTAAAATTTTGGCTTCCTTTTAATTATTTTATCTTATCTAGATTAGTTCAGGCTATCATAATAATTGGATTATTTGCTACATAGTTCAGAACCATAATGAAGTCAGAATGACAAAATATGAATAAGAAGGAAAAAGCTTTTTCATTGCAAATGTCTAAGTACAGGAGTTCGCCTTGAAAGCTCCAACAAGAAAAAAGAAAATCCTAACTACTTCTCATCAACATCCATATCGTCTACCCAAGAAAAGTCTTTATGGGGAAACTTGCCCTTCATAATTTGGATAATCTTATCACCATAGACAATAGCCTTGTTTGTTGTAAGATCGTCCATCTTTTCTTCCATCTCGAAAAGTTTCTTCTCAAGTTCGACGTAGTCGCTCTCTAATTTGGCCTTCTCGACTTGGCACTTCTTCAATTCAACTTTGGAAGCTTGACATTTCTCTTGTGCCTTTGCTATAGAGGTCTACACCTTAGTCAATTTTCGAGCAGCTTCCTTGGTCACCTTGCGATTGGCCTCCTCTGCCTCTTTGGCCTTGGCTTCGATGGCAGCAACATGATCCTTCCAAACATTGGCCACTTGTGCGGCCTCCTTTAGCTTTTCATTAAGCTCAATGGTGATTTTCTTTTCTTCTCTCCCTAAGCCAAGGAGTCGGTTCATCTTACCAATCACTACATTGGAAAGGGCCGCACTCTATATGGATGAACATGTTTAAAAAAAAAGAAAAAAGAAACAAAGAAGAATTCTTGATGAGTGGAATACTTTAACTTGATGTCTCCTCATAACGACAGAAAGGTAATCTACTCGCAAGTTGATGAATGATGATACCTTATTTGGAATGCAAGTTAACAGCGAACAAAAGCTGTTGAACTCTGCGTTGGAGGAGCTATAAGCAAGAGAGTTTTGTAGCCACATTGTAGTACCCTTATCTAAAGCATACCTATAATCTCTACTAATTATTAAAGTGTATTATGATCAAAGAATTAATCTTTACTTAACAACACTATACAGAAACTTATAGGAGATTCATAACCACAAAATATAGACTTTACTGTTAAAATAGTAAACTCACATAAGTCTCTTAAAACATTACAATATACTAAATATTATCCATCTATTCTTGTACAAAAATTCTAGCACAAATTAAAACTAAAATGAAAACTATACGCTTCTAGTCTCTCTCTCGTGTTGGCCGTCCCACTACAGATATCAACCCTATGAAGAAGTCTTATCTTGACAACTTACACGAATAAAAACCCATGCTAAGCCATAAAGCTTAGTGGGGAACATAAATTAAACATTTAGACAATCTCTTTTAAAAGTCATCAAAATAAAGCATACACAGAAGAGCATAATAATTAAGCATATAATCCAATACATTTATATATGAATAGCAATATGATCCTAGCATTTTCCAATACCAATACTTATATGGTTCAACTAATACTTATACTTATATAGTTCAACTATGTTTTTTTTTTTATTCTTATATATTATCTTTGTCTATTCAGTTTATCTTACTAGCCACTCTTGAATACATGTTAATATCAATTTAGAATTTAGATTTGGAGATATACTCATTCGTAAATCATATGATATTAAGTTAATAAACTGAATCTCCATTCATAAATAACTACTATAAATTTTCCTGCTTTATACTTATGTGAATTATAATCTCTGCATCAAGACACATAATAACAACCTTAATTAATTGTTATCTTTATTATGCCATTTCATACTTTCCTTAAGTACCATTCTAATTCCCTAATGCATTGTATTATTAACATTATACTTTTAACTCAAACATATATTGAATTTACATGTTGTGAGTCCATAATTGATTTATATTTACAAGTAAGGTATCACACATATCTCTTATATCATTTGATAATGTTGAATAAGAAACATGTGGTTATAAAGAATACATATTGTAGCATCCCTATTTAAATTACTCAAAATAATAAATAAATAAACCCAACAAAAATAATAAAATAGGTGCAATAAAAAATAAAAATAAATTAGATTGATATTTACATTCTAAGTGGGGACTTAATTGCATAAGAAGGAGGAATTTTGGGGTAAAATGTGGAAATTGAGGAAGTTGGAGGACTAAAAAGGAGATTGGCCAAAATGACGTCATTTTGGGCCAACCCTTTTCTTTTCCCTTTTTTTCTTGTTCCTTGGTTGGATCGAGTCCCTATGTTCCTCTTTTTCTTTCTTTTTCCTTTTCATTTTCTTTCTTCTTCTCTCCCTGTTGACAGTCCCTCCTCCTCATTCCGAACGCGCCGCCTACCTCCACCAACTGCTGCACCACGACACCACCAATGGGTTGCCACCTCCTCCCTTGTCTCTCTCTTTTCTGCGCGTAACAAAGGGGTCACAATCTCCCCTCTTCATTTTTTTTTCTCTCTCTTCTTTTTGGTCCTCCATGGTGTTAACTCCTCCTTTAGTTGCAATTTCCTCCATTGATTAAAGGTAAGTTTCTTAATTTAATTGTTTAATAAATAACAGGAAGGAATTTCAGTTTTGGGGTTTTTAGTTTTAAAAAAATATTAATTAAAGTTGGAAATCTATATTTTTAGTTAATTAATAAAGTTAAGAGTGTATTATTATCTCTATGTCTTCGGTTAATTAATGAAGTGAATTTATATTTTTTAGGGGGCTGCTATAGGTTGCAAATTGTATAAAAATTTATGGTGTTTTGTTTAGGGGCTGCTATAAGTATAAAAAGGGTATGAAATTGATGGTATAATGTGTAGGATTTAATTATTTATTTTAATTGAGTGTTGGGGGTTAAGGAATTTACATTGAAGTCTGCTGTAATTAAGGAATTTATATGAAATTATGGGTTATGTAGAGAAACAAGGTGAGACAAGTGTGAAAGGAAAGGAAAAAAAAAGCAAAGTGATGGGCCAAAACTTACTTTGGTAGTGGAAAAATTGAAGGAATAGCGACAAATAGGTATGTGTTCAAGCAAATATGTTTTTATAATTTTTTTTTTGCATTATGTTAATTAACATTATAAAGTGAGAATTTATTTTTAATGAAAAATGGTAGTAGAAATGTTATAATTTTTTTTATTGAATGCTAAATAATATGCCTTAGGCCAAGTAAGGATTTTATTTGTATTAACTTTGAAATTAAGAACTAATAAGATGCTTTGGGAATAAGATTAATTAAGTATAGTTTGAATAAATTAATGCAAGTATCCTAAAACTTTAAGTGGGCTAATATGGTTGTACAAAACCATTGCAATTTGGAGCCCCATGACAAAAATAGAAATTGTTAACTAAATATATGCCTTATAGTTATTTAAGTTTAAACCCATTTAGAAAAAGGGGATGATTAAATTACATGAATAAGTAAGTTATATAAGTGAGTAGGTAAATTATAAGCCAAAGTAGTGTCATTAATTAAAGAATGGCATATAGTAAAGCTCATGTGTATGCAACTAAATATGAGAATTGTATGGCTAAATGCTTAAGCCTATATTAGTGAATGAAGCATAATTAATTGGTGAGCATAAAATGCTTCATGGTAATTGGGATCCTACAAGATAATTAAATGAATAATAGTAAGTGTATGAAATGCGGAGTTTAGAAAGAATAATTTAGTTAAATAAAATGGGTAAACATTAATTAGAAATAACGTCGCAATTTAGTTAATGGAGACTAGAAAACATATAATTGCTCTTAGTAAAAATAGACAAAAATTGGAGTAATAGGATAAGATTGGCATGCCAATTAGGGAAAAATGTAGCAGTATTGCGTCTTGTTATGGTTACCGGATGCACGGCTCTAAGAGCTCATCCGGCGAGTATAATTAATTACATCAGTAGGCTGCATGGTTCAGAGAACTCAGTCCACATGTGTGTGTGTGTGTGTATGCATGTAATTCTAAATGTACGAACATATATAAATATTGATTGTGAGGACAATGATGTTGATGGACCATATGGTTCCAAGAACTCAATCTTGTGATTGATTCCCATTATCCACCTCGTCTTACAATTTCACCAGATTTTTACTTAGGGTAATGCAAGCTATGAATATTAGGCGTCTAACTAATTATTAAATCGTTATTAGATAAAAACAATTGACTGGTTATCTCTTTTTCACTTTGGATATTTCTGAACCGTAAACCTAAAGCTGCGTGATGAAACAAACCTCGAATCCCAAGAAAATAATATGATCATGATTTTTGAGAATTTGAGCAAGATATGTGTAGCTGGTAATTCATATTATTCCTCTACTTTTTTTAATTTATATGTTTTAGTTAGTTAAATTCAATTTTATTTTATAAAAATAGAATTGCTTGAACACCACTAAGCTATGTGCTTAGCGCGTGCTTTGTTTCTGTGCGTAGGTCAAGAAAAGATTATGGAGGAAGATAATAGTGAACCAACACCAAAAGAACTCGAACCACCATAATGAAGTGGAAAAATTTTGAGGTGGAAGTGCCACAGCTCTTTATTTACTTTTTGTTACTTTATTGACATGTACACCGTACTTGGAAAAGTTAAAGTTATAAGTAAATATTATAGATCGATGTATTGTAAATTATAAAGTTACAAGAATCACTTATGCCTTGTTGCATGCTTTTGGATTTTGTGATTTACAAATATAGGAGGAAGGGCAAAATTGATGTGTTGGGGTTTGAATTGGAGATGGATGGTAGGGTAGATATGGTTAGAAGTGTTTTGGAATTTTCCTTTCAGGGAGTCTGTCAAAAAAATAGGGGAAAGTCTACCAAAATTTTTAATATTTGAATAGTACCATAAATTAAATTTTCCTGCCCGTGCAAAAAAAAAACTAAACCTGAATGTGACACCGGTATTCGGATCTTTAATTGACCAGATATTGGGTGTCATACATATTGAGCCATAGCTATAGAAGAACATTAATTGTGAGTTCATTGTTCACTTAGGTTGACATGCAAGAAGTTACACATCATTTCTTAGTAGAAAGTTAGAAACAAGCAGCTATAAGAAAAACATTTAAGCCAATGCCACTATTGAAAGGCACCATCAAGCATAAACACATTTACATATAACTTACGTTTCTAGGTATAGGAAACACTTGAATTTACTTTAACAATTTCATATTTTTTTTCATATACGAGTCACATAGATCATTTAACAACATTAAGCAAGCAACACATATAACTTAAGGAACATACCTTCACCAATATAATACATGATAAGACATTAACAATGCACAAAATCATTATGCATATGACTTTTACTTCCAATATGTATATGTGTTGCTATATATATATATAAAGATGAGGATCAACTAAGAACTAATATATTGCTTTATCTTTTACTATTATGTATTGCTTTCTTTATTTGATATTGAGCCTACATATTTCTAAAGAAGTGGATAACGAGTTATATGGTAGCACCCGAAGGTACAATTAAAATACTTGAAGGTAATAAATGATAGCCCTTTACGGGAACGAAACTGTACTGTTTGACTGGTCAAACGAACCCAAATGGGGTCGGATACAATCCAAATGAAGTTGTTTATGATCCAAACAGGACCATGTCTATATATTATAAACCAAACGGGGTCGAAACTATATTATCGCAGCTGTAAGCCACACTTATAGGCATGCCTATCTAACCATATCCTAGACACAATGCAGGCAATTAAATCTCTTTACTTAATCATTCTGTACTTTACTCTTTCCAGCCATGTAAATAAATATATATGTATAACCATGAGTATGGCATTATATCATTGATCATGTATAACATTTTGTGAGCATAATGTCATATGCATGCTATAATGACTGTATGCTATATTTAGAATTAAAGACGTGTAATTCATCATATATAGGTGAAAGTAAACCTTATCATCATGTTACCTTTATTCACATAATATATGTACACATGTCTGTATTTCATTCTTCTGTTAAGTATATACTGTGTTTTAAAACAAATGTTAATTATGCTTATACTTTCATGCCTGTACACTTCACTATTATACTGATATGATAAATTCATAATAACTCTAATAATATGGAAATAAACATAGGTAGGTTATCATTTCATTTATCATACTTTTTTTTTATTATACAATTTGCACATATATAATCATATAAGAAGATACACAACTGCTAGTGTATATACATATTTATTCAACCATATAAAACAATACAAGTAGTTGTAAATGAACATATATCATTGTAATCATATGCTTTAACATGCTATCTTATAAGTATAAAACATGTAGGCATTAACCTGTATTCTTATACATTTTCAATTATCATGCATATATTTTCGTAATATAGTTTTACATGTACAAATAAATATATATATAAGGATCCATAATCACATACGAATAACTGTAAATATACATTACTGTATTCAAATACAATCATATGATAGCCATATAATATGTACATACGTGTATTTCCATGAAGGTTCTAATGTATGGTAGCAATATATCTTATTATACTACAAAAGAGCATAAGAGTGCATTATTGAATTATAACACCTTAAATCACATGTATATTTATGCCCTCTATAATCAATGTTCCTTTATACAACTTTATTTCCATATGTCATTATGTTTCTCACATGTTTAATGTTGCATAATACCTTCATTTTTATGTTTAGAATGCACTAAATGTATTTAAGAAGGTTTTGACAAGCTTTGATATCAATTTAGATCCTGAAAACCAAGTTTAGAAGGAAATAGGGGAGGGTCACGATCATTACTAATTTGTGCTGACAGTGAGATAGATGCACATCTGATTCTGGACTAGCTTATAGTCTTTACTATTTTAATACTAACCATGAGGTCTATTTTTGTCCTAAAGGCAGATTTCCAAATCATCTGTATGCTATTTTATGCTATTTTTAACCTACCAAATGACATTTTCAATCAAAAAGGTCCCCTACAAAGTTGTTCCACTATGTTTCTAGTTTTATGATCATTAAAAATCACCTCATTTGCATTTCTAAATCTCGAGATATCAGCAAAATACTAAAGACTGTTCCTAATGACAGGGTTGCAAGAAATTCCTATTTTCAAGCCAAGTTTTGATATGTATAAAGGCAGAATTAGACATTGTCTTCTTCATAAAAAATCTAGTTTCTAACCCAATTGGAATCAATCAATTTGCAATTTTATAACTCAAGATATTAAAAATTCAATTCCACTAGGTCAAATGAACCCATTAATAGATTTTTAATAACAAAGAGATTTTCAAGCTTTTTGAAACACTTAAATAAAATTTTTACTACATAAAGAATAACTCTTATCACATAATTCTTTCAATTTTGCTCCTGCATGCACTACTCTCATGCTCAAATTTAAGGATTTAACTTCCATTTATCAATTAAACCAATTTTCATGAGCACAAGCAGAGATCATCATCTCAATCCCTACATAAATTTTAATTTCATCCTAATCAACTATAAATCATTTATAAATGACAAGTCACACATCAAAATTCCATACCTTGGCTGAATACCACACTTCTCTTTAAGTTTTTAAAACTTCTTTTCCATTTTTCTTCCTACTCCCTTCTTCTTCTACAAAGAATAATGCATTTCTTACATTATAGCTCAGTTTCTATCAAATAAAATCTATTATAAAACAAAGAGGAAGAAGAAGAAGATAAAGCTAGAAGATGGATTGCAGTAATTTCTATTACCTTTTCAATCTCCTCTCAAAACTCTTTTAATCCAAACACTTAGAACAAAAAACTTGAGAGTAGTAGAGAAAACATGCAAATGGTTTAGAGAGAGATGAAAGAGGGGAAAATCTGTGTTTTCTCTTGCTTTGCCATCTCCCTCTCTTCAAAAACCCCAAAGTGATTTCCCTCTCCAACATATAAAGGCTTAGAGTTTAAATGGGAGTGTAAAATATCCTTATGCTCCCTCATATTTTTTCATGGTAAAAATTTATCCCCCTATATTATTTCTTTCAATTTTAACCCCACATTTACTTTCTTTCCTTTATTTACACCCCAACATCCTTTCTTTTATTGTAATTGACCCATAAAATCACACTTCTATCTCAAGTGACCACTTAACTATATTTTTGTTCCTAATATACACATGGTAAAATAACAATTTTACCCTCTATCACTTAAAACAATAACTATCAATGTCTTAACTTATAATACTTTAAATAATTAAGCTTAATTGAACCTTAATATCATATTAATTCTCATGAATCCTCCTAGGGCCAATGTTGGGTAGGAATTCTTAATTTAATCTTTAAGTTCACAAGTTCGGCAATTGTTATGGACAAACTAATTTCAAGAACACGAGTATTGGATTTTAATGGCCTTCTAGGTCGGAGGTGGTTAGTTTTAGGGGTCTCGGTGTTTGGAGTATTTACATGGATGACCTCTGCGTTAGTGTTTGTATTTTGAGGAGCTACTTGAAAGACTAGAAGTTCTATGGGGCCACTATCGGTAGACAAGCTGCGAGCAGAGGTGCTTGGTGTACTATCGTCTAATAGGCCATTTGAGATTCTAATGTCACTAGACCTCGCAGATCCACTCATTTTGAAAAATAAAAAAAAAGTAAGAAAGAAGCATCGAAAGGAAAATATATGTTGAAGTAAAAAAGGGAGAAGTTTAAGACACTGACCTGAGATTTTGAATGAAAGAATCAAAGGATGTTTAAAGGAGCAAAGCACACAAAAATGAGGGAATAGAGCAAGAAAGAGCGAAAAAGGTAAAAATTATGAAGGATAAGGGATATTTATAGTCAGGGCAAATGGTTGGATCAGAAAGAATCAGATGGTATAGCTATCCCCGATGTGCATAAAATTAACTGCATTGGCAGCTTTTATATAGAATTCGAGGAGATGCAATTATGATTATCCCTATCATTGTGAAAATCAAAGGGATTGTAATTATTATCCGTATGGAGGCCGAAGCATCACATTGTTTTGATAAATCAAAGCAACTACATAGTCCGAATTGGGGACATATGATGTCTAGCAAGTGTTCGGTATTTTTTTGACATAAATGTTTCATACCTCATGGGGGATCTATGATAACCAGATTAGGCTTTAGGTCCATGCCCAGAGCCCAGATTTCTAGCTATTCAGATCACCCAAGGTCCGCATTGGCTCAATGACACCGTTTTCAATAGTCTTGTTAGGACACGAATTTTAACTCAATTTCTTATTCTGGTGGAGCTGCCTATTTTGGGAGAACATCCTATCTTGGTGTGATTTCTCTTCCATTAGGACTCCCATGGCCATCAGGATTCCTAACCGAGATAGGACACTTATCCCTATAAATAGCTACAATCATCAGGTATGGAGCTCTCTTGGTTATTTTTTACTAAAATCATCATTTTGCCATTTATTAACTTGACCATCGGAAAGTTCTCTTGCTGGATCTCGCTAAAATCTTATTGTTTTCAGGAATTTTTGGAGTATCAGCTAGGATAGATAACCCGAAAGCAGTCCAATAATTTTTGAACTGTTATAAAAAAATATTGGCAAGATGCCAACAACTGACCATTTTTTTAATTAATAACTTAGATATTTGATGTTGAAAATGTTATAAAAATGCATGAAGCATATTAATTTTTTGGATTACTGTATGTTGAAGTTGGATGAAGCTCATAAAGCCATATAATGAGGTCTTGTTGCTTTTAAATATTCTGAACTTGAGCCAAGCATATGAGTTTTTGTTATTTTAAAAAGTGACACATAATTTAATTTAAATTTAAAATCTCAAATTAAAATTGAGAAACCACTTATGTCATCTCATTTTCTCACTTAAAAATAAATTGTTATCAATTTTAATAACAATTCATAACCATATCAGATCACCATCATGTAACATTTATCCTCTAAATCTGAAGCAAGTACTTTTTACGTGATAAGTCATTTTTAATAAATATTACAATTATAAATATTTTATCCATAAATTTAACATAATTAAATTCATATTATAATAATTAGAAAGTTAAATACAAATATTCCATTTACTTGAAAATGTATGAGATAAATATACAGTAAAGCATATACAAAATTTTTGAGATTTCATGCACAAAACTAATTATATTTTAATATAATTCGTAATTTTTTTTGATCTAAAACCAATTCAATTCATCAATGACCACATATGATCTAGCTATTGAAAACTAAATCAATATAACCGAATTTTTATTTTAAAATCGTATCAAATATATTAACTTATTTCGATTCGATATTTTTAATTCTAATGATAATTCAAGATCCGACCCTTCGGTTTATAAATTTTTCATGACCAAACTAATTATGAAATGTCAACCAACATACTCAATTTTTAACCAACTTAATATTACATGGGGAAAAAAAAGTAGTATTTGTATATAATTTAAACTTTATTTATTTTATTACAATTTTTATAAATGCTTTATTTGATGAACGTAAAGGTTACTAAAGTCTAATAATAAAACAATATAGGATTAATTTAGGCTAAATTTTTTTTACCCACTTTATACTTTTATATATAATTTAGATATATGTTCACTACAAAAAAATGTGCTTTTACCGACAGAAAATTACTGACAGAATATAATTCTGTTATTAATTACCAATGGAAAATAAATTCCACAGATAAAATCGTAGGCAAGTTTTATCGTTTACGATAGAAAAGAGAAATTATTGTTTTCCGTCGTTAACAATGGAGGCAAATGTTACTGTCAAAATTTAACAACGAAATTTTGCGACAGAATATTTAGACCATCGTAAAATAAGGCAGCAATGCTGTGCAAAAAAATTATACAATGAAATTTACTGACCAAAAAATTTTCGTCGTAAATTTACCAACGGATATAACGTTCCGTTAAAAATTTACTGATAGAAAGTTTACTCTGAAGGAAATTATTTATTTTAATGACGGTAATAGTGATTCCATCAAGAAAAGGAGATTCATTATCGACGGTGAATTACAATTCAGTCGGGAATTTATAAAGGGCAAATATTTATCGATAAAAATTTTATTTTGTCATAAAATGTAAAAATTACTGATGATTTTATTAATTTCGTAGGGAATTTAGGCTAAAAAAACCCCAACACTTAATTAGTCCAGATTGCCTCCCATTATGAAATCCCTTTGCCTCGCCCTTTCCCTCTCCTCTCCTGAATTAAAAATAGGGAAAAAAGTTCAATCCTTGTCTCTCCCTAATCTCATATTCTCTCTTCTCTCCCTTGTTCAGGTAAACTCAATGACTGTTTATTTATATATTTATTTTGTCTTTCCTTTTATTTGATATATTTTATCGAAATTCTCCTTAATTTTTCTTCTTGCTGGTAATTTTTCATCCTGCTTTCTTCTTACTTCCTATTCAATTTCTAGCGTTTTCTTTTTTCCTGAATAATCAATTGATTTTTCTCTCTTTTGTTTTTTAATTGGAATTCTTTTAATGATGTTTTCATTTTTTTTTCAAAGTTGTATGATTTTATTTGTTGTGTTGAATTTAACATTTTGCATTTTATTGATGTTCTAATTCATTCATCTTCTAGGACTTTGAAGAATCACAAATTGAGTGGTCCTATTTCGCCTGACATTGGTAAGCTACAAAACTTGAGGATTTTGTTCGTGCTCTCCCGATATCTAGTTTTTAATTATTTGTTGCATATTAGATGAATTTAAAGGGATGTTGCTACTATCTATGTTTTTTTAATTTGATCGATTTGCTACAGAGCTCAATAGATAACAATTTCCATGGAACAATTCCTTCAGAATTAGTAAATTGTTCAAAGTTGCATGGAATGTAAGTATATATGATGCCAGATGACAAGTCACCCTTGTTGTAATATAGTTAAAAGAAACGAGTCTGGAGATTATGTGATGACAGGATTGTGTTATTGAGTTCATTTTATTTCATTATCAGCAGAAAAATCCGTACCTTTTAGTTTGGTACTGTAGTGAAATTTTGTAAGAGTATTCCAATTTTTGAGGGCATGCCATTTTCTATTTATATATAGCCTTTGTTGTTTTGTTCTAAACCTTGTCATCATTTATTTTCTAATAACATATTATAATACAATAACCTATTGTTGAATTTAGGGAATAATATATATGCTTTTATCAAAATAAGCTATAATAAATGTACAAACGTAGAATAAATTATTTTGTTTTTTTGTTATTTTTGCCATCATTCACTTGAAAAATGATATACTTGTTGAGACAACTTCAATAAATTAGGTGAGACAAAAATGAGTAAATTTCTGCAGAGCACTACGCGACAAAATTTTTCATGGAACAATTCTTTCAAAATTAGTAAATTGCTCATAGTTGTATGAAATGTAAGTATATCTGATGCTAAATGATATGGTTACCAAAACTAAATAGTATGTTATTTTACCTAGCTAAAATTTTAGAAATAAATATTTGAGTTAGTAGTTATAGACAGAATTAAAAATTTTCATTGATAATTTCGCTAATGGAAAAAAAAATTCCATTGATAATTTTGCCGACAGAATTCAACAATTGGTTGAATTTTCTATATAAATTTATTGACGGAATCAGTAATTCCTTAGGTAAATTTATCAACGGAATTAATAATTCCGTCGATAAAATTATCAATGGAAATAATATTTTGTCAGCAAAATTACCAACAAAAATTTTGAATTCCATCGGTAACTGCATAACTTCACGACAGTTTACATATGGTGGATTTTACAACGGATATTTAATTCCGTCAGTAAATTTATCAACGAAATTTATTTTCCATTAGAAAATTTTTCCTACGCTCATATCTCCTACGACACATTCCATCAGTAATTTCCATCGTTAATTTTTATTTCCAACAAATATCAACATTTTCCATTGGTAAATGGTAATTTTTCATTCTACTTTCTTCTTACTTCCTCTTCAATTTCTAGGGTTTTCTTTTTTTCCTGAATAATCAATTGATTTTTCTATCTTTTGTTTTTTACTTGGAATTCTTTAAATGATGCTTTCGTTTTATTTTTTGTAACTTTGTATGATTTTATTTGTTGAGTTGAATTTAACATTTTGCATTTAATTGATGTTCTAATTCATTCATCTTCCAAGTGTTTGAAGAATCACAAACTGAGTGGTCCTATTTCACCTGACATTGGGAAGCTACAACACTTGAGGATTTTGTGCGTGTTCTCTTGATATCTGGTTTTTAATTTTTTGTTGCATATTACACTACAAGAAAAAAAACCTATAAAGAGGGACAATCCGATCACTAAAAGTACCAATCCGGTCCCTAAAAGTCAACAAGGACCGAAAAATTCGGTCACCATTTGGTCATTATAAGTTCTGTCGCTAATGACCAAAAAGGACTAGTTACCAACCGGTCCCTAAAAGTTTAAACGACCGACTAGAAATTCGATCCCTAACAAGTATCAAGGACCGAATTTTTCATCCTTAATAATATATGCCAGACAGCTAGCCAAGTTATTAACGACCAAAAACTTGATCCTTAAAGGATGTATTTACAGTCTTTAAAACTTTTAATGACCGACCAGAAAACGGTCCCTAAAAAATATTAAAAACCGAAATTCTCATTTTTAATAATGTTAGTCAAGTGACCAATCAAGTTATTAAAGATGGAAAATTCAGTCTCTAAAGAATGAATAATCTCATCCTTAAAAGTAATAATCATTTGAATATATATTATATTAAGAACCATAAAATAAAAATTTATATAAAATACACAATCAATAATATCATACTTTCATATATAATTTGTAATTCATTACAAATATAGAATTAGCATTCAAAAAAGCAATGTATTGTTTATACAACCCCTCCCAAAAAAAAATCAAGCATTTTACACTTTGCATTCTTATTCTATGATTGCTATCATTTGTAGAATCAAACATGTCTCAAACATAACCATAAAAAGCCTTAAACTTCTCCTTGAAGTAATCTCCACTGCAAATCGGGGCAAATCTATGATCATATACAATAATATTATTTTCCCATATGATTCAGATCAAAGAAACAAATAACCAAAAACGAAAGTCTAGAAATTACTTAAGTGGACATGATTCAGTGCAGAAGCTTTCAAAACACTATAGAATGCAATCTGGGGTAGGATCAAGGAAGAATGCTATCTGCACGATGCAAACTAGATCACTGATCATTCCATAATCTATGAATGTAACATTTTCACATTAAATTGCATAGTAACATCGGAAGCTAGAACAGTTATCATTGTATACTGACATTAAAAATTAACAAAAAATAAAAAAAAACTTGTATCTATGTATGTAATTCATTCTTCACATTAAATTCCAAGAAAAAAAAAACAAAAGAAGGCTAATTTTAATGTATTAGATTAGTACATATAATCAAGAAAATAATATCATTAGAAACGTCATTTTGAATTAAAACTGCAGGAGAAGATCGGCATACAAATGGATCTAACATTTTGGCTGTTATACTGTTCATATGTCATGAAGATAATAATATCAATGCCTACAATTCCCTGTCTTATTACAGATATCGATACTAGGATTCCAGAGCTTTAATCAATGCCATTCCAAAATGGGAACAGACAACACAACTGAAATAGTAGAAGATGGTAATTTATTGATTTGAGAATATAAATCAAGTACAGAAATTGTTGTTTATATTGGTAGAAAATAGAAATTCAAAGTCCGCAAACATCAAGAAGCAATGATGATAAAAACTAAAAAAGAGGATCCCCTTACCTTTGGGTCAATGTTTTGTGTATGATCTCCAACTAGTGATTCTTCGCTAACTTTAAGCAATACTCTTTGCCGTTTATAAGAAGGTCTAGACATTCCAATTTCATTCACTCCATAGGGAGCCACAGGTGATATATAAGCAGGTCTTTCCATTTTCCAGAATCCTAATTATAAGAAACTGTGATATGTTTGTTCTAATTGTTAGCACTACCAAAATAAAAAAAGGGTCCCAAAGAATGAGACTATCTTGGAGTTTCATGTGATAACTGCATCCTTACATATAACACCAAAATACAACTTATGTTCTTACACCAAGTATGACAAAAATTTACCATCGTCTCGGGATGTTTGATAGCTATTATTTACATAATACTTGTAAAATCATGCCAAATTTGTCAGAATAATGCCAAAGTATTTACTTCATACAAATATAGAATTAATAATTAAGTATCATTAAAATTATAAAAATCATAGTTAATAATATAATAGGGAAGAGAACAGACACGAACCGGACAGTTAAAAAGTTGTACACAAAAGGAAACTCACCTAGAGCAGCCTCTTGATAGAAAAAAAAGTGATTTTCTAGCCGTTCCATGCCTCAGATATGCCTTTACATTCTACAAAAATAAATAAAATAACCACTATAACAATATGTAACAGAACATTATAGAAATTTGCAATTCAAGACCTCCTCTAACCTTTTATCTTCTTTAATTTTGCTAAAGTTGGATGATAGAATAAAAAAAATCAACAGACTGAGCTGTCCCATAACAGTTCCAGTGATGCCATCTCATCTTCGAGGAGTCAAATGTCAGAATTTGATGCATTTGTTGCAGAGTTTGCTGCCTTAAGAGATCAACCTGATGAGAACATGGAATAGAACACCAAAGAACACATGCACCATTACATCTGATAATATATGTGTTGAGCAGGTTCATAAAATAATAGCCCCTGTATTCTGCGTCTATTAACAATGAAACCCAAAATTGTGCATATGGAGAAAATGGCCTAGAAACTATGCCTACTAAATTAACATAAATTTCTAAAGCTGTCTAAAGTCGGAACACAACCAAAATTCAACATCTTAAAGAATATTACTATTTGAACTAAAAATTGCTGCTCGGAATAGATCAAAAAAGTAATCCAAACCTTGCCCAATTTCCCAAATGGAGGACTCAAGCACTATTTGAACTAAGACACCATAAGCAATCCACCTTGACCAGGACTCAAACACAATACCATCATACCCCATTTCCCTACTCAGAGAAGAGAATCAATAGGTAAAGGCTATTAATCAGTGCCATATACAGTAGTTTTCCTCATCCTACAAAGCAGACTCCTAAAAGTTTCAAAAACTAGAGGGCTTAATCAGATATGGCAATAATGCCTGCCCATGATGCAGAGTAACAATTAATTAATCTTATAAGCAGAAGGACAAATTTTATATGACAGTTATTTTTTAGTTAAGAGTTGATCTGGGTGTGGCTGTAGGAATCTTTGATTCATTGTGATCGGTTATAAAGACTCTGGGCTACTGGCAATATAATATCATGTTCTACTTCAACTTAACGGGTTTACTTCGGTGGAGAGAGATTGCCTAGAGTCATAAAGCATAATCTAAGACTGCCTAGAGTCTTTAACCTATTTTACTATAGAAGCCACAAATAGATTTGAATACAAGCAAAACAAGGAATAGATTTGAATACAGGGAATAGTTATTATAAGAAAACTATAAAAATACTTATCTCAGCTTCTCGATAGATAAAGCTTCTGTAATTAAGCAATGTTTTGCAAGTCACATGGAACAAGAGGAACCATACATATGAAAAGCTAAATAGGCATAATGAAGTGAAAGACATAGCATATGGATAGAAAAGCAATTTTCACATTCTAACATTGAGTCTATGCATTTAAGATCAAGGGTATGGTCTGACCGACATTAATAGCATGAAATATATGGAAGCTTACTTGCATTCGGATACTACAAGCTCAATTGCTTTATCCTTCAGCTTCTTCTTTCCAAGCATCTCCTTTGGAAATGCTTCCAGAGCAACTCTAGGTAACACCTACAACCAAGAGGATAAACTCCATGTTACTAGAGATCCATGCACGTTTTCACAAGATTGATAATGAAGTAAAAAAAATGGAACCAAAAATCAAGTTAAGGGCTTGGCAACAAAATCTAATCAGTTGGAAAAAAAATAGTCCCTAAAGCATACCGCCAAGCAAATTCGGGACTCAAATTTTGGTTCTTAGCCTTCCAATTTTTGAAGTTAACCCCAGATTATCAAAGATTGTCCATATGTATGTATGAGATAGAAAAACATTCATGATATGAATAACCCATAGATGTTCCTGCACTAATCATAAGAAGAACTGGACCAACCAAACTTTCTTTATCAACCAAGTTATTGAAGCCGCATTCTTAAAGCTTTACCAAGCAAAGAAGATAATCTATATTTTACAGCCATTTATTTAATTACCAGGACTTCTCTGTTCTTTCTAAGCTCTAAGATCCATCCTTCATTAGAATTATGTCTACCCTCCAGTATTAAGCAAGTACCTTCACTACCAAAAGAAATAATCAAGAAAAATCTATATATCAGTATTTTGTGATATGAAACGGACACTTTCTAATTTCAATTTTGTCCCCTTATTGATGGCTAACACACAAACAAGCCAAATAAAGTAACCACCTCAAAGCTCAAATCCCCTGACATGAACCAGAAAAGAAAAAGAAAGTTAGAAATACAAAAAGTGCAGAAAGTAGAATAATATAACAGGGTAGAAGAAAACAGAGTCCATAAATCTCCAGATGCACACAGCAGAGTGAAGCATTCATCTTTTTGCATTTCTGCAAACTCCAGCAACTTTAGAAAGGTTCGATTTTCGCAAAAAGCCATTAATAACATTAAACCAGCAAGCAAATTCACAACTCTATCAAAAACGTGCAAAATGGATCCTCTCTGCTGCCTGAAACCATTCCTTGTCTATCAAATAAAGGGAAAGACAAAATAACGAAGAAACCTGCATGTTTATAAGCACCAGATATTTATTATAAGATGAGGATGGCAACAACTGATTAAATTACTTCGAATCGGTCTAAAAATCTGAATAAATTGACATTAGATATTTAACATGAAATTTACATGGCAGTCAACCTGCAAAATAATTGCCTGAAATCGATTATTTCTCTAATGATGCAAATTATTCAGCTAAAATTTACAATTCTTATTTCTGTTTTAGAGAAAACCCAAAAAAAAAAAAGGAATCACTTCCGTGATGAGATTAAAAAAAATGTATGCAAATTAGGAAAGATTTCTAAAGCATAAGATAAAAAAAATTCAGTAGAGATATTTAAATCAAGAAGATGAATAATTAAAAAAATAAAAAGCAAGCAGAAAAAGAGAGTGCAAACCTATATCTCTGCAAAATTGGATAGAATTGCACAGATCGATACCTTATATGAACTATGGGGTAGATTTGGACATACGAACAGAGGCAAAAAAAAACTAAAAAAGAAGACTAAAATTTGTTTCTTAGTGCAATATAGAACAGGGTCCAAGCGAGGAGGAGTATACTTAAACTAGATCGCATTTTCACGTTCATGAAGATTGAAATTCGAAAAAACTAATCATAAAAGAAGTGGAAATCAAAACAAAAAGTAAGATCAGTGATGAAGTCGTAGCTTGTTTGAGCATTGAAGTAAGTTTCTTCACTTGGGTAATGAAGCTAGAAGAGAATCAAAAGGTCTGAGGATTATTTAACGTTGAAGTAAAGAAAAAGGTATAAGAAGTCAAAAGAAAAGAAAATGAGGCAAGAGGAGGAGGATGCAGAGCTTCATCATGACCTGGAATCTCGTTTCCTGCTATTGGAGAGAAAGATTTAGGGCTTCTTTTTAAGTAAATTAATTTCAACAAATTATATTTCTAGGCGTTTTTACGGGATGGTTCTAAAGGGCATAAGAAAAAGCGAGATATGTTCCCACGTGTAGCTCCACAATTAGCGACCGGATTTTTCAGTTTTAGGGACCTTAAATGTTTACCTTCCCTATTTACTGGCCCAAAAATGAGAGTGAAAAAAGGGAAAAAGTTACGATTCCTAATTTCCTATTATTATATATTTAGGGACCGAAAATTTTTATCTGCATTAATTTTGGTCGCTAATACCATTTTTTTCTTGTTTTAGCTAAATTTGAAGGGGTGTTGCTGCTATTTATGTTTTTTAATTTGATTTATTTGCTGCAAAGCTCTATACAACAACAATTTCCATGGAGCAATTCCTTCAGAATTAGTAAATTATTCAGAGTTGCATGGAATGTAAGTATATCTGATGCCAGATGATATGGTCAATGGACATAGGACAAGTCACCCTTGTTGTAATACAATTAAAAGAAACGAGTCTAGAGATTATGTGACGACATGATTGTGTTATTGAGTTCATTTTATTGCATTATCAGCAGAAAAATCTGCACCGTTTTAGTTTGGTATTGTAGCGAAATTTTGTAACAGTATTCCAATTTTTGATGGCATGCCATTTTCTGTTTATATATAGCCTTTGCTCTTGTCATCATTTATTTTCTAATAATATATTATAATACAATAACCTATTATTGAATTTAGAGAATTATATGTGCATTTTTATCAAAATAAGCTATATAATAAATGTACAAATGTAGAATAAATTATTTTGTTTTTTTGTTATTTTTGTCATCATTCACTTGAAAAATGATACTTGTTGAGACAAGCTTATCTTACAAATATGATGACATAATGAGTAATTAATGAATGATGTGAAGTTCAAAGAAAGCAGAATCGTAGAAAACTGGATGCCAGGCAAATGCCAAATGGGTGAGAAAAAATTGGCAATATTTTTTTATAATTCATGCTTGCTTATTGATTTCATTTCATTTTAAATACCCATAATTAAAATTTCGTTTTCCTCAACTTCAATAAATTAGGTGAGACAAAAATAAGTAAATTTCTGCAAAGCTCCATATGACAATAATTTTCAAGAAACAATTCTTTCAAAATTAGCAAATTGCTTATAGTTTTATGGACTATAAGTATATTTGATGCCAGATGATATGGTTGCCAAAACTAAATAGTATGTTATTTTACCTAGCTAAAATTTTGGAAATAAATATTTGAGTTAGTATTTACCAACGGAATTAAAAATTTCCATTGATAATTTTATTGACGAAACAATTTCCGTTGATAATTTTACTGATGGAATTATAAATTCCGTTGATAAATTTAACAATAGAATTTAACAATCTGTTGATAAATTTAACAATGGAAATTATATTTTCTGTCTAAATTTATCAATGAAATCAGTAATTCCGTCATTAAATTTACCAACGGAATTAATAATTACGTTCCTAAAATTATTGACGAAAATAATAATTCCGTCGGTAAAATTATCAATGGAAATTTTTAATTCCGTCGGTAACTACATAATATCAATATAGTTTATCTCTAGTGGATTTTACGACGGAAATTTAATTCCATCGGTAAATTTACAAGTGGAATTTATTTTCCGCCAGAAAATATTTCCTAGATAATATCTCCTACGACACATCCCGTCGGTAATTTCAGTTTTTAATTTTTATTTCCAACCAAATATCAACATTTTCTGTCAGTAAATGGTAATTTTTCATTCTTCTTTCTTCTTACTTCCTATTCAATTTCTAGGTTTTTCTTTTTCCTTGAATAATCAATTGATTTTTCTCTTTTTTGTTTTTTACTTGGAATTCTTTAAATGATACTTTTGGTTTTTTTTCAACGTTGTATGATATTATTTGTTGCATTGAATTTAACATTTTGCATTTAATTGATGTTCTAATTCATTCATCTTCCAAGAGTTTGAAGAATCACAAACAGAGTGGTCCTATTTTGCCTGACATTGGAAAGCTACAACATTTGAGGATTTTGTGCGTGTTCTCCTAATATCTGGTTTTTAATTTTTTGTTGCATATTAGCTGAATTTGAAGGGATGTTGCTGCTATTTATGTTTTTTAATTTGATTGGTTTTGCTGTAGCGCTCTATACAGCAACAATTTCCATAGAGCAATTCCTTCAGAATTAGTAAATTGTTCAGAGTTGCATAGAATGTAAGTATATTTGATTGCAGATGATATGGTCGATGGATGTAGGACAATTCACCCTTGTTGTAATATAGTTACAAGAACGAGTCTGAGATTATGTGATTATAGGATTGTGTTATTGAGTTCATTTTATTGCATTATCAGCAGAAAAATTTGTACCGTTTAGTTTTGTATTGCAGTGGAATTTTGTAAGAGTATTCCAATTCTTGAAGGCATGCCATTTTCTGTTTATATAGCCTTTGCTGTTTTGTTCTAAACCTTCTCATGATTTATTTTCTACTAACATATTATAATACATGTACAAATGTAGAATAAATTATTTTGTTTTTTTGTTATTTTTGTCATCATTCACTTGAAAAAAGATACTTGTTGAGACAAGCTTATCCAATAAATATGATGATACAATAAGTAATTAATGAATGATGTGAAGTTCAAAGAAAGCAGAATCGTAGAAACCTGGATGCCAGGCAAATGCCAAATGAGTGAGACAAAATTGATAATACTAGATATATATATATAATTAATGCTCACTCACTGCTTTTGTTTCATTTTAAATACACATAATTAAATTTTCTTTTTCCTCAACTTTGATAAATTTGGTGAGACAAAAATGAGTAAATTTCTGTAGAGCTCTATACGACGACAATTTTCACGGGACAATTCTTTCAAAATTAGTAAATTGCTCGGAGTTACATAGAATATAAGTATATCTGATGCCAGATGATATCGGTACCAAAACTAAATAGTATGTTATTATACCTAGCCAAAATTTCAGAAATAAATATTTTAGTTAGTATTTATTGACAGAATTAAAAATTTCTGTTGATAATTTTACCGAAGGGAAAAAATTTCCGTTGATAAATTAAACAACGGAAATTCTATTTTGCTTCGGTAAATTTATCAATGGAAACAGTTATGTTGTCGGTAAATTTATCAACGGAATTAATAATTCCGTCGGTAAATTTATCAATGGAAATAATAATTCTGTTGGTAAAATTATCAACAGAAGTTTTTAATTCCATTCCTATGCTTATATCTGCTACGACACTTTCCGTCAGTAATTTCTGGCATTAATTTTTATTTCCAATGGAATATCAATATTTTCTATCGGCAATTTTCGTAAGTAAATGGTATTTTTCTTATAGTGTCATTGGGGCTAAAGTGTGATTTGCTAAAAAAAACAAGCGCAATTCCTTGTTTAAAAGAAATTTTGTCATGCTTATATGTTGCAGTGGGTTTTGGAGAATAGATAGATATTTTGCTAATTGCAATCAATGATCAGACGTACTCAACCTTTGGGCAACGTACCCAGCCATGCGCATTGTTCAATTAATATATATGGAAATAATAAAAAAATTATTTCTAAATAAATTATCTTTTTAAAATAATTGAATATCAAATTATTTTTTAAAATTCATTAAAAATATCATATTACCTCTTACAAAAACACGTAATGCTCCATGAAAAGCTAGTAAAAACCACATACCAATGACATGAGAATAATTTGAAATTTTTTAACAAATTTAGTGAAGTAATATCATATTTTTAATACCATATCAGATATTACTTAATTTTTAATAAGTTCGGGGCTATTATACTAAACAATTATAGTTTAGGGGAAAATCATATGTTACCTCTGTAGATCAATCCAGGAACAAAAAAGGAAAAAAAAAAAAGATATATGCTAATAGTAGAATTATTTACTGAGATTTTGATATAATTATCTAAAATAAAATAACTTAACCATTCTTAACATTATTGTCTCTACAAGTAATATATAACTACTCTTTTTTTTTTTTTTTGATAAGCAATATATAACTACTCTTGAACTCTACTTTGATAAATTTGATCTCATAATAAGCGATATTTTGCTTAACAATGCAGTGAGCCTTAGTCATGTTTCTTCTCCAATGGTTCCATCTCCAGCAGCAAACCTCGCCGGAATTCCACATAAGGATAAGCAATCGGAAAATCATCTGCTTTCACTTTCCATCTGTTCATAAAAATAATTAATTCCATTATATCAGTGTCACGTGAACAACGGAGAAGTATCGGAATCGATATGCCTGCATATAATTAAGTTTTCAAGAATGAAAAATAAGTTTAATTTCACCAAAAGGTCATGAGACTATTTCACTTTTAACTACAAGGTTAGGAAATAAAATTTTTTAATGAAAAAATATCGGAAAAATATCTGATTTAAAAAAAATAAATTTTTAAAACTTTACTTTGATCTAATTTCAGAAAAAAAAAACTTTATTAGAAATTTTTCTAAATTCATGTCGGCATGTAATATTAGCCATCTCATTTAAGTGTGCATTTAAGTGTGTAACATATAGGCCGCCATATTAGTCTACCACCAGCAATGGATGTTATGTAAATTATCACATCACAACTAATGAGAAAAAAATATAACGTTTAAAAATATTTTAAAATTTTATATGTGATATTCTCTCATTAGTCGTGATCCGACAGCTGACATAACACACGTTTTATGTGACAAGCCGATAAACCAACAAGAATTTTAGGTAGTATTTTTTTCCGAAATTAAGCAAAAGTGACTTTTTGAAATATTTTCCTAATTTTAGAAATTTTCCATTAAAAATTTTTATTTAGAACTTTTTTTTTAAATAAAATAGTTCAACGACTATGAGTAAAATTAACCTCGAAATTTAAGAAGACATAATAACATATTGTGAACTTGTGAATATTGGGTGATATGAATTGATAAATAACAAATGAAGAACAAAGTGAGAAGCGAACATAATAATTTAGTTTCCTAAGTGGGATACAGTAAGTTAATTATTTGATTAATCCAACAATTAGACATGTATAATCCGCATACATAACTCTAATTATTTGAAAGGGGACGAAGTGCTGAAATATTTACCTATAACTAAGGACAAGATGATGAAGAAAGAATGAAATCTCTATTTTAGCAAGCTCGCCCCCCGGACACAGCCTTGGTCCACCACCAAACGGCATTACCTTTTTCATTGTCGCTTTATCCTGAGAGTTGAAAATCAACCAAAATTAATAAATAATTCTATTTCTGCAAAGTCTAATCGTGTGAAGAGTTGGATGATCATGTACTTAATTCACTAATTGCTTTTGCATACCATCACTTTTTATATAACTCACATCATGACTCCTGTTTCTATTTATTTATTTATTTTTTGATTGAACATAAAGTTGAACCAGTAAGATCGGTTGATGCAAAGTTGTGGATATGATTTAACTGACTTTAATCACATTTTTGGAATCATTTTAAAAGAACAATTTCTTTAAATTCACACCTTTATTATCTATATAACTACAAAATAATACATTAATTAATATATATATATATATATATATATATATATATATATATATACACACACACACACACACACGAAAGTTATTGTAAAGACTATATTTTAACATGACAACAATTTAATTATTGACTCAATTTATAAAAAAAAAGTTGAAAATTTAAGAAAATATTTTCAATACCATATGAGATGGTAATCATCAATTCATTTGTTTTTGTTTTATTCCTAAATACTAAATAGGCATGGTTTTGAAAAGAATTAAATGAAAATTTAAGTTGAATAGGTAGTATAGATCCCATACAGTCCATCTCCAGGGATTAAAGTCGAAAGGGTTTTCATGAAGTGATTGTTCAAAATGTACTGCTGAAAGAACTGGTAGAACTTTCCATCCTGAAGGAATTGTATATCCTGCAAAAAGTAATTAATTAATTATTATGCAAAATAACAAAACTAATAATTAAACTTATACAATAATCACCTTTGTATTTGACATCTTTAAGAGCTTTGCGATGGACAAACTTCACAATATTCCCACATCTCATAGCTTCATATATAACCTACCGTTAATTTCAAGAATTTTCAATAAGTTATATATATATACACACACGCAGATGAATTATTTTTGTAGATATGTAAGAAAATTTAAGTTGCGCGAAAATATTAATTACATTTTGGGTGAACTCCATTTTTTGATAATCTTCAAAGTCCAAAGGTCTCCCATCTTTGTCCTTGCTTTTTCTTATTGCTTCATGTTCTTTCTGTACCATTGATAATTAAAGCAATTTGAGAATAGAAAAGTAAGCAATTTTTTTTTTTTTACAAGCTATTATTAAACCGAATATATATATATATATGCGCGAGATAAATTAAGAAGATTTTCACCTTCAAGAAACTGAAGAGCAATTGGTGAATGAGCAAGAAAGAAAGAAAAAAAAAAGTGTAGAAGTGAAATCTGTTCTATCAGTCTATAATCAGACAGAATATGGGTGTGTGCGCGTGCGCCTGTGCGAAAGAGAAACTAAGAGAAATTTCACCTTCAATAATTGAAGAGCAGTTGGTGCATGAGCAAGAAAGTAAACAATCAAAGAAATAAGTGTAGAAGTGGTTTCATAGCCTCCAAGCAATATGTCCAATACAACGCTTATGCTCTCTTCACCACTCAGTCTTCCTTTTGATAAAATCACATCCAAGAAATCTCCTGATCGTGTTTTCTTTGCATTATTAATATCTTTTTCTCTTTCTTTAATGATTTCTCTCACTGTCGTTGAAAGTCTTGCTCTTGCCTGAACATCAATAAATAATTAGCTTCAATTAATTAATTACATCATATATATAATTCTTAATTATAATACATTAAATCAACTTTATACCTTGATTGCTTTCGTATATGGAGATCCTGGGAAATACAATGGCAAAGATACAAATCCTTTCATGAAAGTTAAAAGATCTTGTAATATCTTCATGGCTAATGGCTCTTCAGGTTCAATGGTCAAAAGAGTTTTCAGCATGAGATTGAGTGTAAACTGTATGTTAATTAAATCACAAAAACCAAGTTACAAATAATTTATTTATTCAAAGATATATTCACTGAATTAGTAAAAAAAAAAAAAACCTGTTTGACATGTATGTGAAATGCAATTTCTTTATATTCTTTCCATGGCTCCATCATTGAGATAGAATACTTCTCCACACAGTGAAGAAAGCTTGGAGTGGACTTAGTCACAGCAATGAAGCTGACAATTACATTCCTTAGCTTCCTATGAGTCTCTCCGGAGACGAGAAGTAAAGAGAACTTTCCGAGAATGCCATGCATGGCTTTAGGGTAACTTGCTGAGAATAACTTGCCCTCGTTTTGAAGAATAAACATGTTAAACTCATGGTCACAAGAAACAATGCAAGGTGAACCAAATAGATGCGACTTGAATACTTTCCCATACCTACACAAATTAAATATACACAGAACGGTTATAGCAAACGCCTGCTTGCAAAAATATTTGGTTAGACCTGATTTGTGAAAAATCGTAGATCTGATCGGTAAAAATATGTATGAAAAAGAGAGAGAGTAGAAATCAAATCACCTAGAACAATGATCTTGCAAGAAAGTGCCTGTAGAGGTTGATCTATGAGGCTTGAGGAAGGCAAGAGTTTGGCCCATTAAAGGCCATCCCATACTTCCATTTGGAAGATTTTTACGGTTGTTTCTTGAGAAGAAAAATGCAAGAAGAAGGGCAAGAACCAGTACTATCACAATGGGGCACAATCCAACCATGGTGTGCTTTCTATAAAGAATTGACAAAAGGACAAGTGATTTTGGCATCCACTAATTCTGTCTTCCTAATCTTATAATTTATACCAAAAACAATTTAAGATAACACCTAATTGCCTATTTTATCCCTTGAATAAAATTTAATTATATTATATATATATATATATATGGCTACCAACTTTAATCATTGCTCTCAAAAGGGAAACAAAGACAGATTTTCTGTTTATCTATTGCTTAAAATAGATAACAAAAATTAAAGATTAATGTTGTAGTACTTGGAGTTTTTTTTTTGTCTTTGTTAGCATGTACCATATAAAATTATAAATATATTTTCATTTTAAATTATTAATGATTATGTTCCCTTCAAGTTAAATCTCTTGGCCGAGCCCTTATTAACCATAATAATGGAGAAAATTTTTAGAGGAGTGATATTGCGGCTATGGCCATGTGTAAGGGCCTGCCCGGTTCAGCTTTAAGGTATGTTTAATATAAATGCATTCCACAAATGGAGTGAAATCCATTTGCAAATCCAAATTCTACATGGTTGTCATGAAAGAAAATTCAATGGTTATTTCTAGACATGTAGTTACATAGAATTTGTCTAAACTAATATTGGGGTTTGTTTAGAATTGGGACTTTTTTTTAGAAGTAATTAGAAATATGATGCTACAATAAATGATTTTAAGATTTTTGTGTGTTAAAAAAATGCAAAATTGTTGTCCTTTTGTGTCAAAGCGGGACCCACCACTATAAAATAAATTTTTGCTAGAAAATGGCATACTTTTGTCGTTTTTTACTATTTATGATTGGAATGTGAGACCCAATATGACAGAAAATGGTACAAATAGTGCCGTTTTCTGAAATTTTTTTAAATAATTTTTCTTGTGGAGACAGCCAAATTCTAGTTTGATATTTATTTTTTTATATTGCAGAACTGAAAGCGTCAAATTTGAGTTTGCTTGTCAAATGAAAAATTATCAGATATAGCAGAAGAGGTTTTTTTTTTTTAATTATCTGCTTTGTTTATTGAAAATATTGGTAGCTTTAAATGAATTTTAGACGAATTTGAATATTAAAAAATAATTATTGTGAATTTGAGACGAGCCTAAGTTTAGTGTCCGCGATACTTACTAATTCAAACTCATTTATATTAAGTATATTATAAGATTATTTATTTGAAAGTTTTGAATTTTTTTTACCTAAAAAATCAATTAAATTGTGTTAATTAATGTAATATTTCGAAATCATACTAGTAATGTTGTTAATGAACACGATTTTGACCTTTGAAAACTGTAAGTCCAATGTGAAATTAAGTTTGCAATTTTTTTTAAAAAATTGATGATTTAGGTGTGAATCAGGTAATTAGTTAATGGATAATTACGTTAGTGCAATACTCACTGGTATTAATAAATAGATTTAAGACAGATAAAAATAATAAAAGAAAAATAAAATGAATTCGGGATTGATACGAGTACTTTAAAATTACACTAGTTTGAGAATAGCTATAGTAAATTTTGAGGTTACCTCCGTACTGCCATCCTCAATTTCAACTAATTTTCCAAAAATTATTCTTATGAACTAAAATTTAAAAATTCTTTTATGTTCATACAATAAATTAAGAATTTTGTTTTTATACTTTTATCGAATGAACAAAAATAGCAATTAGTCGGTTAAATTTTCCCTTATTCAAAATCAGTTCAATTTATTAAATTATTATGAATAATAAATAAAAACAAAGCTCCTGGAGTGTGAAATTAAATTAGGCAGCATCAATTAATAATCCAGCCCAACAATTAATGAATGAAATTTTTAGAGATAATTATGCCATATACCTCTTTTAAAAGTCAAATTTCAAAAAATACCACCATTCCTATAGTCAAACTTTTCAACTAACAATAATTGTACATAAAAAATTGATAACTATGAAAATTACATTCTTAAAGGCTCAATTAGTGTGACCCAATAATATTTGGGACAGCCCAAGTCTACTAGCGAAAAGATAAAGCGTAAGCTGGAAGATAACACAGGAAAGCGTGATGTCCGACCGGACTGATGGAATAGCCTGTCATATCAACCCACTGGCACAAGTCAACACCCATACTCTCCATCTACTTCTTGTCATATCGCCGCTCACCTACTCTGACCGCCGGTTATCACCCCCCAAGGTACTCAAGTACCCCTCCAAATAACTCCTATAAATAGCTTAAAATACGATGGCTTCAGATATTGAAATTCTAAGACTTTCTCTCTCCTTTTAGACATTCTCACTCTACAGCTACTAACTTAAGCTTCGGAGTGCTAATGCCAGGGTCCGACCGGGCACTCCCTTTTACAGGTCCAATCATTCGACCGACCTTTCGACTGTCAGCTCTTCTTCTCACAAAATAAAAATATTTTAAGCTTTATCATTTGGTGCTTTCCTTGAGAGCTATGGCGGATTCAAGATCTTATGAACATGCAGCTTATGGAGAGCGTAGTCGCAACAACAAAGATAGATCTAAACCTTCAAGACTAAGAGAAAGATCTTTCAGATAACCAGTCGGAGGTGGCCCCCTCCTAAATTTTGATGATTTGGTTGCACGACAACAGGAGAATGACCCTATTACTGTAGGTGACATGCGCATTGTACTTGGTCACCTCACTGAGAGCGTAGTCCAAGCCTTGGAAATGGAAAAAATGCCCAAAACTTTCGAAGGCGGTTAAGAAATGGATTTAATGGTCGAAGACTTCGAAAGAAGAAGGAATAGGGAGATTTCCCTAAGAGAGCCAAACGCTCATAATGGGAGAAATATAGGTACTAGAATGAAAAACAGACACGATAAGAGAAAGAAAGCGATGTTTTCGAACATAAATGCTCCTCATATCCCTAGTAGATCGTACGCTTTATCTTTTGATGAGCAGGGAAGAGGTGCGCCCAGTCACCATTGCTTCCAAAGGACAAAAGAAGAGTTCACTCCAGCAGCGAGGATGAATGGTTTAAACAAAAGCTTGAAAGGTTTGCATTGGCAGAACCAGTGAGAGGAATGTCTGAGGGGAACGCTTGTAGCAGTACCTCCCCTTTCTACAGGGAAATTATGGAGTCCGAGTTGCCTCCCAGATGGAGAGATGTGGAGATGGGAAAATATACAGGTAAAATTAATCCTGCCATTCACCTTGCGGAATTTTTGACTAAAGTGCAGGTCTACACCTTCGATGAAAGGATTGCCTATAGAGTTTTCCCAACTACCCTAGGAGGGGATGCTTTGAAATGGTTCCTCGAACTCCCTCATGCATCAATCACCTCCTTCAAACAACTTAAGGAATTGTTCTTGACGCGATTCCATATGCAAACACGCGTATTAAAGTCGGTTAGTGACCTATGCCACCTTTACCAAAGAACAAATGAAAGCCTCAGAGATTACATCGTTCGCTTTCAAGCTGTAATATCGAAAACAGGGAATTTATGCGTGGAGCTGGCATCAAATGCTTTGGCAAAAGGCATCGCGGATCATCCATTTGCCGAATCATTGACGGCAAGGCCACCAAGTAGTTTTCCCGACCTAATGGATAGGGTCAGGCAACACGTCTAGCTAGATGATGCTCTCAGATCCAACAGAATCGGAAAAGCTAACGTAATGGATAGATTACGATATCTAAATGGTTGGCCATTCAATAGAACCCCTGCTTTCGATCGAACAGAAGGGAAGCCGAAACGGTCGGTCTTCTCGAGGATTTTAAAGAGGGGAAATGAGGATGAACGGAACAAACCTGACCGCCGTAATAGTCGGTCGGCTGGGACTTCCACTCTCACCAGTGTCGATTCCCTCCAAATGCCATTGAGCGCCAAGAGAAAACATGGGAAAACTAGTCGACTCAAAATGGCCAAGTAGGAGAAGAAGCAATGGAGGCCGCGACAAAAGTCATGAGCTATGTCACACAGACTGGATGCTTGAAACGATGAGCAAAAAAGATCCTGTAAGTTGTTCAGCGAGAGAAAGGAGGTGACTAGTTCAAACAAAACTACCAATATGAAAAACCATATCAACATGGATGAATTGAAGAGATCAGCAAGTAACGACGAATCAGGTGCAATTGTTACAATTCGAGTTTTTAAAAGGCATCTGTATTAAATTTGAATGTTCTCTCATTCCCTTGTAGTAAGTGCTGGAATACCAGTTTGTCTTAGCATTACTTGTTTTGTCATTTAAAGATATATTTTCAAGTGACAACAATAAAAAAAAAGGAGGGGAGGCTACAACATGCAAAATGCTGTTGAAAATGTCAACATCATGACGCGCGCAAAATAAGTGCCTCCACAAAGAAAAAATAACTTAAAAAAAGGTAGGTACGCGTCCAAAATTCGCAATTTTAATACTTATCATTTGAGCAAACTTATTAATTTTCCAGCAAACCGATTTTTTAGATCGAATTATATTGCTGTCGGGAGCTCGAGATAAAGGCCTTGAAGGCCCATAGACCTCACCCCGATTTGCTGTTATAACGCCACTGCCAAAGAGCGGATCAGAAGAACATCCATCTCCAGGAGAGGATCGGATGGTATTAACGCCGCCGCCAAAGAGCGGATCAGAAGAATATCCATCCCCAAGAGCAGATCGGATGGTATTAATGCCACCGCCAAGAGCGGATCGGATTGAAAAGGTGTGAAAATGCCTCAAGAAATCCTCATTCATTGCCAACGATGACCTTGAAAATCTCTCAGACAACGTAAGAAGCCTTTAGAATTGGTAAGTATTTATAAAGTTATTTGCAGGATAATATTATAAAATTTCTGTTCTTATTCACATCCCGATCAATGAATTTAGATCGGTGACTTTTTCGACACTTTCGAGCCCTCGATCTCAAAGATCGAATTGCGTCAAAGGGAACTAACGATAATACCCAAAATAAAATTGATCATAGGGCCGGCTCATTAAAAGCCCATGAAGAGGCCTAAGGGGATGGGGGATGAAGGCCATGGTGCCTATAAACCCCCTCGAGCAGTCATAACTCTATCACTAGGCTCGATGTCCATCCCGAGCATGAGATAAGAAAGCTCCCCCTTATCATAAAATTCGTCTGCTAGGTTGGACACTATTCTTGAATCCAAGTTGTAGGACACCTTAATTTGATCTCTATTGACCTGCTACTAGGTTCGATGTCCATCCTTATGATCGGCGTAGCCATTTTAATTTCGGTCGGGTAAAAATACCCCAAATAGGTAACTTCCCGCAAGCAGATAACTCCCTTGAATTTTTAGAATGAAAATTCCCAGTTTGGCATAACCTATCTTTGATGGTTTGATGCTTATCTCGAGCTCGGGATGTGAAGGACGCTTGCACCCATTTAGTCTCCATCAATTAATTTGCTAGATTCCATGCCTATCCTGAATCCAAGATGCGAAAATCTGAAACGATGGAACGTCATCTGTTGCACCTGATGTAATAAATCTGGGTCACAATTATTGACTGAACAGTTCTTTTGAACATTCAATTGTATTGAGCAAATGTTGATAGAATTGTATACTGCAATGATTGAAAAGGAAAACTGATGTTCATGGAGTATTTTTCCTTAAATGATTTCATACATTCTTCATGAATGACTTACACGATTCTCCCCAGTCAATTTAATATTTTTCTCTCAGCTGATCTTATGATGAATATTGATTGAAATAAGAATTGTAGTCTACAGATACGACTGAGAAGAAGCTCCACTATTATATATTAATAATCCTTATAAAGTGGGGACAAAATCATTACAGCAAAAAGCTACGCTTCTATGTTTATTATTTCTACATCAAAAGAGGGCCCTGCAGTAGCTTTAGTGGGATGTTAAGAAGATTTTGCTATTTCCCCGGAGGCATTCTCTGTCAGAAGGAAAGTTGCAATATCGAAACTGATCTATGCGTCGAAGTTCGGTCAAGAAGATGCAAATTCTTGAGGGATCCTATAACTGTCTTAGTTGATCTATGATATCTCCCTTTAAGGCAGAAAACCCTTCCTCAAGCTTCTTTCTCTGTGCCACCTCCTTTTCCAGGGCAGCCTGCAATGAATCCCGCTCCCCGCATAGAACATCACGCTCGGACTTAGCCTTGGAACATTCAACAGATAGACGGGCCATGTCACCTTTGAGATGGTCCACTTCTTTCTGCCGAGCTATTAGATCCTGAGAAAGACGGGCGGACTCCCCTTTTAGCTTTTCAACTTCTGATCGGGCAAGCAGAGACTCCTTTCTTACCGAATTGTATTTGGCCTTTGCTTCCCTCCTAACCCGATTGGAATCTTCCCATTTCTTTTTACAAAGGTCAGCTATGACATCATGCTCGGACTTAGCCTTGGAACATTCAACAGATAGATGGACCACGTCACCTTTGAGATGGTCCACTTCTTTCTGCCGAGCTATCAGATCCTGAGAAAGATGGGCGGACTCCCCTTTCAGCTTTTCAACTTCTGATCGGGCAAGCAGAGACTCCTTTCTTGTCGAATTGTATTTGTCCTTTGCTTCCCTCCTAACCCGATTGGAATCTTTCTATTTCTTTTTACAAAGGTTAGCTATGACGTGCAAGCACAAACCCCTTTTTATCAACTGAAAATCAGATAAGTGAGAAAAGAAAGGGGGGCAATCATGAGGTTATCGGACCATAAAATGAATGATTGTTTAGGAACGAACATTTTGAAAAAATACCTCCAGGCTTTGCCATTAAAAGAGGCTGCATTCTTGGGGCAGTATGTTGGGATCTCCCATTGCCTTAAAATCATCATCTTGGAGCATGCCTCATCACAAAAAGCTTGCGACTGCCCGATTTTCAATGGACCAGCCATTGCCAAACTAACCTTTTAGAACTTCTCCCAGCGATGCGGCATGCCTTTCAAAAATTCTTGCAGTAACGCTCCTAATGGACTTGTCTTGAAGTGGCTCTTTGCCTTTGGAACGACCCTGGTGCCTGCAGTAGCCACTAACTTAATAGTTTCTCCCTTAGCTCCCTCTTCAGCTCTCCTTTGTGCAATTTCACCTCCTGGGGGCACATTGATTTTAATTGACCCCATTTGAGGTAGTATGGGATGCTCATCTTCTACATCAGTTTTGTCCCTTAATAAGAGATACGATAAGGGGCGATGACCTCCTAATAAAGGTTGATCAATAGTAAGCATCGAAAAAGGCTGAGGGGGATGGGAGACTGAAGCGCTGGTGGAAGGCGTGAAAGTCTGCGCTTCTGAAGAAGACACAAGTCTTCTTTTTTTCGATTTCCTCTCTTCCTTAGCTACGCGTTTTACTTCCATTTTTGTCTTAGCTCGATCGGCCAGCCGTTTAACAATATCATCTCCCTTATCCATCACACCTGCAGCTGCATTTTAAAAGTAAAAGATAAGTACTCTCTCCAGTTAATGTAGACTTCATAAACATACAATGCATTCATGATCTGCGTCAATGTCGATGTCAGAGTCTGAGGATCCGATTAAAGTACCAATAAGATGGTTAGAATTATATGGTTTCCCATGTCTTCAACATCGATCTCCATGTAATGTAATGACGCTACGAAAGATGAAAAAAATTAAACGGTAGGAATTGCCCACTTACTTGGGTAATTTGATATCCTTGTGAGAAATGCTGAAATCTTCAGATCCTCGAAGTACGAAGCCCAAAAACTTTTTGCATAGAAAGGATAAAAAATGAACTTTACAGATAGAATTCGACAAAGTTCTGTTAAGAATCATGAAAAAAGGCATATAAGAATTGCCTATTTATAGTTGTAAAAACTTTTAGAACTCTCCAAACGCCTCAAAAATTGAATAACTGCCACGCGTCTCTGAGCCATCATGATGGTTCTGGAAAGAGGCGTCGTCCTTGACATGTGCACCAACAATAAATGCGTAACAGTTGATATGAATAGGCACGACTTATCGGATTCAGGTGAATTTGAAAACTCCCTCCAAAAAGACATCCTAACATGGTTAACCTAATGTTCAAAAAAGACAAGTGTAAGTACAGGAAATGCCAAAAATGGGAAGCCTACATCAAATTAGGAAAACCCCCTATGAAGTCTCCAAAGTACTTGTAAACTCGAAACCCTCACAGGGCCGATTGTTCCTAGAAGTTGGACTATCAAAATGCCCAAGAATTACTGAGTATAATCATGAAATGATTGACATCCAACAAAGAGAATATTTCCTATTTTTTCTTCATCTCTGAAAAAAATGTACATTTCATTTATTTGTTTTTAGACTTTGTTTTTGTTTGTAGGTTGTTTATCTTGCTCCAATCAACTGAAATTTCGACTGATGAGTAATCCAAGTCCGATTGGACCTCCTAGTGTCAGGAATACGAGACAATATCTCATACCGATCGGCTGGAGAGCAATCCATCACCTATAATCGACTAAAATATCTCCTGAAAAGACAATCTCCACAAAACAACTAAGGGCTTTGATTGATCGGCCTATGTTGTCGAAGTTTGCTAGGCTTGACACACCCAAAAATACGAAAGTTGAAATACATTCGTTTATGAAATAAGTCCCTCTGCTAAAGCTCGAATGTTCATCCCGAGCTCGAGATACGAGGTGCACTCATTCAAATTTTCATCAATCTATTTGCTAGGCCTTCTCCATTAAGAAAAACTCCTTGAAATACCAGGAGCTACCTGAGGGCAATAAATGGTGCTCTACCACTGAGCTACTAAAGTACTCAGTTGGGAGTGAGAATGGAGTTTTGTCTCCCACCATAGATCGAAAAGATCATTCATCACGGATGACTCCCCTAATAGCTGATCGGCTGATATTCTAATTAAAAACCAATGAAGTCGCCTAACGCGCTTGGCACGATAATTTAAGTAATAACTCGCGTTTGAATGACAAGTTTAATCCGATTGGATTAAATAGTCACAAAGAGTTACGAACTACAAATGTTGGAAAAGCGTGATAAAATTCAGAAAGTATTCTCCTTAATCAAATTTACGCATTCTCCACATGGGATCTTCATATATTGTCAGTAATGTTTTTCTCATCAGTTATTTTCATGACAAATTTCGCTTAAAATGAGAATTGTAGCACAAAGACGTAATCAAAAGACAAATCGACTTTCATATATGATGAGTTCTTACAGAAAAAAAACTATGTTTCGAAAACTTCGTCGGAGCCCAATCAGTCAGAAGCAACAATCTAACAATAATGTAGATTTTGAGGCTAATACTGAACAAAATCGAACGTGTAGACAGCCTTGATGATGATGGTTTTTCTTACATTGGTGCCAATTGGACGATTGGCGACGAAGTAATGGGAAAGTACACAAAATCTGGCCAAGATTATAGTATAAAATTGAAGCGTGCTAAAAGAGGCATAACCAAGAAAGTTGTTTTGATTTCCCATAACAAGGGACAAACTCATGATATACTGCCACTACAACCATGCCCGTAAAGGGGGAGCGAATGGTTTACTACTCTCACCTCCAAGCATTCCCCTATTCTTTACCATGGAATTTGGGCGAACCATTGCAGACACCTTTCCGGGAAGATCATATTGTAAAGGGATTTCAATCTCTTTCTCCTCCGTGAGTTTTGAAGGACAAGCCATGATCCTATGGTCTTCATAAGCCTCAAGAAAACACCAATCTATAGACTTTATATTGCTTGAAGCCATCTCTCATAAAAAGGAAGAAGAGGCAGGTGATATTATAGATAATAAATTACTTGGTTAATCTCATTGGAAAAGCATGATAAGAGTTTTGCGCTTTTGCCAAGGATGGCTGAAAAATAAGATAAAATCACCCCAGAAGCCATCTATTTATAGGCTCCAAGCTTCTAGAATTTTCCAATCACTTCTCTGCTGAATAATCACCACATGTCTCCAGTCAACAAAATGCATAGCGGAGAGTGAAGTGTCACCCTCGATGCATGAGCTAGCGTTAAATGCACGTTGGAAATGAAGTGCCGCCCTTGGTGCATGTGCAGGCATTAAATGCATAACGGTTATCCAAAATTGACGGATGTAACTCCTCAAATTAGGGACTTCCCGAAAATTCAAAAATCCCACCAAAAGAATCGAATAGCACCTCGCCCGATCGGACCTGTTGGAGGGGGGACAAGTGATAACTATGGAAAATACATTCTTAAAGGCCCAATTAGTATGGCCCAATAACATTTGGAACGGCCCAAGTCTACTAGCAAAAGGGCAAAGCATGAGCTAGAAGATAACATAGGGAAGCATGATGTCCAACCGGACTGATGGGACAGCCTGTCCTATCAACCCATTGGCACAAGTCAACACCCATACTCTCCATCTACTTCCTGTCACATCGTCGTTCACCTACTCTGACTGCCGGTTATCACCCCCCAAGGTACTCAAGCACCCCTCCAAATAACTCTTATAAATAGCTTAAAACACGATGGCTCCAGGTATTGAAATCCTGAGACTTTCTCTCTCCTTTTAGATATTCTCACTCTACAGCTACTAACTTAAGCTTCGGAGTGCTAACGCCTGGGTCCGATCGAGCACTCCCTTTTATAAACCAAAATATAAAAACTTTATAAAATAAAGTTTAAACCTTTTAAGAAAAATAAATTTAATAAAGGAAGATATTTTTGGAAAAATCAGAGATATAGTAAGAAAAATCCTAAAACATGCACTTGTTGGATATATAAAGAAAAAGGACACTATGCAAATGAATGTCCTAAAAGAAAAAATAAATAAAATCATAAAGCATATAGATTATATGAAGATTTAATAAAACAAAAATATGACCCAATAGAAAATAGTGAAATATCAAAAAATGAAAGTATATATGAAATAGAGTCTCAATATAATTCTGAAAGCAATATTTCAGATAATTATTCTGAATTCAATAATAACTCAGAGTTAGATTCTAAAGTAGAATCAGAAACAGAAATAGAAGAAAATAAATAAAATCTATTTAAAATAAAATGACATCAGATAATGAAGATCAAGACATTATAGATAATAATAATATTTTTAGTTATAATAAAACATTTGATGAGAAAAAATTTGGTCAATTAAATAGTCATAAATTAAACATTAAAGAGGAAGATATATTCAAAAGAAAATGGTTTAATAGATTATTTAAAGCAACCTATATTGCAAAATATTATGAATCTGCAATAGATATATATCAAGCCAAAGGAAATACGGTAATACCATTAATAAATAAAGATGAAATAAATAAAGCTTTAACAAAATTACCGGATAAAAATAAATATAAAAATTTATATTTAGGATAAATACAAATAATAATTAAAGCACATTTTAGACAAGAAATAAACAGTCCAATTCAACTATTTTTTATGGATGATAGAATATTAAATGACCCTATAGATGCCCTATTAGGAGCAGTATCAGGAAATTTAGTATATAAAAAATTAAAATTTACAATAATACCATATTTTTCAGTAAGCTTACAAGATAAAAATATAAATCAAGCACTTAATTTATATCATAAATTACATAGAATAGAAATGACAAGTGGATCAAAGGTATTTTCTGTAACCTATAGAATAATATGTGCATTTACTACTAGTCATCATAAAAAACTTCAAAAGAATAATATAAGATTATAAGTCGATATTGATGATAAATTTTCAGACTTAGTTGAGTACATACCACCAAGACAATTAACTCCATCTAGTATGACAATTCTAGATGAGTTAACTATGGATTTAAGACAAAGAAATAAAAATATAGGAATTATCCCAATAATACAACACATAGGAGAAAAATTATTAATATCATCAGGGAAAAGTTTTAGAGAAAATCAATCAAAAGGAAATAATGTATTATTACTCGATGAGCAAGGTAAAATACATACTCAATCCAAAATAAGTATAAATTTAAAATCTTCATCAGAAGCAAAATAATACTATATAGAAATAGAATTAGATATTGGAAGAGAATGGAAACTATTGAAAATATTAATAGACACTGGAGCAGCAAAAAGTCATATTCATGAAAGTTTAGTCTTTTCATTCAAAAAATATAATCTTGAAGAAAATTATGAATTTTTAGATTATTCAGGACAAAAACATACAATTAATAAATATGTAAAAATAAATTTAGCTTTAACAAATATTCAAGGAAAGATAATAATTATCCTAATAGAAATACATATGGATACAATTTCTTCAACACAAATTTCAATTTTATTGGGATTAGACTTTTTAGAAAATATATCACCATATAATGTAACTAATGATTATCTTATGTTTCAGTATGATGGAAATGAATACAAAGTTTTAAGGAATAGAAACTAATCCATGCAATATTTATATCAATATAGAACTTATCTACAAAGAATATCATAGTCTCATATCATGCTTTTATAGATACAGGATCTACAATAACTTTAGCCCAATCTTATATATTTCCAAAAAATTTATGGCAAAAAACTACAGATTATAAATTAGGAATAGATATTATAGGTAATACTACTAAATATGATTTAGTTACAGAAAAGGTAGTCATATAAGTACAGTATAATATACTTCAAATATCTCGAGTCTTTCAATCTGTAGACCATGGATGTGATATCTTATTAGAAAATGATTGGTTAAGTAATTATTATCCTTTAAGTATTGGATCTCAATATATTAGATTAACAACTCCTTGTAAGCATAGAATCATTTGCCCTCGACACCAATAAGCATTTAAATGGAAATCTTCATCCCTTATACCTCGCATAGCGAACCGTGGTAAGACTATAGAAAAAGACCCTATTAGAAAAAAAAAATGAAGAAACTCAATTTATAAACAAATTTTCTACTCCATAAGAAATTATCATTTTATTAGATAAATGTATAGAAACAAATCCTATAGAAAAATGGGAGAAAAATGGTATTTATGCCTTGATAAATTTAAAACATAATATACCAATAAGAAGTAAGAGAATGTTTTATAATAAAGATGATGAAAAAGAATTTGATACACAAATAAAAGAATTATTAAATAAAAAGCTTATTAGACCAAGTAAAAGTCCTTATAGTAGTCCAACCTTTATGGTTAGGAATCATGCAGAAATAAAAAGAAATAAACCTAAAATGGTAATTAATTATAAAAAATTCAATAAAACAATAGAATTTGATGGATATTTAATATCTAATAAAGAAATTCTTATAAATAGTATAAAAGGAAGAACATGGTATTCTAAATTTGATTGTAAATCAAGATTTTGGCAAATAAAAATGCATCCAAAAAGTATAAAATATACAGTTTTTAGTACACCATGAGGACATTACAAATGGTTAGTCATGCCATTTGGACTTTATAATGCACCTCAATTATTTCAAAGAAAAATGGATGATATGTTTAAAGATTTAAGACATTTTTATCTAGTATATATTGATGACATAATTATTTTTAGTGAAACATTAGAAGAACATTATAAACATATAAAACAATTTTTATTAAGATGTATTAAACATGGACTTATGTTACCAAAAGAAAAATCAGATATAGCAAAAAGAAAAATAGAATTTTCAGGATTTTTTATATCAAAAGGAGAAATTGAATTACAACCACACATAGCGGAATCTTTGATAAAGTTTTCAGACCAACTAGAAAGTAGAAAAATGGTTCAACAATTCTTAGGACATGTCACTCATGCTAGTTACTTTATACAAGAATGCGCTAAAAAGAGAAAAGTATTACAAGACAAATTAAAAGATGATAAGCCATGGATTTGGACAGATATTGACACAAAAGTAGTAAAAGAAATAAAGGAATATTGTAAACAATTATCAAAAGAAAACGAAGAATTATTATTAGAAACAGATACTTTAAATTAATATTGGGGAGCAATTTTAAAAAATAAAGATGGAAAGAAAATATTTGGATATGCTTTAGAAACGTTCAAGAGTTTAGAAAAGAATTATCATAGTAATGAAAAAGAATTATTAGCAGTAAAATATGCTATAGAAAAATTTGAATTAGTTTTATTACCAAAAAGATTCACAGTAAAGACTGATAATACACAGGTAAAATATTTTATTACAAAGAATTATAATGAAAAATTAGCTCAAAGAAGGAAAATGGGATGGCAAGAATATTTTACTAACTTTAATTTTGATATTGAGTATATTTCAGGAAAGGACAACGTATTGGCAGATTTATTAAGCATACTAATTATTAAAAAGGAAGATTAACTTTGTCCTTATAGGAATAAAGAAAAATGGAAAGAAATTCAGAAAGAGTTGCAAAAGTCACTATAGAGAAAAAGAAAGTAATGGAATCTATGAGAAGGGTTATATCTCGTCTTCTAGAAATAGATAATGAGATTAGTCAGATTTCAATGAATTATGCACAGGCGCTTCTGCGTCAAAAGGAATCTAAGGAAGAAAGCACTAGTTCTACAAAAATGATTGTTCTTAGTACTACAGCCAAGAAAGAACTAGAGCAAGAAATTTCGAGAAATATGATGATCAAACAATCTGTTCAATATTTGGACAGTCCTGAATCATCTCAGGAAGAAAATTCAAGAAATATGGGAATTTCTTCAATTGGGAATATTAATTCTCGATTGATAACTCCTAGAGATATTTCATTATCATATCAACAATGGAATGATGATGAGAGATCTCAATTAAATAATACAAAAATTCGAAAGCAATGGGAAGTAGACTTTTTTAAAGCTTTGCAATATTTAGCAAAGGTTACTAATGTAGTCGGAATTAGCACTATTCTGATTAACAACACATATAACAAAGCAATTATCAGAAAAGGAGCAAATCTAAGAACAATTCAAAAACTTTATCATTTTTTTACTGATTCACACCATTTATCCAGGAGAAAATTTAGAAGAAATACAACAACTCCCAGCAACAATTAAGTCTCAGATTGAGATATTCAATGGAATAACCAAATTAAATAAAATTTATGTTTGTATTTTTAGTATTATTTCTGAATGGGATGATGTTAAAAATGTTGAAATTCCTATAGAAACCTTCATCAGAATGGGAACTACAGACAGGAACTTATTCCAGATGAACAAAAGACTTTCAATTTACATCCATTAATCCTTAAAAATATTTCAAAAATGAGGATAAAGACTATTGAAGCAAATATTCATGGACTAAGAGAAATTCTAACAGATAATAAAAAATATTATACTATTTTTCAAGATAATATTCTTGTTACCAATCCATCTACGGAATGACATCAGAAATATCTTCTTGAAGGATACCTCGACACAATAATTGAAGGCAGTTTACCAATAACAGAAACAACCAAAGAACTTTTCAAAAAACAGATAAAAAAGGAATCTCCAGCCGAAAGTAAAAGCACAAGACAAGGCTTAGTGGAGTTGGACCCCCTCTGAAGAAAATCAAGAAATAATTGAAGAAAGAAAACAGAAATGTAAACGTAAGCACTGATGTAATAGAGCAATAATTTATTTTAATAATGTAATCTAATAATGCAATAGAGGCAGGGTGCAGCCTCTATAAAAATTCATTCCTATAAGGGGATAGGCACGGCTGAAAGCTCTAAACTTAAGTTCTCTAAAAAGCTTTTAGCCTACTTATCTTTTGTAATCCTTTCTTTTAGAAATGAAATTCTAATTTCAGAAATAATTCTTTCTGAGTAACCATAGTACTTAGTAATTTTGCAATTCAATAAGAAATATAGAAAATTATTTTCGATATACTAAGAGAGTTAGATCACTTATTTACCACAAATCCTTATCAAAAAATTCACATGTCTACGACTTTGCTGTTAGCTGAATACTATTCAGCAGTCTCTCCTAGAGTTACCACGCCCATGTTTAAGTGAAATAGGGAAAGAAGGGTACAAGTTTGGAGAAGCTCAACTTAATCCGGAACGTCAATCGTTTAAGGATGGACTGTTATCAGAAATCATTGATAACAGAAGTTTAGCAGTATTGAAGGAAGCATAGTGGACCACTGAAGGAGATTTAAAGGTATAACGAAATCCTGATCTCTGTTAGTTATGGTTATAATTTTCAATTCTATTTCTTATTAGGATTTTGCATGCTAAGGAACAGGTGAAAAGAAAAAATACTTTTAAAACATAAAATTGTTTGAACTTTTCTAGTTTTTAATGGAAAAATTAAAGCAACAAGTTGGTAATTTACAAACAACCATAAATGATATATATAGATATAATCGTTTAATAAAAGAACAATTAAAACAAGAAGAAATATTATATAGTTTTATGGAAAACCTTAATTTAAAACCTATATATAATATAGAAGAAAGAATAGAAAACTTAAAATATATGCTTAAAGTAAATGAATCAAGAATTCAAATGATAAAGAATAAAATAAATAAACTTCCTTTAGGATGAATATATTTAATTATCTAAATTCAAAAGATTTAAGTGAAAAAAGAGAAATAAATCAAGTAATTGATGACATGAATATAGTAAAAAATAATATAAATCTTAATTTTCAACAAAATTTAGATATAATAGGAGCCACAAATTTAGAAAATAATACAAAAACGCAAATCATTAATAATTTATTCAAAGATAATTTTGTAAAAAATACTATTATATCAGAAATAATAGAAACTTGTCAAGATATAAATAGAAATACAAATAACACTAACTTCAGAAGAAGAAGAAGAAGAAGAAATTAATTATAAGGTATATCGGCTGCAAAAAAGACCTGCAGGCTACTGGTTTTCAAAAGATAATTTGATTATCATGGTCTTATGTCGTGTACCTTTAAAGAAATAAAAATAAAAATTAACAAATATATTTTTAAGTTAAAATTACTTTAAATTTACTGCTATAATAGAAAAAAATATTTCAGTGAACGATCCGTAATGAATTCTACAATTTATTGGTATCAGAGCCATATAGAAATAATTTAAAATGTCATATATAGTAAGTTTTGTCATTAAAGAAAATATAGATAAAATGTTAAAATCATTTTATGAAATTTCAAGAAAAATAAAATATTATAAAGAAAAAATCAGAAAAACAAAAAATGAATGTACATATATGGAAATAAATGACATTAAAGAAGAATATAGGATGTCTAGATTACAAGAAATAAAAGAAGAATTAATTTCAATAAAAAATGAATTAGAAATAGATATAGAAAAAATAAAAAACGAAATAAATTTAGCTATTCAAAATATAAAAGAAATATAAATGAATATCGATGATAAAATTATAAAGCAAGAAAAATATATAACAAAAATAATTAAAAGAATCAATTATTTAAAGAAAATAAATGCAAATCCAAATATAATAAAATTATTAATAGAAGATCTAAAATTTTCTAAAAAAAATTTACAAACTCTATCAAATAAATAGATAAAATGGTCAGTATAATAGAAAAATTTGAAAAATATTTAAGTTTGTTAAATTTAAATTCTATAGAAAATATTAACGAAATAATAAGTGAAATGAATGAACAACTTGAATCTTTATATAATAATGAAAATAAATATAAAGCACAACAAGAAATGTCAAAAAAGTTTAGACGAATATCTTTACAAGAAATACATAAAAAAGAAAAATTAATTGTAAAAATTAGAATGACATTAATAAATATAAGAAATGATCTTAGAAGGCAACAAGGATAAAGAAAAGAAGTATGGAAGTAAAAAAAAAGTTTGTCATAGATAAAGTCTTTTGTCTTTAATAAAAATAATATATTTAAAAAAATTAAAAATGGGTGGAAATAAAAAGATTTCAATCTTTAATTTCTATGTTTTTTGGTAAAAGCTCAATAAAATTTGAAGGTCAAATGCGGCCCAAACTGTTCGCCGCTCCCTCGCATCCCTATAAATGGTTCATATTCACAAGCAAATACATGTACTTTAGCGTTTAAAAAAAAATTATTTAACAAAATTTGTGCCATTTTCTGTCAAATGGGTCCATGTTTCAGTCATAAAAAATAAAAAACGAAAAAATGTGTTATTTTTGGACAAAAATTTATATTATGGTGATGAATCTCACTCTGATAAAAAATGATAACTTTGCTATTTTTTTAACATACTAAAGACTTAAAATCTTTTACTTTACCACCATATTTCTAATTATTTAAAAAAAGGCCACAATTCTTAAAAAAAAAACCAATTCTCAGGGTCTTACCTCCTAATGTAAATAAGATAAAATAAAAATATAAAATTGGCCTTGAATTTGTTAGTATAAGTAATATCAACTTTAGGTTGTCCCTTTGAGAGCATTCCAACTGTAAAATTAGTCTTATGATCCATTTCACAATGACTTACTTTAACTTTTGAACAATATCTTGATTTAGTGCTTGAAAATTATTTTCTAAAAAATTTTCTTGTCTCATAAGATTTTTTTTATGCTGTTTGAATTGAATATGTTTGAAATTAATATAATATGGATAATGACTATTTTACCACTTAATAATAATATTATATTAATTTTATTATTAAAACAAATGAAAATTCACATTAAATAATAAAAATATATCCTAGTAATTTTTTTTTATAGTTTCCTAATTATTTTAATTAACAATTTATTTTGATAAAAATGAAAGAAATTGTGCAACACAAACCGATTGTTGTCTTTTTAATTAGAAAAAAATAAGAAAAATATTATTGCTTAATAGTTTGTTTATTCGCTCATGAGATGAGACAAGTGCCATGCAAAACATATTGATTATTTATTAAAAAAAAATTATAACACAAGTGAAAAATGATAAGGAAATAAGAAATCATTAAAAAGAGATATAGATAAAATTTTTAATTTTTTTTTTATGTACATAAACCACTTTTGACTTTCCAAAACACAACCAAATAGGCCTTTAATATGTTAGAATATTTTATATTGGAGTTTTCACTTTTTTTTTCTTTAATCAAAATAGAGGTTGTTAATTAGAAAGGTGGCATCTTAAAGTAAAGCAATGAAGGCTCACCTAACCCTTTCCTTATTAATTCTTATAATTATGCAAAACAACATGATTCTTTCATATTTATTATTTTGGAGAAAAAAACCCATAAAGCCTAATTGAATTGCTTTTCAATATACATGTGTAACAAATTGATAGACCTTCATTTATAAATTATTTCCAAAACTTTTGAACACACTAATTTATACACATACATAATAAAAATTGAAAACGGTTTCCCTAATGGTGAACAAAGGAAGCATATACTTAGTAAAATTTCTTCCACTTTGAAGGGACAAAAAGAATAAAAATTTGAAAAAAAATTAATAAATTTTGATTGGGTTTCTCTTGATGTTGATGTTTGTAATAGAAACCCGACCACTAAATGTGTTAAGCTAAATGCCAATTTGCTACGACCGATAAAATCATGAGCCATACCAATCTTTAGGCTTTTTGAGAGTCCTAAAATCATTTTTTTGAGTAAGTACGTTCCCCAACCGACAAAGAGGAAAAGAAGGTTTTGCTTTGTCTCTCCTTTATGTGTGCATGGTGCACGTGCAATGGGCTAATGATAAGAGGGATTTTAGTAACTTTCTTTATTATTATTATTTTCATTTAATTTTGGCATCTGGAATTTCTTTTTCTTAGGTGGCATCTAGAATTAATTTCTAATTAGCTGGATATCATTCATATTGCAATCATGCAATGCGGACCTTTTCTCCTCCTTTTTCATCTTTATGGTAAGTTAATCTTATTTTTTTAAGTCTTAATTAAAAGCTATGCACACTAATATATTGCGTAAAATAATTTCATTGATAATTAGAGCTAGTAATCGGATTAGAAAGGTTTGGATTCAGATAAATTCATATCAGTTTTTTTATTTCAGATTTTTCATTATTTGAGTTATTTATTTTTCAAGCTGTCTCAGGTTACAATTAGGATAGAAAATCAGACTGAAATTGAAAATATAATTGTAAGCAATTCACTATATTTTATTTGGTATTTTATTTAATCAATCTAGTTTTGAAATAGAAATTTAGTTATATTGATTTAATTTGATTTTTAGTATCGAAAATCTTCCAAAACTAAACCAACTGAACAATTATTAAAATTATGTTGTTTGTACATTTTTTTTATATATTTATTTATATAAAAAATCTGTAGTCCTGTGTTTTTTTTTCTTTTTTTTTTTTCTGCTTGTGTTCCGTCTTCCCTCTCCATCAATAAAATAAAAAGTGAATTAAACTAAATTTTGAAATGGTAACGAAAATTGAAAGTTTTATAGAGAAAAGAGAAAAATGCCTCTCTCTAGCCCCTTCTATCGGGGGAGTTGATAGTCATATAAAAAGTGCTATATTATGTGCTATTGAGCACTTAAAATTTGAATTACAAAAGTTTCTTTTAATTAGAATGGATTGTTAGGATGAATTCTTACCCTCTTTAATTTAAGAGTTTAGCAATTTTCTCTTTTTTATTTTTTATTTTTTAGTCACATCTTTTAATTTAAATGGCCAAAAGCCATATAGATACTATTACATCTAATAGCTAAATTGTGGCCTGAATTTTAATTTAAATTTTTAACACTTTAAATAAACTTATTTTCCTCTCAAATTTTATTTTTAGATTTTTGTCAAATGATGCTATTCATAAACTGAAAAAAATGCTATCCCAAGTGATACTATTTATCTTGAAAAGTATTATTTACTGTCCGAAATATATTATTTACAAACTCAATATTTTCGAGGCATTATACTCTCTCTCTCAGGTTTGAGATAGTATGATTTAATAAAAAAAAATTTTGAAAAAGCACGATTAAGCAACGGCGTAAGATGGTGAATAAGCTATGAGTAGCATAATATCGATAGATTAGTGCATGGAGCAGATAAAGATAGTAAAAAAATATATATATGCAAAGAATATAAAATAGTAAAATATACGTCACTTAATTATTATTTTTTGTTTCTTTTTTTGTGGTTTTATCTTTTTCTGCTAAAAAGTTAAACAATTACACAATTTTTTCAATAAAATCTAAATTTTATATAAAAATTGGGATAAAAATATTAACAAAATAGTGTATTGTTATTAAATTATAGTTTATAAATAAACATTATAAAATAAAATTTAATTCACATATTTGGGTTGGATTTTAGGTATTTTCGACCTATTTTTTTTTTTTATGTTCGAGTTAGGTTCAATCCTAATAACTACTCGTGTTGATAGGCCGTTAATGAAAGAGTTCATATTGTCTCATATTTATATTATAGTATAAGGAATCGATCGAAAATATTTATAGTAAAATAATCAAATATAAAAGAAATTAATAGTCAAGTATGATTTTGCCTATTTATAAACTCGTGATCCACCATAAGTTTTAGAGTGTAAAAATATATATAACAATGGATTATAATAAGAAAACCATGAGAAAGTCATGTACAAGAGAAATTCTCGGTTGTTTTTCCAGAAACTAGTTTAAGGATAAGCTACATTAAATTAAGTTTGAAACTTTGACGTCAAAAATAAAATCTAAATTATAGAAATAAAAGAATCTTTAATTTTTAAAAAATAAGGGATTGAATATGAAATCAGGCTTTTACATATAATAATATTCCATCTAGTGCGCAAGCAATAAAATATTGGCGACTATCACAATCTACAATGAACACAATCATTGAAGACGGTCCTTTAGAACCCAATGTCATGTCTCTGATGAAATAATAACTTGTTGCACGTTTCTGTTTAGACAAATTATTCATGCTGTCTTTTCTTTTCTTTTTCAATTTTTTTTAATTATTTCTCTTTAGACCTTTTACATTGGATCATGCATATTCGGATAATTTTTTTTTATATTTTGGATTGTTATTTTTGGGATGCGTTCCAACTCAATTTTCAATTACAGTTCAAATTGAAACTGAAAAAAGAAGCATAAATAATTCGGTTTATTTAGTTCGATATTAAAATAAAAATTCAATTATATCAATTTATAATATATAAAAATCACTAAAATCAAACCAACTAAATTATTTACAAAATTCTTTCATATATTTATTTATATAAACAACCTTTAATCCTATTTTTTTATTTCTTTTTTATTTCTATTTATGTACTTGCCACCTCTCCCTCTCAATTAGTAAAAAAATAATGAATTAAATTAAATTTTAGAATGATAGTTAAAATAGAAAGTTTTATCAGAAAATTGAAAAAGACGCCTCTCTGTATTCGGATAGTTGAAACTCAGATAAAAAGTGCTACATTCTATACTAATGAGTGATGACTGAGAAGAAAATGTGAACTTTTCGGTACCGCGAGTCACTTGAAAAACACAAAAGACCAGCCAGGGTTTTTCAATGAGGGAGACTCCGATGGTCAAGTCAGCAGTTTGATGATATGGAATAACTGAAAAAAGCTTAGGGCCTGTTTACTTACAAAAAACTGCTCCAGTTTTCTAGAAAATTTTTTCACAGAAAACAGAAAATAGAGATCATGTTTATTTTCGTCAGTTTTCTAAAATAGAAAACAGAAAATGAATTTTTCAGTTTTCCAAAATAAAGAAGAAATTGGAAAACTAATAAAAAATGTTTTCCAATTTTTCTAAATAATATTAATACACACACACACATATATATATGTACATACACACACATATATATGTACATACATACATACATATACATGCATATGTAAATTTTTGTATGTGCATACATACATAAGCATATGCATATGCATGTGCATGTATATGTATATGTAGTACATGCATACATACATACATATGGATATGTATATATATATATATATACATACATACACATACATATGCATATGTATATGTATACATACATATGTATATGTATGTATATATATGTGCATATATACACATACATATACATATACAAATATACATATATAAATACATATACATATGTATTTATGCATATACATATACATATAAATATGTATTTATGCATATACATATACATATACATATGCACATACACACACATACATGTTCATATACATGTATCTGTATTTGCTTATATGTGCATACATGCATGCATATATGTATCTATATACATACATATATATACATATGGATATGTATGTATGTATGTATATATATATATATATATATACATACATACATGTACATATGTATGTATTCATAAATACATGTGTATGTATGTGCATATATTCACATACATACATACATACATATATGTATATATATATATATATATATATATATATATATATATATATATATATATATATATACGTATGTATGTATGTATGTACGCATACATATATATGTAATATCTGTATGTATGTATATATATATACATACGTGTGCATACACACACACAAATAAACACTCCAGTTTTTTATTTGTTGATAAATAAATAAGTTTTCTAAATTTTCTACGAAAAATAAATATTTCAATTTTCTAAGAAAATAGAAAACAAAAAACAAAAAACTATTTTCTGTAAGTAAACGCACCATTAGTTTTCATACATGATCTTGGCTCTATTTATAGGTTCAGAGTTCTTGCCTGTTTAGGAGACTGAAAGTAAAGTCCTTTCTAGGAAAAAACCCTTACTTGCCTTGAATAAGATAACTATATCTCTTCCTAATATGGAGGAAAGGATAAGGAAAGAGATATCTTCTCCTAATAAGCCGAGGTTTGTCCAGATTTTGGTGGATTTGGGCAAAGTCCTCAGTGTTTGGCATAACCGAGCACTTCGCAAGAGTAAACATAACCAAGCTAATGAGTGGGGCTAGCCTGGTTGACCAAATAATTTGACCTGTTAGCTAGACCTTGTTATCATAAGTCCCCGCTCCCCCAAACATGAGACATTTATGTTGTCCTCATTAATAGGCATCCATTTCAGGATTCGAAAAAGCACTGCCTCGAATTATGCTAGCACGTTTAAAGCAAGTAATTATGGTTCCTTGTTTGTTGTGAGATGGTGGCTGGGCATTGCATCTAACGAGACAATGCGCTTCATTTTCTACACAACTAATTATGACAGGACAGCTTATCTTCCAGAGGTGATCTCAGTCCTCCACGTGTACGACAGGTTAGAACTCAATTTTTCTATATAAGCCTTTTCCCTCTCCTAGTTTTCATTTCTTGCTTCGTTTGCCATTTTCATTCTTTCACTTGTTTTCTAGCTTTTTTCCCTTATTTCTTAAGTCATTTCTTGCTTGTTAGAGATTTTCTCCTTTCTTTCTTCAAATCCAAAGATCTCGATCAATTATATTTGTTCTGTATTCCTTTCTTCTTCCCTTTTTCTTCTTTTTTTAAAGATATATCATGAGTGCATCAGAGGCTTCTAGTGAGGAAGTGAAGACATGCAAGGGGTTGTTGAATGACAATGCATCGAGCTCATCCAATGGGGGTTCGGTTTCCCCAAATAAAAGCCAACCATTTGACTTTGGTTGTCTTATTGCAAAAAGAAAGAAAGAACCTTAGTGACTTCTTTGAGTGGGGAGTATGGGCTCGAGCATAAATTCAGATGAACTACCACTCTTATCAGGATAGTTTGGGGCCTCTGATCAATGTGCTATAAATGTACCTAGCCTAACTTAAAGGGCCAACTCACATTTTTTTTGGTAAATGTAAGATAGTGGTGTATGAAGTGGATATAGAGGCCATGGTAAGTCTTCTCTTAACCCAATTTGAAGTGGATTTTTTAAATCATTACGATACGAAAATTAGGCAACTTCATCCCAATGCGTGGTGAATCTTGTCCACTTTGCAAGTGTGATAAGTGGAGCACGATATAAACCTGACTATCAACCTTTTTTGAGCTACTTACGTGGTACGCTTGCGCATTATGGTAGAAGACCATAATTTTATACAGGCTCAGGCTGAATATGGTGTTTTTGTTGGCAATTTAGACTCTTTTAAAAAATGGAAGAATCACTTTTTTAATCATAAAGAACTTACACAAAGATTTTTCCATCCAAATTACTTGGGGTTGGTATGTGAATCGCAATTATAATGCTTTGTGGCTATCAGAAGGAGATGAGCAGATATTAGCTCGATGGAGGGAGATTTTATGAGTTAAGTGGGATATGAGGATGCTGCTTAAACCATATCAAAAACTTGTTGCGACCCTAGTAAGTATACTAGATTGACAAGTAGTAAAAAGAAGTATTTTTAAGACTCTTGAATTTCGTACCCAAGGGATTGTGTATGCAAGTTAAGACAATCGATCATATGCTAAATAATTCTCAAAAGTTTTGATGATTGTGCTATAGTTATCTAAAATGAAAACTTTTAATACTAAAATGTGCAATGGAAAGAAATTAAACTCAAAATAGTAGTAATTCAAGTAAGAGCTAAGTTATAAAAAATTAACAAATGTAAAAATCTATATAAGGAAAACGTTGCTCGGGTTCACTCATCCACCCTATACCAATGTAAATTAATTTAGATTAATATAATATATGAAAAAATCTGGGATAATCCTCTTAACTCAAATGTCCCATTCCGAAGCAAACTATTCTAATTGCAAAGTGTCCCATTCCGGAGCAAACCTCACAACTAGCCTAAGCACGGGTTTTAATCCTAAGTTAGGATTGCTTTCTCATTTTGGAGCCAAACAACCCAAAACTCATTTATTTCACTCCACTCTCTAACCCTAAAACCATAAAATACTACACATCTTGAGTTCCATCCAGAGCAATCTAAAATAGACAACATTTTTTTTATAGAAAAGTCGAGCAAAGTTCATTCATAGTATTCAACCCACACAAGCATCAACATCCAACCAAGATATTAGATAAAAAAACCATTCAACAAAGCTGGAAAAAATCACTTGAAAAGCTAAAAACTAATGAAATAAGAATAAGCAATAATGAAATAAACCATTTATTCATATATATAATTGAAAATATGTTCAATATTCACATTGTAGGTAGGGGATTCAAAGATCCTCCAAATAACTAAGGAACTACTCACTATCCATTATAAAATAAGAAGAGAAAAGGATAGAATAAACCCTAAAACTCATGGTGAAAAAATACCCAGCTGAATCCCAAGTCCTTCAATCTTCTTCTCCAATGCTTGAAAGGAAATAAGCTGAAAACTATGTAAATCTAAGTATCTAAGCTGTCTATTTGTGTTTAATCTATGTATTTTGCTGTAAATCTATCTATTTACAAGTAAATCTATGTATCTAACTATGCAAAACGAACAAAAGAATGAAAAAAAGGAAGAACTAAAACCCTAAAACTAAAGAAAACCTAGCTCTCCCGACTCTACAGAAAAAAATATGCTATTTATAGGCCAACATGGGTCATGGTTACCAGAGATTCTTTGTTGACCGTGACCTACTTAAAAATCCCTCTTTTAAGTAGCTTGAGTCACGATTATTAGGAAATTCCTAGTAAGCATGATGTAGGTTCAAATTGCTTCTTGATAGGGGGTCACAGTTACCACCAAAAACTTGGTAACCGTGAGATAGCTCTCTCTTGCATTCTAGATTGAAAACATGACTACCTCACGGTTACTACCAAAAACCTGGTAACCGTGAGGTACTTTATCAGTGTCTAGTAAGCGTACTAGATCGGCTAGTAATATAGGAAAATATAGATTAAGATCCTAACTATCATACCCAAGGAAACATGGATTGTTAAGGATAATATCTATGTATGATATAAATCAATATGAGATTATTTCCCAAATGTTTTTGATTTAAAGGTAAAAATTAAACTAAATAAACAATTAAACAAAATAAAAACTAAAATTAAACTAACATGAATTAAAAACAAGACATTAACTGAAATTCTCTTGCTAAAGAAACTATCATCCTTAACTTTCATTGTAATGACTTAATTAAAAGAGAAACACAAGTGATTATGACAAATGATTATGAAGAATTCAGATGAATAAAACCAGATAATTTTACTCAAGATTATCATTCCAAGCATTAAAATTCTCTTATTCAGAACAATTCAACACTTAGCATAGAGATCTAAATTAATTCTCCTAGATGTCTATTAAATCATTTCTCAAGTAATTCAACCTTCACCTATTCTTAGTTACACCCTTCTTAATCTTAACTTACTTCAATTAACACAAAATTATCTCTTATTCAGAACATAATCATGCATCAACCCAAGCAAACTAACCTAAGCACATGCATATCAATGATCAAACCAAAAGTCAGTTATTAACCAAAATTAATAAAGCTAACAACCAAACTTTAGTTAAATAATGATAACAATATGCCTAAGAACTAAGAAATAATCAAACTGGCATCAAAATTAAGCACAAGTTTAAGTCATAATAATAAAAGTTAAGGATTCAAGTATCATCTAGCAAAAGTTAAAGAAAACTATTCACTAGACATGTTTAAAACTAAAACAAAGCTTTAAGAAAATAATAAAAATAGAGAAAATAGAAAACAATGTAAAAGACTAAAAACTAATGAATTCTTGATAACTAATGGTTGATCCCTTGTTTATTTGATGCTTCAAACTTCTATTTATAGGCAAAAAAAGCTATAGAATCCTTCTAAACTTCCTGAATTAAAGTAGGAATAGAAGTCTTCTTAATCGAGAAATCCTTCGCAGCATAGGAGTCTATAATGCACGGCCACTTAAAATTCTTCTTTGGTGGATGCACTACCGTGTATCTTCTATTAATGAAGTACACGACCACTTGAGATCCTTTGAAATGATTCGCACGACCACTTAAGATTTTCTCCAGCAAAAGATAATACACAACCACTTATCCTTTCACAACTTGAGACACACAGCCACTTATCCTCCAAATCTTCAATGCACGCTCAATTATGAAAGAACAGCAAGAAGCACACGACCAATTGAGAGAAAAACCCAAGATGCACGGCCAATTATGCAATCCTACCTTCACTTGCACGGCCAATTGATCTTCTATTAGACCACACACACATTTATTAACACAACTTTTCCATATTCACAGTTTTGGCCCAAATCTTCTTGCCTTTTTGTAATTAAGTCCTTTTTCTTACAAAATAACCCTAAAAAATATCAAAACTTATAATTAACTCTAAAAACATAAAATTAACCAATTAAACTCAAATTCAACCTAATTAACACAAAATTAACTCAATTAAACACCTAAAAATATACTAAAAGCATCATATAAATCACCATTATCACACTCTTCCTTTAGATTCTGAACTGAAGAGCTTCATAGGTCATGGTGAACACACTTCCATACACAATTGCTCTACTGGCCATTACATACTCCAAAACGGTGCATTTTGACAAATAATATAGGTCACGGTTACCAGGAAAACCTAGTAATCGTGAGGTACCTACTAAATTTACAATTTAGCACAAAATTCCATCAAAAGCTGTCCAAAATACACAAAAGCTAGACTTAACTGAGAATAGAATTAAATTATTAAATGCAAGTAAAATAAAGCAAAAGACACTAGAAAAACACTGAAAACTAGACTAGACTTAATCTAAAACTAAACACTGAATTGGAGTTATCAACTACCCCAAACTTAGAGCTTGCTTGCCTTCAAGCAAATGAATCTTCCATAATTTTGAAAACTCAAACTCCAATTCAGAATAAGAAAATTTAGAGAGGCCAAAGCAACACTCAAAAGAAGACACTCAGATGAAGAACTCAATCAAAAAGACTCAAACTGATCTATATCAAATAATTTCTTTTGTGTGTGTGTTAGGCCAAAACAGATTTATATCTTTTCAAAACCAAAACTACCAGTGAGCTCCAGCAATCCAGCAACAGAAAAATATGACAGTTTCGCACTTGAAACTCGAAACAACCATAAGCCTCTCCTTTAGCACCTGAACCATAAGGGTCATCTCCACTAAATAACTCAGAACAAAACAGGATCACCAGGTCTTACATTAAGGTTGTAAGGGGGTGAAGGTATTGGCTCCAAGGAATTGATAACGTCAACAAGATAGAATTAGCCACACTACCCAAAAATAAATACCACCTAACTTTCTTAAGAAAAATAACTCTTCAAAATTTATGCCCTCTTACTATCAACTGGGAAGATGAATTTCAGGACATAAATTCTCAAAATCTCAAGGAGTAAGAGCTAAAATCTCCTAGCTCAACTAATTAACACTTCCCTCAAACGCTAGGTACCCCAAACTTATTTTCTATAGTATGAATTAAATGGCATTTCTGCAGCTTATCCCTATCTTTTTGGATTTTTTTACAGTGAAATAAAACTTTATTTAATTACTGAGAGGAGCACCAAAAGCACTAATTCTAATCATCCATGTCCCAAAATTTTTCAGAAATTTAAGCTCACAAAGCCTTAAAATTTTTCAACTTCCCTTCACTTTTTGATTGACAAGCAAATATTAAACCAAATCCAATATGAAATTTTCATTATCCAACCTAGAGTGGCCAATTCCAAAATGGGAAAGACAAAAGCATTTAGGTTATATGGTTCAACATTAGAGCACTAAAAAAAATAAAATAAATAGTACGCTTTTAGCATACCAATTAAGCTGAAATGGGCTAACAATGGCAAAATTTACCAAGGGTAGGTCAAAAGTCATTTGAAAATTGATTACCAAAGAAAGGCTGCCTGGGTCATATCCTAATCTTGCCTGAGTTGGATGTTCATTTCGAAGGGTGATGAGGAAGGTTCTAGCTATTCCAGAATTCCTTCACTCAATTGCTCTCACTCACTGGTTTTTTCATTAATTTCATAAAACTTAGCCTACTGTGCCCATTAAGTTAGAAATTAAAGGTTATATAATTAATCGAGATCAATTCAAAAGAGGATTTTCATTGAATATGCTGCTGCTTTCTGGATACTCAGGCTTTCTAAACTAACAGTTCAAAAATCGAGTTTAAGTTAATTCAATTCAAGATTAACTGGTAGCTCAGCCCAATTGCAAAATAAATGACAACTTGACAAACACAATTATTCTAACTTAGAAGTTAAAAAGGAAAAACTGCAAGTAAAAAAAAAAGACTACTTAAATTAAAAGATAAAACAAACATATACAGTAATTAAACTTGGATTTAAAAGAACTACTTTAATTTAAAACTAAAGATTCCCAAATTGTAAAACTTGCTAACACAACAAAATATTCAATTACTAAAAAATAAACTAAACAAAGTTATGGTTCAAGAGATTTCACAAAATTTTAATAGCTGAAACCCACTTCTACTTCTTTCTAAAAAAAACCCACACAACAAAATACTTCACCAAAAAGTTACTTTCCCACAGTCAGCACTAATCAACCTTCACAGAAGTCAAAAAGTTTGAACAACTATCCATAAAATAGCAATTATCAATCAAATGATAATGTTCAACTACCAAAATAACAACTCCCCTACCCCACACTTTAAAGCTTGTTGTCCTCAGCAAGAATCAAGCAAAAATCATCAAAAAGAGTTTAATGAGACAGAAGTAACTCCCTGTATCAAGTATGAGGTGGGGAAGGCTGATCAAGCTTGATAGTTAAAGCAGCTAAGGCATCAATAATTTATTGCTACTACTGTTTGAATTTCACTTGATTAGTAGCCAGAGTATCCATTCGCTCTATAAGTGAAGTGTACTGGGCAGATGAGAGGTTCATAGCACCTTAATTAGGGGCAAGAAGAGGATTATATAAACTTCTCTCCATCTTTTTCAAGTATTCCTCTCAGTCAGAATCCATGCTCGGTAGCTTCATCCTTTATGAGAATTTTCGTATTTTCAGCATCTTATAGTCAATGTAAGCAACTGCGGGAAGGGCATTTTTCTCCTCATCCAGTGGGTGTCCAAAATACTTGGCAATCATGGTAACCCAGCTACGCAAAGAGATCATTTTGATTTTTGTCGGTTGCAGCTGGATTTCTTAAAGCTTGTTCCACTAGTGATAAGCTCTATTGATCCAGTAGCACTTGACCATGCAAGAAAGGATGAGCACCTCAGGGAGGTTGATTTGACCTGCACTCTGCATATGAGACATAAAGGACATAGAGAAAAACTGATGTAAAATTCTAAAGGCATGATCCTTCAGCAAGTGGAATTTCGTGGTCCCGGACACATATTGGCCTCCAATGATATAGTCCTTAATATCCTCCCAAGCAACATCTTTATTGTACTCTTCATAAGCAAAAATTTCATCAGGTAGAAATCCCAAAGCCTCAGTGATTCCTGCCAAGGTTACCTCATAAAACTTACCTTCTAGGTAAAAGGTAACCATATCAGGGGCCTCACCATGCCCCAAGTGAAACTTGACTGTGGCTAGAAAGTCTTTGGTCAGATTGGGGTAAACCAAGTCCCTACATGCAAAAAAATTCTCCCACCCAATAGCTGTTATGTGGTTTTCTATCTCCTTAACTCTAAGCTGCTCCAACAAACTCAGGTTTAGGTAGGCAGAAAGGAGATACTCGCAATTGGAGAAAATTTGGTAATTGAGTTTCATTTTATCAGGCACCCATCCTGGCACCTTAGGTCCTTTTTTTCTGTTGTTTCTATTGCACAGGAGCTGGGGGAGGTGGCCGACTAGCCTCGGCCTAATCTTTAAGAGGTAAAGATTGGCTGGAGATGGGCAGAATTGCTTGAGTTTGAAAGGATGAAGGGTTGGAAATATGGGCTCGTTTAGGTGACACTACCAACAACAATAATATAAACAGAGTTAAAATTTTTCAAACGTTAGAGAAAAGCATCAAATACTTCTTACACAAAAGAAGCTACAACAAACTGAGATAATTAAGTACACAATTAAGAGGAAATCTTAATATGCTGGCATCACACACTCATGAATTAAACACCATTCAAACAAGCCTAAAAGGGAACAAGCAATGCAATTCAAGGAAATGATTAATGTCAGCAATGAAGTGCAATAAAATTGTAGCATGCCTCAAAAGAAAACTGAAGATGCATCCCTAACAATCTTACAATTCAGATTGATTACCCAGATAACAAAAAAAATTAGTTTCTAAATTTCAAACTAATAGCAGCAAATGTTACCTAAAAAGAACCTTGCCAACAACAAAATATAACATAAGATGATTGATAATAAAACCTGCTGATGAAGATAACACAATGAAAATAAACAGGCAAGTATGCTTCGATGTCAAAATAATCAGAAAAGTAGGTAAGAGTTGTAAAAGTAGGATTGAGCATGAAAATATGGAGAAGTTAATGCAATTGGAGGTGGATAAGTGCATTTATGATATAGAACAAATTGCCTCGAGGTATGTGGCATTCAATCATGATGATCTAGTCATACTTTGGAAACCAGTAGCCCGCAGGTCGAATCATTTCAGCCTATATACCTTGATGATAGACATGAAAGCACAGATATGCATGAACTTGCATGACTAACTTGACAAACAACACATGCTCACATGTTGAAGTGCCTAGAATTCTAGAAAGTAGCAATTCAAATAGTATTGGGCAAGTGAAGCTAACAAGTGTGGTACAAATAAAGTGTAAGTGAATGAAATTGTTTGACCTTGAAGTGAATGCATGCACAAGAACAAAGTGTGAAGGACATGAGAGATTGCTCATCATTTACTAAATTGTGACACAATCCTTCCTTCTAAAAAGAGCTCAAGAAACAACAACAAAAGCATCAATTAATATTCTCTCTGGTACAACACAACAGGAACTAAGAAGTAATATATTAAAGCTCAAACTATTCCATCAATAAATCCTATTCAAACCCCAGCTGCTCATGCATTTATCCATATATTTTACTAGACAAAATCAATTGATCATGGTTTTTCAAAAGTAGCAAACATCATGGCAATTAGGTGATCTCACAGCATAAAAACTCAAAATAACAATAAAACTTGCCCTTAAAAAGACCTCAACAATAGAACTGGCAAGATATGAATGCAGCAAGGCCAATTCTAGCATGCATTTCAGCACTAAAAGAAAAATTTCCTGAGAATAAGCTCAAAAGTATTTCTTTGCTGTAACCACCAATAACATGCCATCAACAACTCACATTCCCATAAGTGTTCCATTCATTCCAAAAGATAAGCAATTGAAGATAGATTCATCACAGCTCATGCACTTAAAAGTGCCCCAAAGACAAATGACAAGAATTAAAGAGTCAAAGAATTAATATCAATTCATCAAACTAACTCAAAACTGCTGTTTTATCTATAAAGCTGACTTTCATTCATGTTTTAGCTCACATAAGAACCATTTCAATTCAGTTTTACTTTTAACCACATGTAACAACTAAACGAAAAGTCCTTATTTCTAAATGAGCATTATTAATCAACTAAATTTCTCATAAAAGTCCAATTCCATTCAAAAGAAAAAGTGAAGCAGATATGTGTTCTGAAGACATGGGAAGGAAAGAAATAAGAAATGAAGAACTTAAACAACTAAACTAAACACAAGAACTCACAAACTAACAAAATCAATGAAAACACACAAAAGAAAAAGTAAAAGGCAAAAACACAAATATTCATCCTAGACACATTGAGTTCACAAACTAAACACAGTCAATAGGTAAGAAAATCTAAAAATGGAATAAAAAAATAAATCAATAAAATAAAAAATATAAAAATTACCAAGGGATATAGGTTAAACTAACCTATAAATAGCTTCCTTTCACCAAGCCAAAACAAGAAAATCAAAGAGAAAGAGGCATTGAATTTAACTAAACTAGACATTTAACAAATTACATAGGAAAAGGACAAGAAAATAATATTTAACATCAAATTAAAACTTTAAACACAAAACAAAAATGATTTTCTTAGTTTGAATTTGGTGAGAGTGCGGTAGGGTTAAGGTATAAATTGACAGGAAAAACAAAACATACATGAAACTAAGCAACAAATCAAACAAAAACAACACAAATAAAAAAAATTGAACAAACATAAATCGTAACCTCAAAACCCAACAAGAACTACTAAAAAAAATCTTTAACAACTAAAAACTAAAAATAACTAAAAAAATTGAAAAGGGAGAGATATTTACTTGCTTGAGGCTTTGGAAAATGACTAACTAACACCAAAGATAGAGAAACAAAGAGTAAAAGTTAGACAAAGAAAAACAATACAATCGACGGAAGAATTAAAACAAACAGAAAAAAATAAAAATCCCACCCCGAAACACAAAATCAAGGGAGAAAAGAACACTAAAAGAAAATGAAATCAAAATAAAAAGAAGAAAATCGGAGAAAAGATACGTGGGGAAGATGGGTTTTCGAAAAGAGAGAATTGGAGAGAGAAAACAAAATAAAATAAAAGAGACACTAAAATAAAAGAAACAAGAAACAAAAATACATAACCAAAAAGAAGCGAAAAAAAAAAGAAAACACAAAGAAGAAGAAGATTACCTGTTGATGGTCGTGGAGAGCGGCGAAGGGAGAAAAGAGAAGGAAGAGAGAGAGAGAAAAGAAAGAGAAAATAAGATGAAAAAAATAAAGAAAAATGAAACCCCTAAAACTACCATGTTTTAGTAAGTTAGGGTTTTAATTTTATTTTTTTTTATATATCATGGTTACTACCGCAATCTTGGTAACCGTGAGATACCCCAACTTAAGCTACTGGACTAAAAAGGGATATAGGTCACGGTTACTAAAAAAATCATGGTAACTGTGAGATAAAGGGACTTATGCTTTTGGACTAAAAATAAATGGGCTCACGGTTACCAACAAAAATTTAGTAACCGTAATCCCCTAAAATTCACCAAAAATTTTATTTTTCTTTCATTCTCTCTTAGCCATCAAACTAACCTTCCTATCCTATTCAAACAAGTAAAACACCAAAATTTTGACTAAAACTCACAATCCCTTGAACCACACTCCTAAACATGAAAACTACTAAAACAAAGCGCAATTCAAACATTATTCAGAGTAAAGGTTAGGAGGTAGTTCTGCATTTATAAAGTTCACAGCTAAACTTTTAAGTACCGTCAAAGATCTTTGAGAGTGACAATCATTGAATTGCCATCAAATGTTGACTCAAAATAGGGCTTCATGCGATATCCATTCACCTTGAACTCTTTCTCATTTCTCGGGTGTTTAAATGTCACTACCCCAAATTTATTCTCTCCCACAACTACATAAGGCCCTTTCCATCTTGATTTTAATTTTTTCGGGAATAATCTTAATCTGCTATCATAAAGAAGCACCTTCATTTCAGGCATAAATTCCTTCTTGGTTACTCTGCGATCATGCCATTTCTTCATGTTGTCCTTGTACTTCTTGGCATGTTCATAGGCCCAAAATCTGAGTTCTTCTAACTCATTTAGCTATAAAGACCTACATTTTTCTGCATTCTCAAGATCAAAATTCAAAAACTTTGTAGCCCAATACGTTTTATTTTCTAAGTCCACCGGTAGGTGACAGGACTTGTCAAACAATAGCCTAAAAGGTGACATCCCTGTAGGTGTCCTAAACTCCCATAAGGTTTTATCTAGTTTAAGGTATCGATCCTTTCTAGACGCATTGATTGTTTTCTCCAAAATGGCCTTCAACTACCGGTTAGATACCTCAACTTGACTATTGGCTTGGGCATGATAGGGGATAGTGATTTTGTGCCTCACTCTAAAGTTTTTCAATAAGGCTTTGAATTGGTGGTTAACGAAGTGTTTTCCACCGTCACTAATGATAGCTCTCGGGGCTCCATAACGGGTGAATATGTTCCTCCTTAAAAACTATAAGACAACTTTTGCATCACACGTCTTAGTGGCTACAACTTCTACCCACTTATTCATATAGTCCACTACCACCAGGATATACTCAAACCCATAAGAGACCGAAAAAGGTCTCATAAAATCTATCCCCCATAAATCAAATAACTCTACCTCAAACACATTGGTCAATGGCATCTCGTCTCTTCTAGATATATTTTCCACCCTTTGACATCGATCACAAGATTGAATATACAACTTTACATCATTGAATAAAGTGGGCCAATAAAATTCGGAAAAAAGAATTTTTGATACCGTTCTATTAGATCCATGATGTCCACTGGCATCTTTACTATGACAGGCTTGGATAATCTCCCCTTGCTCTTCATTCGGGATGCACCTTTTCAGCACTTGGTCAGCGCAAAGGCGAAAAAGATAAAGATCATCCTAAATGTAGTGCTTCGCATCGACTTTCAACTTCTTCCTTTATTACCATGTGAAATCCCTCGTCATATAATCTCTTGCAAGAAAATTAGCAACATTAGTGAACTAAGGCTTCAAAACTTCACAAACAAACAAAGCATAAATATGCTCATCCGAAAATAAATCTAAAGTCTCCCCTTTTTCAACATGATCATGCTCCAATCTAGACAAATGATCTACCACATAGTTCTCTGCTCCCTTCTTGTATTTGATCTCCAAGTCAAATTTTTGTAAAAGGAGTGCCCATCTTATCTATCTTGGCTTGGACTCTTTCATGGCAAAGAGATATATTAACGTTGGATGGTTATACCACACCATAATTTTTGCATCTAGTAAATACAATCTGAACTTCTCAAAAGCAAATACAATGGTAAGAAGTTCCTTTTCGGTTGTGGTATAGTTGACTTGGGCTCCTGTCAACATGTTGCTTGCATAATAAATTACATAAAACATCTTCTCTCACCTTTGTCCGAGTACTGCTCCAACTGTAAAATCACTTGCATCACACATTAGCTCAAAGGGCAAATTCCAATCCGAAGATATGATCATCGGAGCTAAAATAAGCCTTTGCTTCAACAATTCAAATGCCAACAAACGTTCATTAGTGAACTCAAAAGAAGCATCTTTTATGAGCAAATTAGATAAAGGTTTTGCAATTTTTGAAAAATCCTTTATGAACCTACGGTAAAAACCTGTGTGCCCTAAAAAACTCCTAACTCTCAGAAATTTTGTGCCCTAACACAATGCCCTCTTTCACCATAAAGTGACATTTTTCTCAATTTAGTACTAAGTTGGTTGTTTTCACACCTACCTAGCACCAAATCGAGATACTTTAAATAGCTCTCAAAATCTAGCTCGTAAATGGGGAAATCATCCATAAATTTTTCTATAAAATCATGAAAAATTGCCATCATGCACCGCTGAAACGTAGCTGATGCATTACACAGTCTAAAAGGCATTCTCCTATGGGCGAATGTGCCATAAAGACGGGTTAAGGTCATTTTCTCCTAATCTTCAGGGGCTACAGGGATTTGCAAATATCCCGAATACCCATCTAAGAAATAATAAAACCTATTTTCTGTTAGCCTTTCTAACATCTGGTCAATAAATGGCAATGGGAAATGATCTTTCCTAGTGGCATGGTTCAGTCTCATATAATCTATGCATACTCTCTAACCCATAACTATACGAGTCGAAATGAGTTCATCAAGTTCATTCTTAACCACTATCATTCCCCCCTTCTTAGGGACACATTGTACGGGGCTAACCCACTTATTATCAGAGATTGGATAGATTATACCTGAATCGAACAATTTAAGTACCTCTTTCTTTATAACTTCCTGTATAGCCGGATTGAGCCTTCTTTTAGGTTTTGCTACCGATTTGCATTCTTCCTTCATAGGAATTTGGTGAGTACAGTAACTTGGGTTGATACCCTTCAAGTCCATCGTCTCTTATCCTATCGCTTTTTTGTGCATCTTCAACACCTCAAGCAGCATCTCCTCTTCAAAACTTGACAACAAAGAAGAGATAATTAGTGGCTTTGCTTCATGTTCTAAAAAGATGTAGTTTAAATGAGGAGGAAGGGGTTTAAGTTCAGATTTATAATCTCCCTTTTTTAGAGTGGTCCCTTCTTGCTTTGATTCCTCCTTTTCACAGTCTTGCTCCATAACTGTTATCAATTCTCTTTCTACTTCATCCAACTCTTCAATTTCCAAAGAATGAATCAAGCTCAAATTCAATGGATCATTTAGCAATACTTTTTCTTGAGTCTCCTTTACACATTCATCCACCTTGTCCATGAAATAGACTGATTCCTCCAAATTACTTTATGGATACTTTTGAGCTTTGTTCATGTCCACCACCAACTCTTCATTGTTAAATCAAAGGGTGACCTTTTAACCATGAACATCTATTAATATTTTTGCCGTATATAGGAATGGTCTCCCTACAATGAGTGGCACCTTTCTATCTTCCTTCATCTCGATGACTACAAAATCTACGGGAAAAATAAATTTTCCCACCTTTACTAATAAATCCTCAATCACCCTTCTTGGTTTTCTCATTGATATATCTGCAAGTTGAAGTCTTATTCCTGTCTCCTTAAGATCGCCTAGATTGAGTTTCCTGCACATTGAATATGGCATCAAGTTAATGCTGGCTCCTAAGTCACACAAGGCATTCCCAATAAAAGTTTCACCAATTTCACAGGGTAAGGGGAAGCTACCTAGATCTTTCAATTTTTTTAGAATCTTGTTCATGTAATTGCAATACAATTTTCTGTTAATTGCACGATTTTACACCCTTTAAACTTCTTTTTATTACAAAAAAATTCTTTAATGAATTTAGCATAGTTAGGCATTTGAACTAAGGCTTCAGCAAAAGGTAAATTGATATGCAATTTCTTAAACATTTTCAGAAACCTAGCTAATTGTTCATTTTTCTTTTCTTTCTTAGCTATAATAGGAAATGGCAACCTATTTATGACAAGATTCTTTATGGTTGGGTTCACTAAACTCTCTCCTTTATCAATTTTTGGAGCATCTACATCTACCTCTACTTTAGGATTAGAATTACTTACCTTTCGTGTCGGCTCCTCCATATGAGATGATGAAGTTGGTGATTTACCTTTTTCTTCTTCTTGTACTACCTCCTTGCCACTTCTTAATATAATGGCCTTGGCCTCCTTTTTGGGATTACAATCCACATTCAAAGGAAAAGTTCCAGTTGGCCTTGTAAACAAAGAATTTACCAATTGCCCAATCTGTATCTCTAAGTTCCTCATGGAAGTGTCTTGATTCTGGTTCCATTGCTCTTAAGATTTCTATCTTATTTCTTGGCTCGTCATGAATTGTTGTTGGCTATTCATGAAACTAGCAAACATGTCTTCTAAATTAGGCTTTTTCTCTTGAACGGGTAGCCTTGGTTGGAATCCCGGTGGTTGATATAGTTGAGGTTGGGGTTGGTTCGAGCCTTGTCCTTGATGGTGGTTTGGTGGATAAGGGGCTTGGTAATGAGTGTGGGCTTGAGGTTGAAATGATTGGTTTTGATTGTGGTGGACATTTTGGTTGAATGGGGCTCTTGCTTGTGGTTGTGAAGATGAGGCATGCTGATTTCCATCCTTCTAAGAGAAATTTGGGTAGTTCCTCCATCCCGAATTGTATGTATTGCTATAGGAATCATTCCTTTTATAATCTCCTAGTGCATTTACATCTCTCACTTCACCTTCTTGAACACCTTTCTCATTTTTAATTGGTTCATTACCTTGAGCAACCGCAGCTAAATTTTGCACTTTCAAACCGCTTAACTCTTTCTTTACCAACTCTAATTGTGCCTTCAATAATGCCACTTCATCTACATTGTGTACCCTTTGCCTTCTTGGAACTAATCTAGGGGCAGTCCATTGAGAGTCATTAGTCGCCATCTCATGCAACATATAAAAAGCTTCCTCAGGCAACTTGTTTAAGAAAGACCCTATAGATGCTGCATACAATAATGACCTTATTTGAGGTGTAACTCTAGCATAAAATATGGTCACCAATTGATAGATAACTATCTCATGGTGCTGATAGCTTCTCAATAATCTCCTAAACCTTTTCCAAGCCTTATGAAAAGGCTCTTCATTCATTTGATGGAAGCTCATTATACTGTTACAAATACTTGCAGTCTTGGTTGAAAGGAAAAATCTCATAAAAAACTTCTCTTGCAACTAATCCCATGATTATATTGACTGGCTTGGTAGCATCTGTAGCCACTCCCTCTCTTTTCCAATCAAAGTAAAGGGAAACAACTTCAATCTCACTGCATCCGTAGTAACACCTAAAATTTAAATCGTGTTACTAACTTTCAGAAATATGTCAATATGTTGAGCAGGATCTTCTACTTTCGAACCAGAGAATTGATTCCTCTGTACCATAGTGATGGTGGCCGGTTTGAGCTCAAATTGTATCCTTCTTGGTAATACAATTGTTCGATGATCTTTATTCCACCTTAGCACAGTGTGGTCATTTATAGTCCTTTGCCTGGGCACTTCTTTCTTCATACCCCTGGCATTTCTTCATGTGCCCTCGGCACCTGTTCATTCTCGGGAGGGAACTCATTAAAAGGAGGATCGGGCTCCATATCATTGTCTCTATTGACTCTCCTTCTTTGATGTAAGGTCCTCTTGATTTTAAGATCAAAGGGTACTAATTATTCTCGTCTCACTCTATTCATGCACCACTATCACCTGAAAAGAATCAAGAAAGTAAAATAAGAAAAAGAAAACACATACAAGCAACAATCACAACTCACAAACAACGCCAATCCCCTGCAACGGCACCAAAAACTTGTTGCGACCCTAGTAAGTATACTAGATCGACAAGTAGTAAAGAAAAGTATTTTTAAGACTCTCGAATATCGTACCCAAGGGATTATATGTGCAAGTTAAGATAATTGATCGTATGCTAAAGAATTCCCAAAAGTTTTGATGATTGTGCTATAGTTATCTAAAATGAAAACTTTTAATAATAAATGTGCAATGGAAAGAAATTAAACTCAAACTAGTAGTAATTCAAGTAAGAGCTAAGTTATGAAAAATTAACAAATGTAAAAATTTATATAAGGAAAATGTTGCTCGGGTTCACTCATCCACCTCATACCCAATGTGAATTAATTTAGATTAATATAATATATGAACGAATGTGGGATAACCCTCTTAATGCAAATGTCCCATTTTGGAGCAAGGTATTCTAATTGCAAAGCGTCCCATTCTGGAGCAAGCCTCACAACTAGACTAAGCATGAGTTTTAATCCTAAGTTCGGGTTGCTTTCCTATTTCAGAGCCAAACAACCCAAAACTCATCTATTTCACTCCACACTCTAACCCTAAAACCATAAAATACTGCACATCTAGAGTCCCATTTCGGAGAAATCTAAAATAGATAACATTTTTTTGATAAAAAATCTGAGCAAAATTCATTCATAGTATTCAACCCATACAAGCATCAACATCTAACCAAGATATTAGATAAAAAAACATTCAACAAAGCTAAAAAAAAATCACTTGAAAAGCTGAAAACTAATGAAATAAGAATAACCAACAGTGAAATAAACCATTCATTCATATATATAACTGAAAATATGTTCAATATTCACATTATATGTAATGGCCTCAACACCGGGTCAGCCGTGAATAGTACTTTCCGGCAGTGAATAGTATTTTCCGGACCTGAAAGGACACCCGGAAGTCGGAAATATTTTATTGGACCATTTGAAAGGAATAGTTATGGTGAGTCTATGGTTGAAATTTGAAGTGCATTTGAGGTCAAATAGACTTCCAAAAGTCAAAAATACGAAAAAGGTAGCGAGTCAATTTCCCTGGTAGGGAAGGGGACTTGATTTTGCTTAAATAATTAAAAATAGTAAACGAACTCCGAATATCACCATATTTTGCGTACCTACATGAATTTTTATGTAGAATATTTTGGTATTGAGAATGGAATTTTTCGGTGACACCAATAGTTGTCGAATCGGACCGATAAGTTTGAATCGGACCGATAACGGACTCCGATTGAGCCGAAAATTTATATCCTACCTATTTTTGATGTTTTAAGAATGATGGAATCAAAATTGAAATAATTTGAAGTGAGGAAGAGAGAGAAATTGATTTGGACTTTAAATAGGCCTAATTGGGCCTTAATATTTGAGTGGGCAAAGCCCACTCATTTAAACTCTAATTTGGCCCATAAATAGGATATATAAGGAGCAAAATATCTGGAGTTTATCTCCAGAAACATCCAGCTTGGTCTCCTCCTTAGGTGGCCGAACCACCACTTCTTCTTCTTTCCCTTTTATTTCTTCTTCTTCTACCTCAAATTTCTCTTAAAACCCAACATAAGAAATGAAGTTCCAGCTCTCTAGATCACCCTAGTGATCTTAAGCAAGTGACTTGAGCAAAGAAAAGCAAGAAATCAAGTTGAGAAAGAAAATAGGGTAAGTTGGAGTTTATGAATTTTAGTGTTTTAAATTATTTCTTTGATGTTTTCCCATAGATTTTGAGGTCTAGATAATGAATATGAGCTTGGATTTGTCATTTGAGGACAAAAATTTGATGTTAGGAAGCTTGAAGATTTCGGCCAAGGAGGAGAGTGTGGATGGATGGAGTTGAGCCTTGTGCTAGGTGAAGAGAAATGAAGTTTAAGGAAGGTTAAGCATGGAAAAAGGTTAGTGACTACAAAATCCTTTAGTTTCCCTATTAATATGAATTTTTCTTAATTATGTAATTAAGAGAAAAATATGTAAAATTGTTAATTAGTGAAATTATGTTAGGGAAAATGAAATGAAACATGAGAGGAAATGAATTAAAGGCTTTAATGAAAGAAAGAAAATTTTTAAGGTGAAAAAGATTGGTGGCCGAATTCCCTAAGTAAAGAAAGTGATGAGAAAAATGCATAAAATTAATGTATGTTAATTAAAAATAATAATATACATGATAATTGATGTCTATTAATTTTTAGAGAATATTTAAAGTTTATTTGGGAATTTTTAAGATTTTGTATAGTATATGTATTAAATGAAAATTGTGATTTATTGTGAATTAAATGGTTAATTTGATGAAAAATGACAATAACCAATAAATAATGTATGAATAAATTTTATTGGAATTTATTGAAATTATTGAGATTTTATTGGAATTTTTATGTGTATATGTATAATGAAAATAATTGAATTTTCTAATGCATAATTGTATAAAAATGACAAAAGTGATGAATTAATGTGTTAGGACATTAATGTCAAATAATGAGAAAGAAAAAGTCAACCGATGGATTTTTCGCAATAATTATTAGGTCGAGAAAATAATAATAATAATGAATTATTGGAAAATAATTCATAAATAAATGAAAATGAAGTAAATAAATTATTACGTAAATAAAAGAAAGATAAATGAGTTTTGAATAGATAAAGGACTTAATTGAAAGAAAATAAAAGTTTTGGGGGCAAAATGGTAATTTTGCCAAAGTAAGTAATTAACGCGTAAAAATAAGTAAGAAATATTCAACAAGGGTAAAATGGTAATTTTGGAGGCCTACGGTTCCAAAATATAAAGTTTTCATGATAAAAGGACCAAAACGTAATTTTACCCGAAATGGTAAAATAAAGAATTAAAAGATGAATAATGAAGTAAATTATGTATTAAAAATGAAAATAAATGAATATAATGGCAAAATCGTAATTATGCCTATGAAATGAATAAATCGACGGAAAAAGGTTAAATTATGCATATTCGAGACTGAAATAATAAATGATATTAATTAAGTCCCTAAATGTATAAAAGTAGAAAATAAAGACGTGACTAATTTATCAGAATAAATTAGTCGACAAAAAGTATTAAAAGAATTAATGGTTATAAAAATGTTTCGTCGACGAAATAAAGTTGGCATACCGAACGATTAAAAAGTCTGAACGATAAAAGAAAAAGAAGTCAACTATTGAATGATTAAAGAATAATTCGCAAAAAAATTATATAAAAAGAATGAAAAGAAAATTGTGAATTATTATGTTATAATTCATAATTTATAATCTGTATAAAAGATTAAAAGATCTAAGTATCTGAGTGAATTATCGAAGAATAATTCACTAAAGTCACTGGAAAAGAGACAGTAAATAAAGTGAATAAAAAGTTATTGAGTAGTCAAAGGCACGAAAGAGTGCATTTGACCAAAATATAATGTATAGTGATAAACAAAAAGAAAGAAATGAAAAGTTTTAAATGTTCAAAAATTTTTGCAATGATATTGATTATGTTTGCCCTTAGCGATAGACAGGTAGTATGATTCTTGTTTTGGATATAATTGGCTAGCCATAGGGACATCTCTGTACCGCGGTGCAAGTCATGGCGACTTGCTTAGCTATGGGTGGGATCTTTGATCTCCATAGCTTCTGTAAAAGTGAAAGTGTATCTGTATCTGTATCTGTATCTGTTTTGCGAGACTTGATCTTTCGAGATCATTTCTCTGTCTGCTACGTGGGACCTTCGGGTCCAGTCCCGTGTATCCTATGTGGGAAACCTGTTATATTGCACTAGGGGCACATCGAAATGATTAAATAAGTACTGTTTCATTGACTTGAATACAGAAAGTTATAACGAAACGATTCGTTTGAAATAAAATGCAAAGTCAAAATAAATCTGTAAAGATTTATGGAAAGTGTAATTAGTAATAAAAAGAAATTTTTTATAAGAGTAAGATATTAAAGAAATGTTTAGTTAAGCTTTTACAAGAAATTGAATATATCTTGATTTATGTGAGAAAGATAATTTTAATTGATCAGTAACGCTTGTACCATTTACCACTGTAAAGATAATGACAACTCTGAAAAATAATATTAATTTTCCTGCTTAAAGTTAAAAAGTGATGATATTGACAAAAAGTGACGCTTTTCTGAAAGATAAGTTACCTGAAAAGCAAAACGATATAAGGCATAGGATTATGCAATAAAAGTAAAGCACAAGATATAAGATTTAATTAGATAATTAAATATGAATAATGTATATAAGAAGAAAAGAAGTTTTGACTGCAAAGTACTCCAGAATGGCTATATTGCTTTGCGATGAAGCTTATAAGCCTTTTAACAGTAATGTAATTATTAAATCAAAGTTAAAGTAAAGTAATATAATAAATAGTAAAAAGTGAAGTCAGAACATAGATTGAATAATTGACTAATAAAGCAAGTAGTAAAAAGGAGTTTATTTTGGTACTAGTAAAGACACGAGTACCAATACACATCGCTAAATGAAATGATAATTAAATTGCTATGACTAAAGGATAAAATGAAAGTACTGATAAAAAGTAAAAGTTATAGTAAAGATTAACATAAAGAAAAAGGTAAATCTGATATTGATCTACCTAAAAAGATACTGTAGTACAGTTAAATGTTTAGAATAAAAGGAACAATGATTATCTGAATGTGAATAATGATAACTGAATAAAAGGAAATGTTTAATGAAATAAGAACAATAGAAGCATAAATTATGAAAGTATGCTTATTCTTGGGAAATTCCTGGATTAGTAGTCACCACTGGGCATATTTAATGCTCAGCACGTAGTGTTTACTGCGTGCAGGTTCTGAAGTGTTGCAGGAGCACAGTACATTGAAGGACCAGATCGGAAGAGAAGACTTTTGTGATTTTTAGTGTTAGCTTTTGGCATGTATATACTTAGATTATTAAGGTAAAGGCTCGAACTGTATTTAGATTGTATGTTTATTTGTTTTGGATGTATGGACAGTATGAGTTTTGAGATGATGTTTGTTTTAATTGTTATAAGATTGTTATTTGATTCTGGAATTAATGAAAAAGTATTTTAAATGTTTTGAATTGCTCGGAAAAAAAAAAACTTACCGGTTTCGGCTAAGTTTCGTTTCGGAAAAGACTGTTCCGAGAAGGGTGTTACATTATAGGTAAGGGATTCAAAGATTCCGAAACAACTAAGGAACTACTCACTATCCATTACAAAAGAAGAAGGGAAAATGATTGAATAAACATGAAACTCATGGTGGAAGAATACCCAGCTAAATCCCAAGTCCTTCAATCTTCTTCTCTAATGCTTGAAAGGAAATAAGCTAAAAACTATGTAAATCTAAGTATCTAAGCTATCTATTTGTGCTTAATCCATGTATTTTTTTTTTGTAAATCTATCTTTTTGCAAGTAAATTTATGTATCTAACTATGCAAAACGAACAAAGGAATGAAAGAAGGAAGAAATAAAACCCTAAAACTAAAGAAAACCTAGCTCTCCCAACTCTACAGAAAAAAATCTGCTATTTATAGGCCAACATGGGTCACAGTTACTAGAGATTATTTGCTGACCGTGACCTGCTTAAAAATCCCTCTTTTAACTAGCTTGAGTCATAGTTATTAGGAAATTCCTAGTAACCGTGATGTAGGTTTGAACTACTTCTTGATAGGGGGTCACAGTTACTACAAAAAATCTGGTAACCATGAGATAGCTCTTTCTTGCATTCTGGACTGAAAATATGACTACCTCACGGTTACTACCAAAAACTTGGTAACCGTAAGGCACTCCTCCTTTAGATTTTGAACTGAAAAGCTTCATAGGTCATGGTGAACACCCTTCTATGCACAATTGCTCTACTGACTGTGACATACTCCAAACCGGTACATTTTGACAAACAACATAGGTCACAGTTACTAGGAAAACCTAGTAACCATGAGATACCTGCAAAATTCACAATTTAGCATAAAATTCCATCAAAAGCTCTCTAAAACACACAAAGCTAGACTTAACTAAGAATGGGATTAAATTATTAAATGCAAGCAAAATAAAGCAAAAGACACTAGAAAAATACTGAAAACTAGACTAGACTTAATTTAAAACTAAACACTAAATTGGAGTTATCAATATGTCTCTAAGCCAGCTCGGCTTAGAAAGAAGGGTAATTTTTTCTTTGTTTAGTAGGCATTGCTAATACAATTCTTAATTGTCTTTTTCTTTGCAGTTATAAAGACGGGGAGCAAATCGAACGTGGCGGAGACCATAAGGGCTAAAAGGAAAAAGGCTAGTAGTTCGACTACTACAATGCGCAAACCCCACCTAAGCCTAGGCCTACTCCGATTGCTGAGGAGATTCCAACTTCAGGCTTTGTTGAAATCATTGACGACCAACCATCTTGTACGGTTCTGGGTCTTTAGAATAAACGCCCTGCCATTGGGTCGTCTCCCTAAGACATGTAAGGGGTTGCGATATAGGTAAGAGGATCAAGTGATAAGGACATCCGAACCTTAACCGCCGAGGTCATCTAATTTTAGGAGAAGTAGGGAATCACTTACTCCAAGAAAAGTGATCATTTCACTACCTTCGCTCACTTGATCTCTTGTGTACCGAGTGAAGTGACCTCTCTTATTTATCTGAATGTTGAGCAGTTGTCTTCTATTGTAAAGAGACATTAAGTTTAGGTAAGTCACTACTGTGCTTTTCTTCATTTTATTTTATTTCTTAACTCTTTTCTTTTATAGAGGTTGATGGTTGAAGGCATTATAATTGCTAAAATGAATACGCTGATCTTGAAGTGGCACAGAGCGAAATAAGCTTCAACTGTTTTACGTAGTAAGCTAAATGACTCTGGGCTCAAAGTTACTACAGCCGAGAAGAGGGTTAAAGAGATTGAGAAAAAGGCTTCAGTGTTAGAATCATCTCTTGCTTGGGAAAAGAAGAACACCCGAACTGTCAACGCCGAACTAGAAAAAGTCAAGCTGAAGAAAGTGGAGCTCGAAAAAAGTGCTATGAATTAGAAAATAAGGTTGTAGAGTTGGTTGCTGATAAATGTATTGCCTTTAGTAATAAGTTTGCTTTCGCTGTAAAAGAGAAATATCCCGACCTTGAGTTATCCTTGCTCGATGATGTGTATCTAGATAAGAATTTATTGCATTGAGTTTTAAGTTTAATAAATATTTGCTTTTCTTTTTTTAAGCTTGACTTATTTGCTTTGAATCATAATTATATATGAATGAATGTGAAATGCTTTAGTTTGGTCAATTGAGTTTTAGATGCTCGATCGGCATATCTACTGTTCAATCTTTTAAGTAAAGTTGAATATGCAGCTTAATAATCACATTGGTAATTGTCAAAAAAGCCGTCTAGCTAATGAATGGCCAAAGCGATTTACTTGTAACAATTTAAACCTATTGAAACTTTGTTTGAAAGATATGCTTAGTTGGAAAAAGTGCTGATGAGTTAATTGTAAATTAAAAAGAATAATGTTGCTAATATTGAATATCTTTTTAATGAGCTCGTTATTTTTTATGAACATATGCTCGGTAGGCGGTATTGCCGATGAGCTAAAAGAAAAAATGTTTAAAATGGAACAAACTGAAATGGTGATAATGCCAAATGTTCTAAAAAATACCTAAGAAGAGATAAGATGGAATGGCAATAATGTCGAACTTCGTTAATACATTATTCATAGGATAACTTAAGACTCAAAACATTCCATGAGTATGACAAAGTTTTTTCAAAGAGATCTTTAAGCCTATAAGCACCTCAGTTGATGACTTTATAAATGAGATATAGGCCTTCCTAGTTCGGGTTCAACTTCTCGATCCCTGCTACAGTTTGAGCTGCAATAACGTTTTTTAGAACCAGCTACCTATATGGTCATGGTATGACACCATTAGTTGCTTATAGGTTATTGATTGAATTTGGGTGAGCTTCCTTTGTTCTTCCAGTCAATCTAAATGGTAAAGAAGATTGGCTTCATTTTCTCCATTATATTGAGATGTTCAGATGCTTAGAAAGCCTATCTCACAAGGAATGATTGCTTTAACTCCATATGTAAGAGAGAATAGTGTTACTCCAGTTGCTGCTTGTGGTGAAGTTCGGTATGCCCATAACACATTGTTGAGCTCATCCACCCAAAGTCCCTTGGCTTTATCCAACTGCCTTTTCAACCCTGATAAATTTGTTTGGTTGGTTACTTCTATCATACCATTGGACTGAGGGTGGTATACTAAAGTAAAACGCAACTGGATGTTCAATTCTGAGCAAAAATGTCTTAAAGGCTTGACAATCAAACTGCTTCCTATTATCTGCAATGAGGGAGTGTGGGATCCCAAATCTTGTAATGACATTCTTATGTAAAAACTTAATTATGTTTACAGACGTGATTGTGGTGAGGGGTTCAACTTCTACTCACTTTGTAAAATGATCAACGACCATCATCAAGAACTTTCGTAAACTGGTTGCTTGGGGAAAAGGATCTAGGATATTAATTCCTCATAGGGAAAAAGGCCATGGATTATGGATCGGCTTCTATTAAGCTGAGCTTTGATGTTTGATGTTGCCAAATCTTTGGCACTTGTCACACTTTCGAACAAGATCCTTGCCATCAATTTCCATTGTGGGCCAGTAATACCCTTGTAGATGAGCTTTTCAAGCTATAGCCTGTGCTTCTTTATATGCACCACATATACCCTCATGAATTCCCTTAAAATATAGTCTCTCTTTTGTGCTAAGACACAGTGTCCAGAGATGTGAGAAAGATTGTCGATATAATTTATCATCTAGAACAGCGTACAGACTTGATCTTCTGACTATTTTTTGAGTTTGTGCCTGGTCTTCTAGAAGAGTTTCTAAGTTTAAGTAATGATAAATATGGAGGTATCATCCATCCATTGGCTCTTGCAATTAGATCTGATAAGTTTCATAAGTTAGTTGTGAGATTGTTGCCTAGACAATATCCGTTGTTTGCATCATGCTTTTGAGGGAAGTTCATTTTGCCAGGGCATCTATTTTTTGATTTTCTGCTCGGGTATCTGTGTCATTGGCTAAGAACTCCCTATCTTTCCCAAATTAGCTAAATGAGCCAATGTGAGATTTTTGTATCAAACCATAGAGCTCTCATTGGTTTCAAATTTACCTGTAAATTAACTTACTATCAGTTGGGAATCATAGAGTATCACTAGTGAATCTAGTTTTACTTTGAACACTAGTTGCAAACCAAAACATAGAGCCTTGTACTCGGCAACATTGCTGGATGCTGGGAAGGTTATATATGCCATTCTATGAATATAAATCTTTCCTAGGCTAATTAGTACAACTTTGACCTTTCCTCATTTCAAGCAAGCTACCTTATCTACATATAAACTCAATAAGAATTTAGCCAACCTTGGTGGTGGTAGGTGCAACTCTACTAAAAAATTTGCCAAAACCTATGCCTTCATTGTGGGTGTGGCTCATATCTTACATCGAACTCACCAAGGTGGGCTACCCACTTGGTTAACCTTCCCGAGGCTTATGGTATATACAATAGCTTTTGAAGGCTTGAGTTGGTTCGAACCACTATAGTGTGTGCTTGAAAGTATGGTCACAACTTTATTACCGATGTGACCAATGCAAAATCCAACTCCTGTAAGATTGGATACTTCAACTCAAATCCTCGAAGAACTTTACTAGTGTAATACACTGGGAATTGCTGAGTGCCATCTTTTCGAACTAGAATTGAGCCTATTGCTCCCTCAGAAATAGCTAAGTACATGAATAGAGTCTCACTAACCTAAGGCCAGCTAAGCAGTGGTGGAGATGTGAGGTGTAAGGACCACACTAGTCCACCCAAAACTCATCATCCGCTAGGCTCTTTTACATATGATAAACTATTCCCTTTTATAACTCTGTTGGTTAATACTGTTGTATACACATACATACCTCGATATATGATAAAAATTTATAAAACATTACACTAAATACTCTATATAATCAATTAAATTGTTCCTTTAATTATTGTTTTTTAATACAACATGATAAATACAAGGGAATTTAATTACACTTTATAATTGATTTACTCCTATCACTAGAGTTGGCTTTACAATAGCAGCTCTTATCCCAACAAAAAACATCTTGACTTCAAGTACCTGCACGGATAAATACCCGTGCTAAGCTATAAAGCTTAGTGGGGAACAATAACTATATGAACAACCACTCACAGTAATTGTTTCCAAGCACACAATAAAATATTATTAATATCAATATATTATAATTAACATGCAAGAGGTTATAATATAACTCACATAACATATTCAATCTTATAACATTTCTGCATAAGGATAGATCATAATAGACTAATCAAATCTTTATCAATATTACACATATATTGTTCATTTCATACTGTGAAATGCTTGCTAAAGTTCTGTTGGTGTTGATAACTGATGCTATGGATACCCGTAGGTATCAAATATATAAATACCCAAAGGTATTATTCCTGTGGATACTCGAAGGTATCAGACATGTAGACCCAACAGGGTCGAGCCTGTGGTCCCGAACAGGGACAAATATAAACCCAAACGAGGTCAAACCTATAGCAGCTGCGACTGTAAACCTGTAGGCATGCCTATCTATCCACAACCAACTTCTAATCTAGGCATTATTTATTTCATATATTATCATGTCATTTCTTGTGCTTAAGTTATCATATTTCGTCATATAGAAAGATTGTACATGTAAATATCCATTATAATCAAGATAGTATAATTTAACTATTAGCATATTATTTTGGTAATGCGAAATGTGTATATACATAGGTATTATTCATAGTAAGTAATGTAAATCATGCATATTCATAAACTAACTTTGATAAAATTTCATATATATTTATGTTTATCATTCCTATATGCTTGTATTTTAAGGCCTATTATGTTCGGTTATGAAAATAACACATGGGAATAGCCTACTATAGTGGAAAAAAAAGAGAAAATAGGCAAGTATAGGGGACGAGCACTTGTTGTCATGCTCACGGTAATAGTCGCGCTCGCGACAGTCGGCGATGGCCCAAATGAATGTTCCTCTGCTCACAAAACCCTATAAATTGGTTATGAAATTCAATTTGTACATCCATTTAGGCACACCAAACGACTTTTTCTGACAAAGTTATCTTCCACAAAGGTTTAGCCCTATGTTTCTAGTTTCTAAAAAATAAAAAATAATCTCAATCCAACCTGTATATCTCCAAATATTTGGTAAAAACCCCAGATTGCTCCTAATGACAGGGCAACAGTCCTAACCTGGATTCAAACCAAATTTTCTATAACATGAAAATTGATTCAGGCTTCGTGTTCTTCATATCAAATGAAGATAAATAAGTCTAGTTTCTTATACAACTGAAATTTCTTAATTTGAGTCACAGGAACTCAAGATATACCTAAAATAATACAAACTGATCAATTGGATCTTAAGACAACTTTTTGCATCTTTGAACACAACTTGCATATTTCGGTTCTAAACTCATCTCCAGCTTAATATCAACCCATAAAACATATAATAGCATCAATAAGCACATATCTCATGTCAAAAAGATCATGTACACACACTCAAAACCATGCAAGTTCCCATACCTTGTTTACCTACTCCCTCCTTTTTCCTTTCTATCATCTCTTCATTTCTCTTAATAACCTCTCCTTCTCATGTTCATCATCTCTACCATCTACAGCCTTTATTCTCCTTGGAGCACCATAAAAACGGAGAAGGAGAGAAGAAGCATAAAAGAAATAAAGAAAAAATAAAAGAAACCAAAATGAGTCTTTAGCCAAGGATGGCCGGCCAACTCAAGGAAGAAAATCAGATTTTCTTCTTTCTTTCATAGCCTTACACTTGTTAAATTCCTATTGGTTACTAATAAAAATATTGGCAAAGTTTCATTTTCATCCCTCTCTATATTATGCCTCTTAATTTGGCCTATAATTTTTTGCAATTCACATTTCTACGACAAAACTTTTACTTTAAATTTTCAATTAAATCCCTAATTTGCAATTTCCCTTAATTAATCATATAATCAACCTCTGTCTCATATGAAATGATCATATACCCCTCTTAAGGTACCATTAGGGGTATTACATGAGGAATTACTTTAACATTTCAAAGGCCTTCTAAAATTCTTCTGTCCACTTGAAATTCTTTAAGTTTTTGTGTAACGGCCTAAATATTAGGCTAGTCAGAAATAGTACTTTTCGACAATGAATAGTGACACCAGGGTGAATAGTACCTCCCAGAGTCGAAAAATATTTATTAGACTATTAGAAAGAGCAAGTTAGCTGGAGTCCAAAGATATAATTTGGACTAAATATGAGGTCAAATAGACCATTAAAAGTCAAAAATAAGGAAAAATTCACGGTTCCAGTTAAAAGGATGCTTGGGTTAACTGAGAGCTTATCTGGATTTTTAAAAATAACAAATGATCTTTAAAAATTACCATATTTTTCATATCTATATTAAATGTGATGTAGAATCATATGGTATTAAAAAATTAATATTACGGAAACTTTGGAAATTGGAATATCGAACTAGTAAAAATGAATTAGAGCGAAAAATAGTCTCCGAATGACTCAAAAATATTCATGGAGTCTAATGAATATATTTTAAGAATTTTATAAGTATTTTTAAGAATATTTGACCTCAATAAGTAAGATAAAAATAATGATTTCGATTTAAAAAGTAACTGATTAACTACAATTTTACCAGGACTTTAAAAATAGCAAATAATTTTTAAAAATTGAAAAAATTTTCAATTAATCCTTTTATGAGATATAAAATCATTTGGTGGAAAAAATTAATTTTTTGGTAACATTAAAAATTTATTAATCAGACTGGTTGGACTGAATCGGACTTAAAACGGACTCCGATTGAGTCAAAAATTTTCATGGAGGCTCAGTATATTATTTTAAGAATTATGAAATTAATTTTGAGTGAAATTATGCTTTGAAAGTGAGATAAATAATTTATGGAGACTTATTGGGCTTAATAGGGCAATTGGGCTTGAGTTAGGCCCAACAAACTTGGTTGGACCAAGCCCAGCCCAATTATCCAGCATATATAGCCTAAAATCTCTAGATCTCCAGAACCATCTTCAGTCTTTACGATCTCCTACTCCTTTCCTCTTGGCCGAAGGGCTTTCCTCTATTTTATCTTGATTTTCTCCTTTCCTTTGTTAAGTTCTCATTAAATCAAGTCTTCTCAACTTAATTCTGGCTTCTCTATTAGCTCTTGAAGATCTCAAAAGATCTGTCAAGCTGCTGAAAGTACAAGAAATTAAGGGAGAAAGTGGATATGTCAAAAATTGAGGTAAGTAGAAATTGAGTTTTTAATTTAATTTAAAGGTTCTAATAAATGCTTTAGGATGTGTAGGTTAGATTTATGTGGTTTAATTAAATTAATGAAGCAAGAATTGATGAATTTGGCATTGGGAATTTCAGCCATAATAGAAAAATATTGAAGGAATTAAAGCTTTTAAAGGAGAAAATGGAGGAAGTAAGGACCAAGGTGTGAAGGAGATAAATTTGAGGTTAGTGGATACATTATCCCTCAATTTTTATAATTTTTGTATGGAAATTTGCTTATGTATATGTTTGATTGTGTGTAATTATGTATGAAAAATTGAAATAATATGATATATGTGAAATTGTAGGCTTAAATGGATGAATGAAATGTTTGTAGAAAAAAAATAAAAAAAATAATTAGAATGTAAAGTTTATGTTGGCCGAATTACATGTGTGTGGGGGTGTGTGTTTAGTTTGGTTAAATGGTGAAAATATTAATATAAATTGAAAGTAGGTATAATTTTAATGTTATGCTAATTTAGTTGGAATTTTTGGGATTAATTAGAATATTTTTAAGTTAAATTTTAAATTATGTTATAGTGAAAATATTGAATTTTAATGAGAAAGGCTTTATTTATTGCATAAATAGCCATGCTATAAGCCAATTAATTAATTGGAGTACAAAGAAAATAAAAAGAATGAAAAGTTTAGGGATAAAAATGAAATATTGCTAAATATTGAAAAAAATAGTTTAAATGAATTAAGATTAAATTGAAACAAAATAATAAATAAAAAGAGAATTTATACATGAAAATAAGTTTAGGGATCAAATTGGAATTTTACCAATGAGTAAGGAATTAATAGTATAAAGTGGATAATTGGTGGTAATTTTGTAAATAAAATGAAATGAAGGGTATTTTCGTTATTTATGAGAATGTAATGGATTAATCAGTAATTTAACCATTTCAGGGACTAAACGAAAATTTTTAGGTAAATAATATCTTAATGGTATTAATTAGATAAGTATGACATTTTAGTAAATAATTGCAATAAGAGAGGAAATTTAGTTAACTATGTTGCGGAATTAATCGAATGATAAAATAAGATCCATAGTAATGTTAATTAAATACTTAAGGAAATGCAAATTTCAAGGGTAAATAATATAAATTTGTATATGGCATAAGTTATATGAAATAAGACAAACTGGTATATATGAAAATGTGAAAGACTTGAATTGAAATAACTTTGCATGTAATTAACGTGGCATTTAATTATGCATAAAGTGATTTGAGTAAGTTATAGTGATTAAATGAATTAAAGAAACTAATGAGTGTGGTAAATAATGAATGAATTAAAACGTGAATAATTAATAATAATAACATTAAAATTAGTATAGAAATAATGTGATAGATTTAGTAAAATGAGCATTTGGGATTATAATTTTTATAACGCAAGACAGTAAATTATAGATGAGAAGCCTATAAATAAATAAAACTATAAATAATAATATTACATGAAAGATAATATTAAATGAAATTAGTGTACAATGTAATATATGTTTAATAATGTGTGTATTATGTATGAATATGGTGAACTTTTAGTTATGGCCGAATAAAAGGTAAGAGGAAAACTATGAAATCTTTAGTTATTTTAATGTAATTAAGTGGTACAATGATAGTACAAATGAGTATTGATATCCATAAATTTTTATAGAATTTATGAAAATTAAACGAATATTTTTGGAATAAATTTTAGTTAGGTATTAATTGAAAAATATGAAATTATGATGAACTACCCCATAATTTATTGATTAAATGTTGAATTATTACGAAATAATTCACAGGCTGTGTAAGGAAAACAGACTACAAATATAATGTACTGGTACAGTATTGACAAGTATTTAAAAATATTGTAAAGAATGAATAATTGAATAATAAAATAAAAGGTCAGTGAATATATGCCCTTAGAAAAAGTCAAGCAGTAAAATCTAGTTCAGGATATAATTAGTTGGCCATAAAGATATCTGTACCGAGGTGCAAGTCATGGCGACTTGCTTTACTATGGTTGGATCGTTGATCTCTATAGTATATATCATACGTACTGTCATATATTCATATGTTTTATGAGGAATGATTCTTGGAGTTTATTTTTCATTATGTTGTGGCCCTATGGGGTCCACGTCCTGCATAACCGGTCTGAGAGTTTTCTGTTGGATCTTTACTAGGGGCATAATGATAAGAAAATATTAAAAGTGTAAAAAAAAAGTTAAAATTGAAGTTTAAGATGAAAAAGGACTAAAATCAAAAGAGTTAAAAAGTTTAGGGGTAAAGAGGTAATTTTCCTTAAAAAATAAATTTAATAGTAAAAGTGAGATGAAAAGAATTAATAAGGATAAAATGGTAAATTTGATCAACTAACTGTGTAAAAAGTCAACATTGTAAAGTTAAAGGACTAAATTGTAATTTTACATGAAAAGTCAAAATAAGAATTAATTGGTAATTTATAAGCCAATTAATAGATTAACATGAGAAAATAAGAAATTGAAGGGCACTTTGGTAATTAAAGGTATAAAAAGGGTAAATTTGAAATGAATGAAAAGTTAAAGGACTAAACTGAAAAAAATTAAGTAAAGTTTTAAATTAAATTAAAAAATGGGTTTTTAATAGTATATTATGCTTATTAAGACTTTTAAATGAATTTAAAATAAATGTCATAGTGTAGAGAAATACGCATATGAATATGTATGTATATGTTTATGAATGTATGCAAAAAAAAAAAAATACATACGTACATGTATAGGTATGCATGTATGTATAAGCAAATGTATGAATATGTATGAGTAATGTATGTAAATGAATTGTATGTATACGTATATGTATGTATGGGTGTATAGAAATACGTAAGTGAATATGTATGTATATATTTATGTATGTATATACACATGCGACAATGTATGCATGTATATGTAAAAGCATGTACGTGATCATGTATGATATGTATATGTAAGGACATGTAGGCATATGTATGCATGTATGATATGTATTTGTAAGTATATGATATGTATATGTTTTCATGTATGATATGTATATGTTTGCATGTATGATATGTATATGTAAGTATACGATATGTATATGTATTCATGTATGATATGTATATGTATGCATGTATCTGAATGTATATGTATGTATGTATGATATGTATATATATGCAGGTATGATATGCTATGTATGCATGTACGGTATGTATATGTATGTAAAGTATGTGGATGTATGTATGTATAGGTAGGTGAACGTATGTATATGCTATGTATGTATGCACATCGAATGAATGTACCTATGAGTAAATTCATACAAGTGTGTATGTGTGTTTCTACGATTTATTATGGAAAGTTTGGGATACGTATGCACCATTGAGCATTTCGATGCTCAGTATATAGTTTGTTGACTGCGCGCAGGTTATGAAGACGATAGGATTTCATTGGCTGGTAAGACAGGAGTAGTCAAGTCCAAGAAAAGGAACAAGATAGGAATTAGTTTTGGCATGTATATGTAGGTACAGAAAATATAGTTACTCTGCAAGTATATATTTATAGTATAAGAAATTTATTTATTAATTATTGAGACACAGTTATGCGATTAATAATTATATTTTAAGTATATATGTACAAGTATGTTTATTGGTACTATTAAAAAAAATTCACTGTCTCATGTATGGTTTGACATCCGATTATCGCGTACACTGTACGACGGTATAAGGGCGTTACAATTTTATTGGTATCAGAGTACGGTTTAGTCGATCCTAAGATCGAAAAGTTATAATAAAGGACGAGGTACTATGTATACATGCCATGAGTAGATCTTGATATCCGAAGTGCAAAGAACATAAGAATAGTAGAGTTACTGGATGGTAAGGACAGAAGCATGTGATAATCTTGGAAAGTAAATAAGATGAGTTATTTGAACCGATTCTCTATGTGAGAACATTCTCTAATTTAAAGGATGTCACTATAGTTATAACAAGAAATAAAATTTCGAGGACGAAATTTTTATAAGTAGGGGAGATTTGTAACGGCCCAAATACTAGGGTAGTCGGAAATAGTACTTTCCGATAGTGAATAGTGACACTGAGATGAATAGTACCTTTCTGAGTCGAAAAATATTTTATTGGACTATTGGACAGAGCAAGTTAGCTGGAGTCCAAAGATATAATTTGGACTAAAAATGAGGTAAAATGGACCATTATAAGTTAAAAATAAGAAAAAAGTTACGGTTCTGGTTAAAATGATGCTTAGGTTAATTGAGAGCTTATCTGAGATTTTAAAAATAAAAAATGATCTTTAAAAATTATCATATTTTTCAGATCTATATTAAATATGATGTAGAATCATATGGTATTAAAAAATTAATGTTACGGTAACTTTGGAAATTAAATAAAATTATCATATTTTTTGAGGAATGATTCTTGGAGGTCATTTCTCATTCTGTTGTGGCCCTATGGGGTCCACGTCTCGCATATCCGGTCTGAAAGTTTTCTAGATTTGTACTGGGGGCATAATGATAAGAAAATATTAAAAGTATAAAAAAAGTTAAAATTGAAGTTTAAGATGAAAAAGGACTAAAAAAAAGTTAAAAAGTTTAGGGGTAAAAAGGTAATTTTCCTAAAAAAAATAAATTTAATAGGTAAAAGTGAGATGGAAAGAATTAATAAGGGTAAAATGGTAAATTTGATCAACTAACTATGTAAAAAGTCAACATTGTAAAGTTAAAGGACTAAATTGTAATTTTAGATGAAAAGTCAAAACAAGAATTAATTGGTAATTTATAAGCCAATCAATAGATTAACATGATAAAATAAGAAATTAAAGGGCACTTTGGGAATTAAAGGTATAAAAGGGTAAATTTAGGATAAATGAAAAGTTAAAGGACTAAACTGAAAAAAATTAAGTAAAGTTTTAAATTAAATTGAAAAATGGGTTTTTAATAGTATATTATGCTTATTAAGACTTTTAAATGAATTTAAAATAAATGTTATAGTGTAGAGAAATACTCATATGAATGTGTATGTATATGTTTATGAATGTATGTATGCAAAAAAAAAACATACATACATGTATAGGTATGCATATATGTATAAGCAAATGTATGAATATGTACGAGTAATGTATGTAAATGAATTGTATGTATACGTGTATGTATGTGTGGGTGTATAGAAATACGTAAGTGAATATGTATGTATATGTTTATGTATGTATGTATGCATGCAACAATGTATGCATGTATATGTAAAAGCATGTATGTGATCATGTATGATATGTATATGTAAGGATATGTAGGCATATTTATGCATGTATGACATGTATATGTAGTATATGATATGTATATGTTTGCATGTATGATATGTATATGTAAGTATACGATATGTATATGTATGCATATATGATATGTATATGTATGCATGCATTTGAATGTATATGTATGCATGTATGATATGTATATGTATGCAGGTATGATATGCTATGTATGCATGTACGGTATGTATATGTATGTAAAGTATGTGGATGTATGTATAGGTAGGTGAACGTATGTATATGCTATGTATGTATGCACATCGAATGAATGTACGTATGAGTAAATTCATGAAAGTGTGTATGTGTGTTTCTGCAATTTATTATGGAAAGTTTGGGATATGTATCTACTAAGCGTTTCGATGCTCAGCTCGTAGTTTGTTGATTGCGCGCAGGCTATGAAGACAATAGGATTTCATTGGCTGGTAAGACAGGAGTAGTCAAGTCTAAGAAAAGGAACAAGATAGGAATTAGTTTTGGCATGTATATGTAGGTACGAAAAAATATAGTTACTGTGCAAGTATATATTTATAGTATAAGAAATTTATTTATTAATTATTGAGACACAGTTATGCGATTAATAATTATATTTTAAGTATGTATGTACAAGTATGTTTATTAGTACTGTTAAAAAAATTCACTGTCTCATGTATGGTTTGACATACGATTACTGCGTATACTGCACGACGGTATAAGTGCGTTACAATTTTATTGATATCAGAGCATGGTTTAGCAAATCCTAAGATCGAAACGTTATAATAAAGGACGAGGTACTGTGTATACATGCCATGGGTAGATCTTGATATCCGAAGTGCGAAGGACATAAGAATAGTAGAGTTACTGGATGGTAAGGACAGAAGCATGTGATAATCTTGGAATGTAAATAAGATGAGTTATTTGAACCGATTCTCTCTGTGAGAATATTCTCTAATTTAAAGGATGTCACTATAGTTGTAACAAGAAAGAAAATTTCGAGGACGAAATTTTTATAACTAGGGGAGATTTGTAACGGCCTAAATACTAGGCTAGTCGGAAATAGTACTTTTCGATAGTTAATAGTGACACCGGGGTGAATAGTACCTCCCTGAGTTGAAAAATATTTTATTGAACTATTGGAAATAGCAAGTTAGCTAGAGTCCAAAAATATAATTTGGACTGAAAATGGGATCAAATTGACCATTAAAAGTCAAAAATAATGAAAAAGTCACGGTTTTGGTTAAAATGATGCTTAGGTTAACTGAGAGCTTATATGAGATTTTAAAAATAACAAATGATCTTTAAAAATTACCATATTTTTTAGATATATATTAAATATGATGTAAAATCATATGGTATTAAAAAATTAATATTACGGTAACTTTGGAAATTGAAATATCGGACTGGTAAAAATGAATCAGAGCAAAAAATAGTCTCCGAATGACTCAAAAATATTCATGGAATCTAATGAATATATTTTAATATTTTTATAAGTATTTTTAAGGATATTTAACCTCAATAAGTAAGATAAAAATAATGATTTCGGTTTAAATAGTAATCGGTCAACTATAATTTGACCAGGACTTTAAAAATAGCAAATCATTTTTAAAAATTGCAAAAATTTCTTGTTAAACCTTTTATGAGATGTAAAATTATTTGGTAAAAAAAATTAATTTTTTGGTAACATCAAAAATTTATTAATCAGACTGGTTGGACTGAATCGGACTAAAAATGGATTTTGATTGAGCTAAAATTTTTCATGGAGGCTTAATATATTATTTTAATAATTATAAAATTAATTTTGAGTAAAATTGAGCTTTGAAAGTGAGATAAATAATTTATGGAGACTTATTAGGCTTAATAGGGCAATTGGGCTTAAGTTAGGCCCAACCAACTTGGTTGGACCAGGCCCAATCTAATTATCCAGCATATATAGCCTAAAATCTTCAGATTTCCAGAACCATCTTCAGTCTTCACGATCTCCTGCTCCTTTCCTCTTGGCCGAAGGTTTTTCCTCTATTTTATCTTGATTTTCTCTTTTCTTTTGTTAAGTTCTCATTAAATCAAGTCTTCTCAACTTAATTTCAGCTTCCCTATTAGCACTTGAAGGTCTCAAAAGATCATTCAAGCTGCTAGAAGTACAAGAAATCAAGGGAGAAAGTGGATATGTCAAAAATTGAGGTAGGTAGAAATTGAGTTTTTAATTTAATTTAAAGGTTCTAATAAATGCTTTAGGATATGTAGGTTAGATTTATGTGGTTTAATTGAATTAATGAAGCAACAATTGATGAATTTTGGCAATCGAAATTTCAGCCATAATAGAAAAATATTGAAGGAATTAAAGCTTTTAAAGGAGAAAATGGAGGAAGTAAGGACCAAGGTGTGAAGGAGATAAATTTGAGGTTAGTGGATACATTATCCCTCAATTTCCATAATTTTTGTATGGAAATTTGCTTATGTATATGTTTGATTGTGTGTAATTATGTATGAAAAATTGAAATAATATGATATATGTGAAATTGTAGGCTTAAATGGATGAATGAAATGCTTGTAGAAAAAAAAGAAAAAAAAAACAAATAATTAGCATGTAAAGTTCATGTTGGCCGAATTACATGTGTGTGGGGGTGTGTGTTTAGTTTGGTTAAATGGTGAAAATATTAGTATAAATTGAAAGTAGGTATAATTTTAATGTTATACTAATTTAGTTGGAATTTTTGGGATTAATTAGAATATTTTTAAGTTAAATTTTAAATTATGTTATAGTGAAAATATTGAATTTTAATGAGAAAGGTTTTATTTATTGCATAAATAGCCATGCTATAAGCTAATTAATTAATTAGAGTACAAAGAAAATAAAAAGAATGAAAAGTTTAGGGATAAAAATGAAATATTGCTAAATATTGAAAAAAAATAATAAATAGATTAAATGAATTAAGATTAAATCGAAACAAAATGATAAATAAAAAGAGAATTTATGCATGAAAATAAGTTTAGGAACCGAATTAGAATTTTACCAATGAGTAAGGAATTAATAGTGTAAAGTGGATAATTGGTGGCAATTTTGTAAATAAAATGAAATGAAGGGTATTTTCATTATTTATGAGAATGTAATGGATTAATAAGTAATTTAACCATTTCAGGGACTAAACGAAAATTTTCAGGTAAATAATAACTTAATGGTATTAATTAGGTAAGTATGACATTTTAGTAAATAATTGTAATAAGAGAATAAATTAAGTTAACTATGTAGTGGAATTAGTCGAATGATAGAATAAGATATATAGTAATGAATATTAAATACTTAAGGAAATGCAAATTTCAAGGGTAAATAATATAAATTTGTATATGACATAAGTTATATGAAATAAGACAAATTGGTATATATGGAAACGTGAAAGATTTGAATTGAAATAAATTTTCATATAATTAACGTGGTATTTAATTATGCATGAAGTGATTTGAGTAAGTTATAGTGATTAAATGAATTAAAGAAACTAATGAGTGTGGTAAATAATGAATGAATTAAAACGTGAATAATTAATAATAATAATAACATTAAAATTAGTATAGAAATAATGTGATAGATTAAGTAAAATGAGCATTTGGGATTATAATTTTTATAATACAAGATAGTAAATTATAGGTGAGAAGCCTATAAATAAATAAAATTATAAATAATAATATTACACGAAAGATAGTATTAAATGAAATTAGTGTACAATGTAATATATGTTTTAATAATGTGTGCATTATGTGTGAATATGGTGAACTTTTAGTTATGGCCGAATGGAATGTAAGAGGAAAACTATGAAATCTTTAGTTATTTTAATGTAATTAAGTTGTACAATGATAGTACAAATGAGTATTGATGTCCATAAATTTTTATAGAATTTATGGGAATTTAACGAATGTTTTTGGAATAAATTTTAGTCAGATATTAATTGAAAAATATGAAATTATGATGAACTACTAAATAATTTATTGATTAAATGGTGAATTATTACGAAATAATTCACAAACTGTGTAAGGAAAACAGACTGCAAATATAATGTACTGGTACAGTACTGACAAGTATTGTAAAGAATGAATAATTGAATAATAAAATAAAAAGTAAGTGAATATATGCCCTTAGAAAAAGTCAGACAGTAAAATCTAGTTCAGAATATAATTGGCTGACCATAGGGATATCTGTACCGCGGTGCAAATCATGGCAACTTACTTTACTATGGTTGGATCATTCATCTTCATAGTATATATCATACGTACTGTCATATGTTCATATGTTTTATGAGGAATGATTTTTGGAGGTCGTTTCTCATTTTGTTGTGGCCCTGTGGGTGCACGTCCTGCATATCCGATCTAAGAGTTTTCTGCCGGGTCTATACTAGGGGTATAATGATAAGAAAATATTAAAAGTGTAAAAAAAAAAGTTAAAATTGAAGTTTAAGATGAAAAAAGACTAAAATAAAAAGAGTTAAAAAGTTTAGGGGTAAAAAGGTAATTTTTTTAAAAAATAAATTTAATAGGTAAAAGTGAGATGGAAATAATTAATAAGGGTAAAATGGTAAATTTGGTCAACTAACTGTGTAAAAAGTCAACTTTATAAAGTTAAAAGAGTAAATTATAATTTTACATGAAAAGTCAAAACAAGAATTAATTGGTAATTTATAAGCCAATTAATAGATTAACATGAGAAAATAAGAAATTAAAGGGCACTTTGGTAATTAAAGGTATAAAAAAGGGTAAATTTGGGGTAAATGAAAAGTTAAAGGGCTAAACTGAAAAAAAATTAAGTAAAGTTTTAAATTAAATTGAAAAATGGGTTTTTAATAGTATATTATGCTTATTAAGACTTTTAAATGAATTTAAAATAAATGTTATAGTGTAGAGAAATATTCATATAAATGTGTATGTATATGTTTATGAATGTATGTATGCAAAAAAAAATAAATACATACGGACATGCATAGGTATGCATGGATGTATAAGCAAATGTATGAATATGTACGAGTAATGTATGTAAATGAATTGTATGTATACATGTATGTATGTATGGGTGTATAGAAATACGTAAGTGAATATGTATGTATATGTTTATGTATGTATGCATGCGACAATGTATGCATGTATATGTAAAAGCATGTATGTGATCATGTATGATATGTTTATGTAAGGATATGCAGGCATATGGATGCATGTATGATATGTATATGTAAGTATATGATATGTATATGTTTGCATGTATGATATGTATATGTAAGTATGTGATATGTATATGTTTGCATGTATGATATGTATATGTAAGTATACGATATGTATATGTATGCATGTATCATATGTATATGTATATGTATGCAGGTAAGATATGTTATGCATGCATGTACGATATGTATATGTATGTAAAGTATGTGGATGTATGTATGTATAGGTAGGTGAATGTATGTATATGCTATGTATGTATGCACATCGAATGAATGTACCTATGAGTAAATTCATGCAAGTGTGTATGTGTGTTTCTGCGATTTATTATGAAAAGTTTGGGATACGTATCCACCACTAAGCGTTTCGATGCTCGGCGCGTAGTTTGTTGATTGTGCACAGGTTATGAAGACGATAGGATTTCATTGGCTGGTAAGACAAGAGTAGTCAAGTCCAAGAAAAGGAACAAGATAGGAATTAGTTTTGGCATGTATATGTAGGTACGAAAAATATAGTTACTGTGCAAGTATATATTTATAGTATAAGAAATTTATTTATTAATTATTGAGACACAGTTATGCGATTAATAATTATATTTTAAGTATGTATGTACAAGTATATTTATTGGTACTATTAAAAAGAAATTCACTGTCTCATGTATGGTTTGACATCTGATTACTATGTACACTGTACGATGGTATAAGGACGTTACATTTTGAGTGCCTGGTAAAAGGGCAGGCATTGCTTAGCTAAACAAGAGATGAACCTTCCTAGAGCTATTTGAGCTTCTGAATATCTTGAATTGTCTTAGGAGCTTCCATCTCTAGTATTAGTCGAATCTTCATAGGATTGGCTTCTATTACTCTCTTTAAAATCATAAAACCCAGAAAATTTTTGGTCTATACTCCAAATATGCATTTTTTTAGGATTTAACTTGAGACCCGCTTTTCTGAGAGTAAGGAAAGTTTCTCTAAGCTTTTTGGGTAGGTCTGTCAACGTCTTACTCATTACAATCATATCCTCTACATAAATTTTCATGTTTTTTCCTAGTTGTTCAGTAAAGAGCCTATTCATCAATATTTGATACATTACATCTACATTTTTTAGCCCGAAGGGCATGACTCGATCGCAATAAATACCTTGATCGGTGATGAAGGCTACCTTTTCTTCGTTTGTCAAATTCATCGGTATTCGGTGGTAGCGTGCTGATGTATCCAAGAATGCATACTCTTTAAACCTTGCTGTAAAAGTCCACTAGCAGGTCTATGTTTGGTAAAGGATAGCTATCTTTGCAGTATGCCTTGTTCAAGTCTATAAAATCTACACACATCCTCCATTTTCCATTGGCTTTCTTCACCATCACAACGTTGGCCAACTAATCCGAATAGAATATCTTTCTGATGAGGCCATTCTTTGGCAAAGTGTTTGTCTCCTCCTCCATAGCTAGTTGGCATTCAAGGGTATGGTTTCTCTTCTTCTACTTCACTGGTTTGTATTTAGGTCATATGTTCAGTGATTGAGTTATCAACTTTGGGGATATGCCTGTGATGTCCGACGACTACCATGCAAATATATCTATAAACTCTATCAATACTGATACAAGGGCTTCCTTTATTTGTACATGTTTTACTGGCTGCCATCTATACAGTCTTTCCTAGTAAAAACTCAATGTTTCCCCTGTTTCGGGTTTTCGATCTCTACTATTCAAGTTATCCAGTGTGTCTAGTAGAAAAGCTTGGTTGGCCTTTTTTAGCATTGTGACATAGGTTACCCGAGTTGCTTGCTGATTTCCTTTAAGTAGGGTTATCCCTTTTTAGGTTGGGACTTTAAGCACCAAATTCTGCATAGATATACAAACATCCACTACAGCCAACAAAGGCCGAACAAAAATTATATTATATGAAAGTGGGATGTTAACTACCACAAAATTTGTTTTGCATGTCTGAACTACTACTTCATCCCCAAACTGAATAGATAAGTTCATTAATCCTTCTACCCTTATAGGTTGCCCTAAGATACCAAAGAGGGGTATGGTGACATCTTCTAAGAGATTTTTTGACACTCCTAAAACCTTGAATGCTTGCAGTGTAATTAAGGTAATTGTACTTTTCGTATCTATAAGGATTTGTTGGACCAAAAAGTTTTTGATAAGTGATTCAAATACCAAGGCATCCATATGCAGTTGCCGAACATGAGATCCATCAGTTATAAAGAATTGGATAGTGTACAAAGTGGTGGACGTGCCAGACTTAACAGAGAACACCTTATTGGCTTTCCTCTTCTTAGAGTAACTGCATACATCATAGTGCCTTTCTCCTACTATAACATAAATAACCCCGGTAGGGGCTTTTTTGCTCGAGCTATCTCTGCTCCTATTCTGCTGGGGTATTGGTGACCTATGCCTTCTGTCTTTATACTTTGCTTCACGAACTATGATAGGCTACCCTTTTATACCATATGCTCTATCTCTCTCTTGAGTTGCCTACACTCCTTTATTTCATGGCTTTTGTCTCTATAAAAGGCATAGTAGAGACTCTGGTCTCTGTTGGGATCCTCTCTCATTGGTCTAGGCTAGCTGACTTGTCCATTCTTCTTTATCCATGTTAGGATCTATGATCTGATGGTATTGAGGGGTGTGAGCTTGTCTTTTTTTTCGGTCTCTTAAGTAAGTAGTAACTGTATAAGCTCGGTTAAATAAGCTAGTGTAACATCCTTATCCTACATATAAACTGACTCACTTAATCTTAAAATTATCAACATACTTTACTACGTTATTGAGCCATAAATTATTAAATATAAAGATCCTCTGAAGAAAATGAATCTAACAGAAGTGTGGTACAATTGAAAACTTTACTTTATACTTTTGAGTCTCTTAGAATGTTTAAGATTTACATCCAATAATCTTTAGTAGAATACATCATTCGACCTTACAAATAAAATTCTTGTAACCAAAAAGAACTTAACATCAACAGGTATACTTTCAGACCCTCTCTCTTGTGTTGGCCCATCTGCTGCAGATATTTACCTTGAGAAGATCTCTTAACTCAAAACCAACACAGATCAAATAACCCGTGCTAAGCAATACATCTTAGTATGGGAAACTAAATATGAAGAAAATCACTCACAGTGATCATCAAAATCATATAATATATATCAATTGAAACATTAAAAGTGACATGTCAGAAATAGATATAGTATAAGATGTGCAATTTTAAACAACAATGTAATCATACATTTAATCCGACATCCTTAAATCTCATCATTGATTAAAATGATCTGTACATTAATAAATATAATCCAAACATTAGAAACCAAGTTAATCATGTTGTTTCATATATCATAAGCAACAATTATACTATAATTGACTGTGATGTATTTATACTCTAACTTAAGCTGCTTACAATTATAGTAACATTCAAACCAGTCATATGTAATCACACTCAACACGCTTGATATATATACATTTCTTTAATAGGTAACCAAAGGATTAGAAAATCATGACATATTTAACAACCTCAAGTAGTAAACAATAAAAGTATTTGAAAAACTTAGCAGTTATCTTAGCATGCTTGTATTGTATACCGACTGAGAATTCTTCATGCGTCTAACTCATTTAAGCAATTTCGAACATTTAGAACCAACTATAAACAACATACATATATATATATACATATATATATCTTGTGTTACTTGGTAACCTCTATTTACTTAAACTTATGAAACAATACAAGCAAATCATGTCAAACATGTAATCAAGCAACATCCTTAACTCTTATATAATGCTTACTTTATACTTTGTACATTTAATATCCGTACTGTACTCATAGTTTAGCCTACCTAAGTTCTAAAGGTAGATAATAGGAACATGGGATACCCAAGGGTATCAAAACAGGGGATATTCAAGGATATCAAAATATAGACCTAAACGGGGCTAACAGAATAGGGGATTGGTCAAGTGAATCCAAATGGAGTAAGCTAACAATCCAAAAGGGGCTGTTCATGATCCAAATGAGATCGTTAGTAACTTAGGCCCAAATGGGGTCAACAGTAGCAGCTGCAGAATCCCTATAGACGCCTATCTATCCACAGTTAAACTATAGTAGCAGGCAATACTATGTTCATGTTCATTCTGCAAATTATACTCATACTTTACATAGATAATGTGGCCTTTGTGCTATTAAATCTAGAATAAACAAAGTCTTCAGATTTATGGATACATTTATCAATGTATCAAGTTTCATAATCACATATATATCATAATGATTGCATCATTTAAAAATACATGTACAAGCATAAGCATTTAAGCATGATCAAGACATTGAAGAATCACATGCCATAAGCTTATTCATATACTTGTTGTGTGTGTGTGTGTGTGTGTGTGTGTGTATTTCCGTAATTTCATTCAATGGTGTAGAATTATCCATCACGTATTATAGCAATTATGTATTTTCACTCATCAATGGAAAACTAGAGTAGCCAAGCATTCATAATTCACTTTAAAAGAATAACTGACCTTGAGCTTAATCTTAGGCTTAATATGTATAAACCTGCACTTTTAAGTATCTCTAAATTATCTAGCATATGCTTTATTAATGAACTTGCTAGATGAGTTTATTTATGACCTTTCTATATACTCTGATTACCACGAATGTTGCATTAATTAATTAACAATTCCAATCATTTACTAGTATAAGAGTTTATTCAACCAAACTTGCAAATACATTAAACTTAGGATATAATAAGAGTTAAGCACACAATTACATTTATTCAACACCTGTCATAGCAAGGACAACAACATTAAGGTGAGGTAGCTATAGAGGCTTCAATATCGATTATGTATTATTATAATTCAGTTACTTCAAGAACTATTCTATGCCAATAGACTTCTTATGATCAAATTAACGAGACTATATACATTAACATATTAGAATATTATAACACCAAACATATATAGAAACTTTGTTTATGTCTTTATTGAAATAGTGAAAATAAGAATTAGTTAAATCATATTTCATGCCTCATGTGAGTATACTTTAATGTCTTAGATAAGTGCCTTACACTTTGAACAAGTGTGACTATAACTTATGGGTGAGTATTATTAGCACATGTATAATCATAGGATAGTTATATTGCTACTATGGCATAAATATGTATGCAAAGTTCATATAATGATTCAATTACTTTTTAATATGCTATCATTAGGTTTCACATATTAACATCATCATGCTATGTCAATCAAGTAATATATCATGCCTGTTCATATGCTCATTATAAAACATGCCTCATTCTTAAAACTTTACAATATAGCTCATCATGTATGTGATCATGTAAAAAGATACACAATCCCTAGTGTATATATACACATGTATTCATATTGTCATATAATAATACGAGTATTTAAAATTGAACACATATCATCGTAATCATGTACTTTAACATGTTATCATTCAAGCACTATGAGACACCCTTAAATTTAATGCCTTTAATGATATATTATACCATACATTTAAAATATCATACTTGTACTTATCTCATACACTTTTCACATGTATGCGATCACATCATAATACACAATTCTCCAGTGTATATACATGTATTAATGTATTCATATAGCAATACGAGTACCGATATTTGAATATACCTCTCATCATGATCTTATACTTGAACATGTTATCATTAAGCATCACATCATATCACATTCATGTTATCATATATATATGACAAATGATAATTTACCTTAGCTTACATTTCTGTGTACTTATTTCTACATTTGACCACGTCAGTTATGTTACACTATGATATCATTAAGTTAATATATATGTCCCTCATTATGAGTTGGTTTTATATCAAGTTATGCTCTATAACTATTTAAAAAGGTTAAATAGACTTTATAACACTTTGGTACATGGATATCATATGTTATTCTTGTTTTAAAACCTTGATCTTTATGTTTTCAATGCTATTAAAGTGTTTAGGAATGTCTAAAAATGCTTTAATATAAATTTATAGGCTTAAGAATGTCAAATGGGATGGATAGCACAACTTAGATAGATGGAATTCACAACTCGTGTCATCTGTCCAAGTCGTGACAGAGAGCACACTGTCACGAGTCGTGATAGGGCAGCAACTGGTTTCTAGGTTCAACTTGTGAGCGATTTTTGACCTTCAAAATGGAATTTTCAGCAACAATAGTCTTCTAAAATTTTGTTCTCCTATGTTTCTAGTTTCTAAAACATCAATAATCATTGCAATATCATTTCTAGAAATCAAGATAAATGGAAATTACTATAGACTATTCATTAGGGTAGGCAACACAGGATTCCTATTTTCAAGTAAAGTTTAAGCAGTTTTAAAGGCATATTTAGAATTTTCTTTATTCATATAAAAGGTAGATATGGAAGTATATTTTATAATACAGTTGGAATTATCCAATTATCATATCTACATTTCAAGATATTACAAAAAAACTAAGAACTATTTCTGGAAATAGTGTTATCAACTACTCCGGATTTCAAGTTAACTTTTTATCTTCTTAGAAATAGAATCAATTTATTATTTATTCATATAAATTGCATATTTTGAAGTATATTTTTCTTAGAAATTAATCTCATAGCATTCTGAACAATATACACAAAGATACACCATTTTTACCACAACTTATTCTAGAACCCAAATCAACAACTCACATAGAATTAAATTAAGTATATGGGTGACTTAACGGAAAATTTAATGCTAGGTCTCTTCTAAAAATTTGTAGGCACATATCTTATGTAACTTTAAAATTTTGAATGATCTCAAATTAAGTTTTCTAACTCAAATTATGCTGAATTTATAATCACAAGTTCATAAGGCTTTATGCCTTCTCTTAAGTAACACTTGTTAAAATTTACTTCTCTTTCAATTATTCATCACATAAGACATTAAAATTATTTTTCTACTAATATTATTCACATGGAAGTATGAGAATTCCTAATCCCATACCTTGGCCAAAAATTCTCCTTTAACTTTCAATCTGGTACCTTCCATTTTCCTTTGCTCTTTCCACCTTCTTCTTCTCCTTTAACAACAATTCATCCATTAACATAAACTTCCAGCATTTACTCAATCCATAATCAACCAAATAAGAAGAAGATGAAGAAAAGAGATGATAAAAATCAAATTAATATAATTACCTTAATGCTATACACACTTAATTGCTCTTGAATTATCAGCATGCAAACTTCAATTCTTTATCTTTAATGAGAATGAAAGAGAAGAAAATAGGGATTAATCTCTTCAAATTTCCATCCCACTCTCCTCTCTCTCTTAAATTTCTTTTTCTTTTATACCACTTTCATCTTTTATACTACAAAGGAAAAATTCCTTTGTTCGTCCCTCAAAAATTTTCATGTTCCACTAATTTCTCTCTAACTTTTATATGTTACACCAATACCTCTCATCTATTTACATGTTATACATTGACATCTCCATTTTATACTTCTCTTAAATCAGCCTCTTAATTCATTCTTTTATTCACATTTGATCTTTAAGATGCCGTGTTTACAAATTTACCCCTATACTAATACTTCAAACTTCAATTACACCCTTGAATATTATTAAACCAACAATAATAATTTAATTATGCTCTTACAAAATTCATACCATATAATTCACACATTTATCACACAATTAATTATAACTTAATAAAATTTATGCCTTAAACCATATCTTAACTATATTTTGCTTCAATTATACACATTATATACTATAATATCAATTGACTATTGTATACTCTATCACATAAGACCATGAATTCATTAGATCCTAACTACTAATAATTCATCTAATAATGTTTAATTAGACTTTAATAACATGTAATTGCCCTTGAATTCTACTAGGGCTATTTAGGGTCCTTACAGCTAGTTTCTCTATAAATTCTTTATTCATTCCATCCTCCATTTCTTCTGTCACAAGTTATCTTCTTTGCGTCATCCCTTTCCCTGTCTACTTCTTTACATATACTATGCCGTAGTCAGTAAGCTTTATCCATCCTGATATATTAATGAGCCCGAGATATGAGTTCAGTGAAATCATTAGAGGGTTTCTTACTTAGTAAATCACTAGAGTCCTGGCATTTTGTGTTTCATTATAATGCATTTATTGCTGCCTCAAGATTAAAGTTTTGTATATCGATCGCCACCGTATTAAACCTATCTACATAAGCTCATAAGGGTTCGCCTCTCTCCTGTAATACTTGATTTAGATCGGTTGAGACCTTAGTAGGTCGGATGGTAGCTATAAATTTTGTAATGAACATGTCGTTAAATTGCTCGCAATTCTCAGCATAATGCTTAGGAAGATTTTTGAACCAAATCTAAGCTAAGTCGGTTAGTGTTTGTGTAAAGATTTTGCATAGTATGACATCATCCGTGGTCAATACTAACATTGTGTTATGAAATTGGTCTAAATGGGACCGAGGGTTGGTGTTTTCAATGTATTTTGGTAAAATAGGGAGTTAAATTTTTGGAAAAGGGGTGGCTAGGATTTCTCTTGATACGGGAGAGCAGAAACTACCTTGGTATTGTAACGTGTTTCTATTTTTGTATTTCAACATTTGTTATTCAAAAAGTCACTAGAATTGTTCGGCTCTGAGAGTGATGATGGATCAAGGATCTGAGGAATCACTGAGAAAAGTAGGTCTCTAGCAGGTGGCTAGTAAAGCTGTAGAGATGCAAGTTGAGCTGCTTGGGTGGCTACAGTAAACAATGTTGCAAAGAGGGCTTATGCTATTTGTGGGGTGAGATCGGAGATGTTGAGGATGGCCATTGCAAGGGAGGAGGGGGAGGTGTCGATTTTGGAGTATTTGCTAATGGGAAGAATTGATGTATAAGAGGGGGTGTTGCCTAGTCTGTCTGGTCAAGCTTGTTTTTTATGAGACATAGACAAGGCTTAGGTCTGGGAAAAGGTCCATCGCTAGTTGGCTTAGGTCCACGCTCACCACACCAAATGATAACTAAGTAAAAAATGTGAACCTTCAGGTACTGCAAGTCACTCGAAAAACAAAAAAAACAGCTAAGGTTTTTTGGTGAAAGAGACTCCGACGGTCAAGTCAATAATTTGATGATATGGAATAACTAAAAAAAGCTTAGTTTTCATGCATGATCTTGACTCTATTTATACGTTCAGAGTTCTTGCCTGTTCAGGAGACTGAAAGCAGAGTCCTTTCTAGGAAAAAACCCTTAACTGCCATAAATAAGATAACCATATATTTTTCTAATCTGGAGGAAAGGATAAGAAAAAAGATATCTTCTCCTAATAAGTCGGAGTTTCTCCAGATTCTGGTGAATTTGGGCGAAGTCCTCGGTGTTCAGCATAACCGAGCACTTCGCAGGAGTAAACATAACCGAACTAATGGACTGGGCTAGCCTGGTTGACCAAATAATTCGAGCTATTAGCTAGACCTTGTTATCATTAAGCACTAAAATCTGAATTATAAAATTTTCTTTTAATTAAAATAAACGGTTGGAATGCACTCTTATACTATTTCATCAATTAGCTATTTATTCTTTATTTTCACTTTTTTTATTTACGTCTTTTAATTTGGATTGCAAATACCTATCTAAACAATATTACATCCAATTGCCAAAATTGAAGTTTACAACAAAAATTTTTACATACACCTAAATCAAAAGCTAAAATTAATTTGGTTTACATTCAAGGCTAATATTTATTCCTATATAAAAAATCTCCATTTAATATTCATTAATTTAAGGGTTAGCATCTTCTTTGACTATCGCTAAAAACAATATTTTTAGTGTTAATTCAAGGGTTAGTAATTTTTCTTTTTTTCATCTTTTTTTTTTAATTTTTAAATGGTTAGAATCTCTTTATCACTCTTTTATCCAATGACTTATAATCTCTCCTACACAAAAAAAAAAAAAATTTGCATTCAACTAAACAAATGGCCATGATTTGATGTGTTGCTATTTGATTTAGTAGTCATCAAATTTCCTTTTATTTTCTATAATTTGAATTTTCTTTTAAATAAATTATGACATTATTAGTAATTTTTTTATTTATTTAAAATACAGAATTGACATTATATATAACTTATCATATCAATTAGTTTGACCTTTTCAATGTCTCGAGTCAACTTTAACCATCAATTAAATTTGGTTAAACATGTCACTATTAATGCAAAATATTAAACATATTCAGCTTAACCAAATTTAATGCAATACCTCAAATTCAATTATTGGATTTGTTTCAAATGACATTATTCATAGCATGAGAAAAATATTAAACATATTCAGCTTGAAATGTACTATTTATGGCCTGAAATGTATTATTCACAAATTAAATTTTTTTTAGGACATTACATTATCTTTTACATTTGAGATATTATGATTTGATGAGAGAAAAATTGAAAGAGTACCACTTATCAATGCCGATGACACAAGATAGTGAATAAGCCATGAGCAGTGAAACAACGGCTAAGTAAGGCATGAAATTGAGAAAAATCAAAAATTAAATATGTAAAGAATAAAAATAGTAAAATACAATAAATATTGTACACCATTTAATTATTATTTTGCATTTTACTTTTTTTCTTTTATGTTTTGCAGTTTAAAATTTAAATAATTGACAAATTCTTCAATTAAACTTAATTTTTATATAAAATTAGAATTAAAATATTAATAAAATGGTATTGTGTGTGTGTGTATTGTAACACTCCAAATTTTGAGTTTGATAATCGTAACTTTTAAGCAGTAAACAATGTCGATCTAGACAAATTTTATGGATTAAAATTAATATAAAATGAGTTTTCTAAGGACAATATAAACTAGAAATAAAAAAAAAATTAGGGTAATATATTTAAAGTAAATTTTGACAAATTGATTGAAAAACCATAGTTGATCTGAGATAGTAGTCAGTCAATCCCAACTCAATAAGTGAATAGTAAAGTGGAAATTTATATTTTTGATAGGATTAGGAAATTAGAGTTAACTGGGACAAAATAAGTAATTAGTATAAATAAATATTTATATATAGGTAAGTAATAAAATAAATAATATAATAATATTGGGGGTCCTAGGTTTTTCTAGGTAAAAATTTCCTTGACCATAAAACAATAAAAAGAAAAGGAGAAAATAAGGGAGTAGGGGAGAATAGGGAGGAGATCTAAAAAAAAGGGACAGCAGAGCAAGAGAACTGACCACCGCACCCACCGCCGGTCCCCTCTCCCCCGCGATCTGTCTCGCCGCCTCTATCGTCGTTTCCTTTTCTTTTTCTCTTCTTTTCCTTTTTTTCTTTGGTTGAGATTTCTCTTTCCTCCATCTGAAATCTTTCTCCCCATTTACTTTGCCATCTCCGACGACGGTTGGCAAAACGAGTAGCACAGAAGAGTTCCTCAAGGCAAGGTGAAGCTTCTCATATCTACTGTTCCTCATCATTCACTGACAATAAGTAGATCGGCCATGTAGGCAGATATGGCTTTTAGCTTCAGATTCGACCAAACGAATGGTATTTAGGTTCACGACTATCGGCAGCAAGTCCCTGGTGGCTTAAGCTTCATGTCAACAATGATGGTGCATCTCCGACGAAGCTTCGACGATTGGTGATCGGTGAAATGGGTTACATCTTGACGAGAGTGAACTAGAAATTTCTACATATTAATCTAAAAATGGTACGTGAATTGCTAAAATTATCTTTCTTTGAATAATAAGTGAAAATTAAAAAAAAAAGAATTTTACATATTATTAAATGAATTTTTACTGATTTTATTGCGAATTATGTGAATGATGTACAAATATTAAGTGAGTTTGGTCTAGTGAATTCTTGGATTATTTTTGGCATTAGACTTACAGGTTAAATTATATATATATATATATATATATCACAACTTGCTTCAGATTTTTTATGAACTTGTAGGTTCTATGCTAGGAATATTATTTAGGTAGCGTTTGTTAAATTGATCCAGATAAAAAAAATTTCAGATAAAGCTGGAATATTTTCCATCCAAGATATGAAATAGTCAAGAAAAGACTGGAAAGCATTCCAAAAATTTTTTTCAATCATTTATTAAATTTTTTGGGATGAATTAAAAATAATTTTTCTTCAATTTTTTAGTTATTTTTTATCTTGAAAGATCAAGATATGCATATCTTGACCTTATGTCAAGATATTTATATCTTAAAATATCAAAATATAGGTAGTTAAAAAAAATTGTGGAACCCATTTTTTAACTAATGCTTGAAAAGATCGAAAAAGTTAGAATGATTTTATTTTCTTTCCATCCCGACCTTTTCAAGGTTAACAAACTCCATCCCGACCTTTTCAAGGTTAACAAACACTACCTTAATGGTTTAATTAATTAGAAATGAAATTGGGAAATTCTCAATTTCTACCATGAGTTTGAGTTGTGTGTAACTATTGATTTTTCTTGGAAGGTAAGACTGTTAAGAAGGTTTTAGGATCTTTGATGTGCTGTTCTAATTTGGTGAGTATATGTAAAATTATTCAATTTCTTAATAGAGTAAGAAATATGTAAGTTTGATTTATGGTCTAATTGATAAGTTGGAATTATTTAAGTGATATGAATTGATGTGAATTCAAGTTAAGGTCATTAAAGTAAGCTATTATTATTTTTCTCTAATCTTTCCTTATTTGGTACTTGTTATTTCCCTTGCCTTATTTAATAGTCCTTGGTAGATGAACTGTATTTAGTCATTGATATTGGAATCAACTTAAATTATTTTAAAAGCATGTATGATGTGAATAAACAAACAATGAATATAATTGATAAAACAAGGTTGTAAATGGCAAGATAGGGTACTATGGTGTCAAGAATTACAGAAATGAAACTTAATATAGAAAATGGATTTGAGTTTAAATTTGAAATTTAAATATTAATGGGGTTAATTAGTCCATCTGATTTATTATGAATAATAAATTGATTATTTGAATTGGTGTATTAACAATGATCTTGAGAATATTGAATGGAAATTGTGGCGTGCGCCAGAGCCCTCACTCGATTTCAGGTTTGCTCTCGAAGGCCCACTTTTAGGATTCGAGACCGGAGGAGGCTCACTATAACTCATAAATTGGCTACTTTGCAATAAAAAGTAATCAAGCCCAAATTATTGTTGGTAGTAAACCCATGAAGGCACCTACTAATGGGCCCAAAAGAGATAGGTATCATGGAGTCGCCATCCAATAAAACATCAAAAAATGAATCTCGACCTTTTGATGCCTAAATAGAGATTAGTGTTCGGAACATCACTCTTATTAAGCATTTTGGTTAGGTGTTGCTTTTATAATTAAGTTTTATATTTAATCCCCTCTCCTCTCTCATAAAATGCAAAGCTTAAGAATTAAATAAACATCCTAATCAATACTGAAAAGTAATAAATAAATGAGTAAATAAATCAACTACTTAAACTTATTACAGAAGCAAATCGTCTAACAACAAGAGTAAAGTAATATACATACATAAATTAGGGCATTTATTTGAATTAGGAGCATTGGTTCCCTCATACATATTTTACAAAAATCTTCATTTTATTCTTTTGTTTGGCTTTGGATGAAAAATTGGTTCAAGTTTTGAAGATATTTTTAAGTGCCTTTTTCTTTTTAATGTGCAAAAAAAATCCTTTTTACCAGCTATTACATCCTAGAAAAAAATACATTCAAAAATACCAAAGAAACAAATGAACATAAAATAAACAATAACTAAATAAAACCAAGATAATAAATAAATTGATAAACAAAATGGTTAAGCGAGGTAACCGGATAGGCTGAGGGTGGTCATCCAATTAGAAGCACGATTCCTAATGTAAAAAACCCCACATAATCCTCCAATGGTGAAAAGATTTTACATACTAAAAAAAACCAAACAGAAACACAAAATCAATTAGTATTATAAAAAATGTAATACAAATAATTATTTAATTAATCGAACAGTACAAAACCAGATTATATATATAATTAAATCATATAGGACAATGCATAAACATCATGGAGATCAAATAAATGACATAAAATACATGAAATATACAATAAAAGAGGCTTAAAAATTAGCCATGGATGCCCAAAATAGGCGAGGACACCCATAACCACGTGGAGGACGTGACGAGGAGAAACCCAACGACGTCCTGTCTGTCACTTTGACAGACAGGTGCCTGTCGAGTCTTTTTCCTGTCCGTCACTGGCTAGACAAAATGAGATGCAGAACCTTAAAGCCAAAACATGCGAAAATCATACAAGACCACTTTAATAAAATAACATGTGAAAATCATACAAGACTAATTTTAATCCAAAATATACAGTTTTTAGGTCCCGAATCATGCCAAAATAGTATTATAACATCAAATCATGCATAAAACACACTAAAATCGCCAATTTAAAAAATGAGAGAATGAAACAAAAGCTTGAAATATTACAATAATGGGGGAATCTCTTATCTAATCTTGCCATTAATATGCATATCAATCTAGATTTATATCTCAACGAATCCTAGGCATGCCAATCACACAAACATAGCATTTAAACATGTTTACTTGTAACAAATAATCACATAATGATGCATGACAATTCTAGAGAGAGAAAGTAGAAAAAAAGCATAAAATATTGCCCTTAGAAGATATTCTGACTCTAAAATTCTTATAGTCCAGAGCTCTACTTCGATTTGTGCTTCTTATTTTATAGAAAAATCCAATGAATTTCGTTGTGTGTGTTTTTAGATCAAAGAAATTAGTAGAGTAATTAAACCTTAAAGAGAGAAAGAAATTAGTTTTCTTCTTCTCTAAAGTTTTTTCTCTATAAAATGTGATGTCATATCTTTGGAAACCCTAAGATTTCACTTTTTATACCTAGGTTGGAGTTAAAGTTGAATTCCAACTCTAACTCTCTAATTTTGGAGATATTTTCCCCAATAATCTGGGTTAAATCCTTTTTAATAGTTATCTTCCCATTTGAATTCCCAAAAATATGGGAAATCTGGAAAAAAAGACCCACAGAAAAGCATCCCCCATTGACGGATAGGTATTCTTTAGGTGAAAGTCCTAATAATTCTCAAAATACCCCTAATCTGGCTTATACAGAGAGAGAGAGCCACAGACGGGAGCCCCTCAAATGACAGACGGGTGTCTATCATCACTGAAGGCTTAAATCAAGATTTTTATGCATCTTTTGTTAAAACAATTAGAAAACACTTGAAAATCACAAAAATCTTTGAGAAAGTGTGAGAAATTCATAATCAAAGCTTTGAGATCCAAACTTATTGTCAGTAATATACTATTTTCTCATCATCAAATAATATTGATCTAGATTGCCTCAGGTCACAGTATCTACAGAAGTGAATTACTTGTATATATTTATAGTTTTTGTAAAAGGATTAATGTCATGAAAATTGAATTTGAAACATTGTATTTATTTATATTGAACAACGTGTGAAACCCATGATAAAGTAATGAGGATATGGATGCATCAAGGAAAATATCAATATTATGCTTTATGATTTATTTGTCATTTTGGCATCTACATAAATTTGTAATTAATTATGTTATATTGATTGAAAAATTTTTGTAGTTTTATTGTGATGGAGTAGTAAATTCTATAGATGTGGTCAAGATTAAAAAAAAAAACCCTTGTAACTTAATATTTGGGTGCCATAACAAAGATTGAGTGGCAGAACTACTTGGTTCTGATTCCCTACATAGAATACATAGAAAGCTAGAGAATTGACATCTCTAGTTCGAACCAAATTGTATTGATGTGATTGAATTTTTGGCTTGTATATGGATTAGTGTGCATGGCATTAGGAGAAGTATAGTAAGCACGCTTATTAAGATATCATGTTTATGAGTTTACATTCTAAATTTATGGCTATAGTTACTAGAAATTGTGGTGATTAAAATAACCTATGTGAATATATGTTACGCGTATGATGTTAGTATTAATAAAGTCAATTTGGTTTAGTCACTTGTTTTATATATTGTATAACTTAAAGTTTAAATTATAAGTAGTAATGAAATTTTGTTTGATGTGTTTGTGAGTAAATGTGTGGTAATTGGGTAATGAATATGAATATGAGATTTTATTGCCCATGGTAATTAGTAAGAAATATGGATGGATGAAATCGTTAGGCCATAATGGTTGTAACCATCAGGCCGAAATAGTCGTTATTATCAAGCCAAAATGGTCATTGTTATCAGGCCATAATGGTTGTTAATATCATGTTGTAATGGTCGTAATCATCAAGCCTTAATTGTCGTATTTATCAGACCTATATGGTCGTAATTGGCAGGCCTAAAAGGTCGTACCCCAACAGGCTTAAAAAGTCGTAACCCCATGTATCCTTTCGATGCATTTCTTCTTATTACATGTGGGCAATATCTGTAGTAATCAATTAAATAAGATAAAGTGTATTTAATTGTATAGTTTAAAGAGAATAAAGTATAAGTGTATTTGAATGCATAATGATCTATTATATGCATGGATTAAGAATCTGCAAAATGATGTGATTGAGTTGAATGTTAAAGCAATTATTCTACATCATTATCTACATTAGTATAGTATTTTTTCCATTGATGTTTATGTTATCTTGGTTTAATGATAATATTATTAATATATTTAATGAAGTGAAAGTTTTATGGAGATATTTGATTAAGAAATATCCCTTGTTAGTTCTACTTAATGAATACTTGAATTAGAAGATTTATATGGGTGATAGATATACTTGAATTTAGTGTAGGTATAATTAAAAGCATTTAATTCACTTAATTCATTCGTAAAATACAAGATGTTATGTAAGTTTGTATTTTGCACGTAGACAGTTAATAATATCTTATGATAATATCTAGAGGATGGGGATTTTTATGTGTTGGAGTTTGTATTGGTTGTGATTGAATGGAAATATGTGATTTTAGAAGTGTATTTATAACTTTTTGTACAGGAAGCTTAACATAATATTTAGGAGAAATTTTGCCGAAATTTTGATAAAATTAATGGTAGATTTATTGAAGTAGTTAATGAATATGAAGAGAGAATTTATGTATCTATATAATTATGGATCATAAAATAGCTTGTAATATTCTCGTTCGGTCCGCTCATCTGATCGGGTATTTGTGTGTGTGTGTGTGTGTGTATATAATAAAACATAAATGAAATAATTGGATCTAGATTTAGGTCAGATAAAATTTCAAGTGTTTTCATATGAATTTTTCGAAAGTTTGAATTAAATTCAAGTCTAAAATTTTTGAGTCATTGAAATTTGATGCATTCAATTTCTTTTAGGTTTGAATTCATATCACTATTTTGGAGTTGTATTGAATTTTCCAATGAGAGCTAAAATTAGCAAGTCTACTTCTCTTTTTACTTTTGTTAATTTTTTTAATGGACAAGAGGCAGAGACTAGAGGTTAAAAGGGACAATATACAAATTCCCTTTTAAATTATTATCATTTATCAAATTTTTTTGCTAAACTAATTACGTATTAGATTATCCCCTTAACTTGTTGACAATATTTTATTAGCCACTTGAATTTGTTTAAAATATAAAAAAATATACCCTATACTATTGAAAATATTAATTTATTTTCTTAAAATTTGTTAAAAATGTCAAATTTTTTTCTATTGCTGCTCTTGCTTTTTATGAATGGATAAGTATCTATGCAGAAGGATAATCTAACATTATCAAAAAATTCAAGAAAGTAATGTAACATATAATTAATTAAGAAAAAAATTTGATAAACGATAATAGTTTAACAAAATATTTATATATTAACCCAAGGTTAAAAAGTTTCGTCATGGATTGACCGATAAAAGAAATTTACAAAGTTAAATAAAATTGTCTTATTAAGTGGTTTCCCCTTTAACACGTAAAGAACTTTTTCTTTTTTTTCTTTTCTTTTTTTTTTTCACGTAAATGTCTTGTTGTACTTTTTACCGGAGAAAAGAGTCAAATTTATATCTAAAATATTAAAAATAATGTATATTTGGTCATCAACTATATTTACTTTTTAAAAATATTTTTTTGGATTAAATATTATTACTATTCTGTAATTAATTAAAATTTACCATTTAAATTAACAGAACTACAAATAAACTAACAAAAATATACATGTTAGCTTGATTGAAATAACGTAAATTTGTGACATGTGTAACATAAATTGATATCTTGTTCCAAAATTGCTCATATGCCTTCAATTACATCACCTGTATTTTTCTATTTATTTAACTAGAGTTCTGTTATTTTCAGCAAGGGCAGTTTTAATTCAAAAATATATTTAAAAGATAAATGTACATAATTTTCAATATTTTAGAGATAAATTTCGTCTAAAACATATTTAAGTGGTAAAGATGCATAATTTTTAATATTTTAAGAGTAAATTTAATTTATTTTCCTTAATTAAATAATGATATCACACTTTTTCTTCCTTTTTTTAAAAAAGAAAAAAATCTATGTATACACAGGATCGGACAAAAAATTACATATTAGGGCCAAATTATAATATTAAAATTACTCAAAAATTGAAAATTATAATTTTTTTCAATAGTAATTACTATTCTTTAACCAATCAAAAAAGAGAAAATAGCTCTTTTAGGTCACAAAAGTCTTTTATAAATGAATCAATGGTAATTCTTTTCTGCAATTTCATTTTTAATATATAACAGCAAACAGAGAAATTTATCTTCAAAATCAAACCTAAATTAATCATTGTTTAAAAAAATAGAGCTAAATTACACTTTTATCGAAAAAAAATAATACATAAATTTATCTCTAAATTATTATCAATTAATAAATTACTCTCCATAAAAACATGCGGCATTTTCACAAATGATATGTTAAAATTACGCATATTTGACATGTGAATAATATATTAATTTGGCATTTTTTAAAAAAGTTAATAGAACAATATAGTATTTTTAATAGTATAAGGATATTATTTACATTTAAAATAAGTGCAGAAATTTAAAAGGATAATATGTTAAAAATATATTAAAATGTGATAATTTTGGGAAAAATTATGTCTTGAAAAGAAAAAAAAAATTCTCTAAAATATACACAGTGGACATAAAGAAAAAGAAAAAGAAAAATCTGCAACCAGAAGAAATTGATAATTTGAAAACACATGGTGGCCACATACGCAAGGTCGAAGCCATGGCAGCTACCTTCTCCTACAACCTCCTTCTCTTCTCCTTTCTCCAACAAAATCAAATTTGTTTCCTTAAAAATTGCAAACCATTTGAATGAGAACACACCGGGCAAGATCAAAAGACTTGTTCTGAGACAGAAAGACAGAACCAAACTAAACATAGATCCTGATAGAGAGTTCTATGCCTATCCAAGGTTTGTGACCCATGTTGATGATGGATTCATTTCCACTTTGACTAATCTCTACTCAGAAAGATTGAGACCTGATTCTGAAATTCTTGATCTTATGAGCTCTTGGGTTAGCCATTTACCTAAACAAGTTAACTATAAAAGAGTGGTGGGTCATGGGCTTAATGCACAAGAGCTTGCTAAGAACCCAAGGTTGGATTATTTTTTTGTGAAAGATCTAAATCAGGATCAGAAGTTGGAATTCCAGGATGCAAGTTTTGATGCTGTGTTATGCACTGTTAGTGTCCAGTACTTGCAGCAGCCTGAAAAGGTCAGTCTCAAACTCTAATTTCTGTATGCTTTTCACTTTTTTTTTTTATGGTTAAATTATATGTGCCATGGCATTAGTAGTTGATCTAATATGATGGTCAAGCAAATGCTTTCTGAACTCGAAACGAAAAATTGTTTAAATATCTCAACTTTTCCTCATTAGTTATCAGAGTTACATGTGCAGTGACACTAACCTAAACAAACTTAAAAATAATAAAAAATCACAAGTTCAGTTATCTTTACGATTTTGAACGACATGTATTTCTAGAAATAATACATAAAAAAATACACCCATAATTGGTAAAAAAAAAATTTAATTACACAGACAAAAATAACCTATTAGGCATCCGAATTTGGAAACGTACACATGTTCTCTCTTTATGTTGACAAAAATCTACTTATTATCCTTGATTTTTTTTTCTACTTACCTTTTTTTATTATACTTTGATAGACTTTTTATCAAGATTATATGAATTCAAAAAAATAAAATGCACGTATTAAAAGAATTTAGGAACGACTATTATGCATTTTTTCAATATCAAAGGGTAATATATGCACATTGCTAAATTTAGATGGGCAATAAGTTAATTTTGCCAAAATCTCAGATATTTAAAACATTATTCATAAAGTTGAGATGTGTAATTATAGTTTTTTTTTTTTGCTAAGTATAGGATTGTTTTTATGTATTTTTTTTTTAGATGTCAAATTCAATTGCATTATGCCTTGAAAATACTAATAACAAAGAATTAGTCTGCAACTGTAGGTATTTGCAGAAGTGTTCCGAGTGCTAAGGCCAGGAGGAATATTTATTGTGAGCTTTAGCAATCGAATGTTTTATGAGAAAGCCATTGGAGCCTGGAGAGATGGAACCGCATATAGTCGAACACAACTGGTCGTCGAATACTTCCAATGTGTGGAAGGATTTGCACAACCGGAAATTGTCCGGAAACTACCTACTGCAGTTGGTGGTGGTGGTGGTGATCAAGACAATAAATCACCCTACAGATGGTTCATGCAGATGATAGGATTATTGTCTGGATCAGATCCATTCTGTGCTGTTATAGCTTACAAGAACGTCAAAACTGTATATGAGTAGTTTCTGGAAGGATTTTTATCTCTCTTCTCATAAATATTATCTTGTAAAAAAATAACAAATGCAGATTCGGAATTTGCCTTAAGGAAGAAATTCTGAGCATGGAGATTGCCTGTTCGGCGAGCATACTGCATTAAGAATCAATTATTTCGAAGAAGCGATAAAGAAACAAAACAAAGGATAAATGGGGTAACAAAAAAGATTTAAGACATTTCACTTATCATAATTAGCGGTATTTCCATGACTAATGAACAGGTGTGTGCCGTCTGTACAACTCAGTGCTGATATATGAATATCAACAAGTAACTTCTAATCTATCTGTCAATATGCGTTTGGGAAACGTGAAAGATCAAAAACAGAAAATTGGATAAATCTAGGACCTGGTACGATTTGATAAAGAATACCTATCATCTGCTGAGCTCCTACCCGGATCAGCAAAAACTGGCTACTGTACACGGAGATCGTGCAACAAAAAAAATCATCAGAGAGCTTCTTATTTACTCACCGAGATTACCTTTTCAGCCTTGGGCTTAGAGTAGAGCTTAATCGAGATTTCTACGTTCCCAACAGCTAAAGTAAGGGTGCAGAAATAACGAAACTTGTGCCACATAATCTCCTGGGAAACAGTTCTGACAAGGAACAGCTTACATTGCTAAACTCAGCAACTCCATACCATGGCACTGTAGCATTCCATGCATCTGACTTGAGAACTTATATTTCAAATTGAGCTACGATGCGAGCTCTCTAGCCCTTTTAACTGCTTCAGTGTAGTAATAAAACCTCCAAAGTGTCACATTGTCCTGGTCAACGCAGCAAATTACAAAGTATCAGAAATTTTTGATGCAGCAAGAAAATGTTTTAGACTGGCACCACAAAATTCCACCCCAGAACCCAGACTTTGTTCATTCCTCAAATTCGGCAACTGTACTTGAACTGTTAGATAACATTTAGTGACAACATCATTGTTCCTGCTACCATTACAGAACTGTACATGAGATTTTGAACTCACGCAACTAATCATGGACGTCAATAAAAAGGAACAGATTGTATATGTATTTTGATATATTGGTACAATAGAACATGTCAAAATAAAATAAATTTATAGGTGCTCCTAAATTCCAGCAATATCTGCTATAATACTGAAAATAAAGTACTTACTAATTAGCTCATTTTATAATTATTTTAACAACTATTTCAAGTGATAAGTGAAATATTAATAATTCATGCCTCACACAATGCCTTGTAAGAATACCAATAGATATTTCAACACTGATTTTTCTTTACCTCTCGCTCCAAATCAACAAATATTTCGTCAGAGCACTGTGTTTCTGCAAGCTTGCTACTTTGGACAATTTCAACAACTTGGTTCAGATTTTTTGGTGGTAGCTTCTGAATTAATTTTTGAAGATGCTGCTTCTCGATACGACTCATGGGTCTGCAGTTCGAGGCAAGATAACATTAATGGCAAAATGCTAACTTAATACACTTTCAAAGTCCAAGAGGTTAGCACAAATCAGCACGATTGCTATATTTAAAGCCCAAACCCAACACTGAAAAACACTTCAGAAAGTTTCACAACTTTAGATGAGTTTGATCAATTTTAATCTCTTAAATATACATACAAATCACAGCAAGCAAGAGGATATTGACTACCATGCTGAGATCATAGCATATTGTCACAATTGCAAATATCAATTATGGCCCATCACAACATTTCTTTTCCCTAATCCTGGTAGTTTTGACTTACAGCAGCAGCAACAACAATAATAATGTTCTATGCAATTGAATGACTACACAGGTCACATTTAACTTGCATATTAATTTAAACCAGCTATATCTAAGGAACAGGACACTTGAACAAATAATTAACGAACTTTTATCTCTCTTCTGCATCAGATATAACATACCTGCATGTAGATACAACAGCATTCAGAAGTTCTTCAAGCTGCTTCTCCATGTGATCAAGCTGAAAAACAAGCATGAATCCTTCAGTCAGCTACTATCACAAGAATAAACATTTCAAAAGGTTAGCCTTGACACAGAGGCATAAGAAACTGGATTGAATTTCAGAATATTACTGTTGTGAACAGTTGATCAGAATATTTCTTCATTGTTTCCTCAACTAGTGTGATATCATTCTCTAGCAATAACTGCAGATCACCATCCCCCTAGAACATAGGGAAAAAGGAGAAAAGAAAATCAGAAAAAGAAAGACAGCCATATATATCAATGGGTAAATAATGCCAAAAGAAAGTCATAATGCTTATGTGTATTAAAGAGAGAGAGAGATGTGATTCCACAGAAAAAATTTTCTCGAATAAAAAATAATAAGTACTATACCAAGCAGTTCTCACCTCTCCATCTCCATCTCCATCAATGGGTTCATTTGATGCCAAATGAGATTCAGCTGTTCCACAAGCATTACGTTGAAACTGGGGAAAAAAGCACCACAATTAGTATGAATTAGTGCTCTTGCAAATTTGTCCGGTTTAATGAATTATCATGCACAAAGTAACCAATTTAAAAGAGAAAGTTGGCTACCTTTCCTTCTGGGTTAAGGGTTTTAGTACTGGAAAGAGCAGAATGATTCTGCACATCACTCGACATTCCTTTCCCAGACAGAGTAACATGCAAACATTTAGAATCCATGCATTTACATGCCAAACCCTGTATCATCAAAGAATTCAAACATAAATCTTCTTGATAAAAGCTTTTAAAATCATTCTGATGTTTTGTCATTTCTAGCACTACAAATTAAAAATAAATAAATTAAAAAAAAAAGACGTTTAGTTTTATAGGACATCAAAATTGAAAAGTAATACTTTCCAACAATCGAAGAAGAAAAAAGTAGGAACATAATATTTGTACATGAGAATAACATATTTAAAATCCTTTTGATTAAAGATATAATTGAGCTAATACTACACGAGAATATGAAGAGCAGATGTAATTGTGCGACAATTTGTAGGGAAATTTAGAGTGCTTGTGTTCTTTCAGTAGCATCTCGTGCTACAGACAATTTGCCCATACATTCCAAGTGACACTTATGTGTTTGCAGTGCTAGTAATATATAAGAATTTTAACAAGCAGGAAGCATACAAGAGTTGTGCTTCTAAATGAACTATGAAGTTACCTCTGATTTTGACCACTAAACCTTTTCTGTTATTTTCATTACAGTATTGGTTCATCCATCAGTTCATATGTACTATGAAATGGTCAACAGACAAGTTATTGCTGATTTTGACCACTAAACCTTTTCTGTTATTTTTATTACAGTATTGGTTCATCCATCAGTTCATATGTACTATGAAATGGTCAACATACTAGGTCATAACAAAGAGGTCATGAAACCGAGTTTTACATAATTTGCACTAAGAATACGGTAGAAGGTGGTCTGAATATTGTTGTCAACATCATGATGTAAAATTCTTGAAAAGTAAATTTTACAGTAATATTTAACAGATATGGTACATTGGCAAGTATATGTATACCTCTCTAGATAATCCACCACTAACAGGGCTAGCAGGTGTAGGGATGCTAATTGACGAGGCAGATGACATCTTGATTCTCTTTTTGGAATTTTTTTGCCCTGTTTCAGTGTTAGTTATTGCATCTATATTGTCTGAAATCAGCTTTCTGCTTCTGATCTTTGATTGTAGTCGACGCATTGACAGAACAGGATCAAGCATCTGCATTTTCCATGTGACACAGTAATAGTAAATTCAAGTACTAAAAAACATACATTCAGTTGAAATTTTTAAGTTCAAATTCAATTGTTAAGATTCATAAAAGACATGCAATGAAAGTGGAAAACCTGGAAGATAAATGGGGTATAGATTCAGTAACTCTTCATGAAAGTATCTCTATCCCAAGGGAAAAAAGAAGAATACATAATTGAAGAATAAATAATTGTAGAACATGTATATCCTAAGTGAAAAAACTTGGGCGATGTATATATGGAGAAACAGTTTGGCTGTCTACAATGACTTGATCATTTCATCACGTGCAATACACCTGCCAAATGCAAACTCATGAAGAAATTGGACCAGTTCCTCTCTTGCTACCTCAAAGTCATATACCAATTCAGGGTGTGCGTGTGTGAGAGAGAGAGAGAGAGGGGAAAAAGAATCCATGTCATCTCAAGAATTCAACTAGCTCCACCAAACTCTTGTTGCAGCTTTTGCTAGTCTTATTTACAATTCTAAATTTTCAGCAGTTAAATACGTAATTCTTGTCTAAATTGTATGCTGATTATCTTCAATACATGCTGATACAGTAAATTATTTGGTGAGGTATGTGCATTCCACAATTATGACATACAAAACTTGCAAGTTCCGTGCAGCTTCTCATGACAAGAATGTGTGGAAAATTAGGTAAATACTCAAAAATAAGTAGAGGGCGCTGCTATATGCAGCAAAGAAGATGTTAACTATCATGATATATTTCCCTACTTAGTTAATTAAGGATAGATTGTATTTCTAATATAGGCTAGCTGTATACTTCCTAATTAGTTGCAGGTTCTTTGTATAAAAAATCTCATTGAATGTTTTCTTTTATACACAAGATAATAAGAAAATCTCCTTTTTCAAAAAATTCTTCATGGTACCAGATCTCAGTTCATGTTACAAGAGACGGTTTGTGCCCCTATGTAGGTATGGGTGACCACGATTATGGTTCAAACTGAAATCGAACCAAACCAAACTGGTCAAAATCGAAACCGAACCGTAGTCAGCAGTTCATGGTTCCAAACTTCCTCGATTTTTGATCTTTTGAGCGTGCCAAGTGGCGAAGGTTGTGGAGGAGTGTCTTGGGCTTGCCAGAAGCAAAGGCCTTGCAGATAAGGGGCCAAGATCCTCACTGTTGCAAAAGGCAGCAAGGAGGACCTGGTTCTTGGTGGAGTTATTGGCAACTCCATTTACAAGTGCCACTTTCCGGCGGACCCTAGTGGAGTGCATTTTATTGATTATTATTGCAAGAGAGGAATTTGAGATGTGTTTTTAGGAGAAGAATCCAGGAGCCATTATTTGGACGTGATCAAGAAGGATTTATTGAATAACACGCTGCATGTACTATGAAAAGGAAAAAGACAATGCAAAAACTTTATAGAAGGGAGACAAAGAATCATAGAAAAAAAGTTAAAGATAGAATGTAAATACACAAATTGATCCATGTTTTCTGAGCAATTGATAAATTCAAATCATAATTAAAAGATAACTTACCCAAGAATTCTTGTAGCGTAAGTTACACGAAGACTCCTTTGGACCTATTTTTCCTTAAATATCTTAACAAATCAAGTCTATCTAAATGGCCAACAACATTCTCCCCATAAACATTAGTCTCCTTCTAAATATTATCTAAATATTATCAATCTTATAATTCTCCTCATGAACATCAATCTCCTCATTCTCCCCCTGAACAAGATCGTTTAAGGATAAAAAAATTAAGCATTGAAACTTGGGAACTAGCTACTCTTCCATGCAAGAAGTTAGTTAGCTGCAAGTGAGTATTCACAGTAAAACACAAGCTAATCATTCGATTGAAGATTCAAAACTAGATTTGTGGCAAAGGGATTCACCCAAACTTATAGAGTAGATTTCAGGAGAAATTTGCCACAATCAGAATCTGACTATCTTTTGTAGCTAACTTGGATCGAAATTTGTAGCAATTTGATATGAAAAATTCATTCCTACATGATGACCTAGAAAAAAAGGTTTACATGGAGAATCCTCCTAATTTTGATAATGAAATAACACAAAAAAAAAAGTGTGCAGACTGAAAAAAGCCTCGTATGAACTGAAACAATCTCCTAGAGCTTGGTTCGATAGATTCAGCAAAACTATAATCTCTTTTGGATATCAAAAGAATAATGCTAATTATAACCAATTATAAGATATTACAAAGGTAAAATTACTATTCTTATTATTTCAGTTAAAGATATAGTGATGACAAATGACAATAAAGAAGAGATGGCTCAACTCAAGAAACTTTTGGCTTTGGAGTTTGAGATCAACAATTTTGGAAAGCTATAATACTTCTTGGGAATTGAAGTTGCCAAATCAACCAAAAGAATCTTCATTTCCCAAAGGAAATACATCCCAGATCTTTTGGATGAAACAGGTATGCTAGGAGATAAGCAAAATCGCCCATTGCAACCATAAGCTGCAAGCAGGAGCTAGCTTTGTGAGCTAGTTTAAACATGATCCTAGAGAATTTCATAAGCAGGCTGTCTTTTGCATTCTTCAGTATCTAAAGTTAACTCCAATCTTTTTTTCAAATATTGTCATCTTCAAATTGAAGCCTTTACAGATGTAGATTGGGCTACATTTGTAGATGACAGGAGATCTACCTCTAGTTATTGCACACTTGTGGGAGATTAACTTAATCACTTACAAAATCAAGATGCAGAATGTGGTTGCCATATCAAGTGTAGAAGTTGAATATAGAGCTATGGCTCAAGGAGCATGTGAGCTTCTATGGCTGCAAAAGTTGCTAGAAGAGATAAAGTTGGCTACAAAAGATATGCTATCATTGTATTGTAATAACAAGACTACAATCAGTATAGTCCATAATCCTATTCAACATGAAATGACGAAACAAGTTGAAATTGATTTACACTTCATTAAAGAAAAGCTAACCGATGGTGTCTTGAGATTATTCCACGTGACATCAAAAAAATAACTAGCTGATGTTTTCATAAAAGGACCAATAGTTGAGCCTTTCACACCTTAGTTTACAAGTTGGGCATATGTAATATTTTGCATCAATTTGAGAGGAAGTGTTGACTAGCATGATATGTTTTCTTAGTTGATTCTATAAATTAAGGGTCGATTGCATGTTTTCATTTATACACAAGTTAGATAATAACAATACCTCCTTTTTCGCAAAATTCTTCAAAACAAAAAAGAATTAAAGGTAAAATAACACCTAGAACTCAACAGTAGCGACACCTAACATTCATGGGATCACCCTTACAAAAAGAATTGTAAACTATACAAAACAACTCAATGCAACAATTGTTGGAAATTTATTTATAAACTAAAAGCTAAATTAAAAGCATTACAAGCTTTAGAAGTTATGACTTCAATTAGTTATTAACTTGTAAGAGATTGGACTAATGTTGATCCTTTTTCTTTTTCCCAAAAAGACTCATGTTAATCCTAATCCTTTAATAACTTGGACTGCTAAAGCAAAACTACTTACAAAACCCATAGCGATCCCATTTACTCTCCTAGAAACCCCTACAGTGAGTTGTTTTTTAACACTTAATTTGATAGATGATTTGGATAAGTTAGGTCTAATATAGAGCATCCTATATCAAACTTAGTTTCCTATGGCTCCTTGCCTCCATCCTTTAGAGCCTTTAACTTGTATGTTTCCTCTGTATCTAATCCTCAAGATTGGAGAGAAGCCAATTAGGATCCCAAGTGGAAAAAAGAAATGGTCAAAGAAATGAAAGCTCTAGCTAAATATGAGATTGGGAATTTGTTACTCCATCAAGAAAGAAAATGGTTGGCTGAGTGTTCACCGTCAAACACAATGATGGTTCTATTGAAACATACAAATATAAATTAGTGGCCAAGGGATTCATACAAAATTATAGAGTGAACTATCAGGAACATTTGCTCCAATTGTGAAGATGAACACAATCAAATTAAGACTAGGCTTACAACAACTTGATGTAAAAAATGTCTTCCCACATGGCAACTTAGAGGATGACATTTACACAGAGATTCCCCATCGCTTTGTTGATGAAAAAACACAAGGAAATGTGTGCAGATTAAAGAAAACTTTATATAAGTTAAAGCCTAATAAGGTATGGTTTATAGATTCAACAAAGCCATGATATCCTTTGGATAAAACTAGAGTAATGCTGCTCATAACTTGTTTGTCAAACACAAGGGAAAGATCATTTTGCTCATTGTTTATGTTGATAACATTGTGTTAATTAGAAATGATAAAGCACTGACTCAACTAAAAGGTCTTCTTGCTGAAGCATTTGAAATCAGGGATTTAGAGAAGTTACAATTTTTCTAGAGAATTGAACTAGTTAAAAAAAGGGGATATCCATTCCTCAAATGGAATACATCATGGATCTCTTAGAAGTAACTAGGATGCTAGGCAACAAGCTTTTAGAATCATCTGTCGAAACCAATCATAAATTGCAAGCAAGAACTAACCAACCACAGACTACTACACTACTAGGATGAAATCTAGTTACTTGGAGTAAAAAAAAAGAGTGTTGTTGCTCAACCAAGTGCTAAAGCAAAATACAGAACTATGCTCAGACGCTATTAGAAGGAAATCTAGCTACTTAGAGGAGGAAATCTAGTTACTTAAAGAAGTAAAAAACAACAGAGTGTTGTTGCTCAACCAAGTGCTGAAGTAGAATATAAAATCATGCTCAAGGAATGAGTGAGCTACTATAACTAAATTCTCAGGAAAGGATAAAATATACTTATTCTATGACAACAAAGCAACTATTAGCACAGCCCATGATTCAGTCTAACAAAACTGAACTAAACACAAAGACCGATTGACACTTCGTAAAGGAGAAATTGGTTAACAACGCCTTGTGCATATCTCATGCGATGTTTCATAAACAATCAACAAATGTCTTCACCAAGGTACTTTCCATAACTTGATCTGTAATTTAGGCATGTGAAATGTCTTCGCACCAACTTTAGGAGAAGTATTGCCCATGTGTGGTCCAATTGTAGATTACTCGTATTCAGATTAAGCATGATTGGATTGACACTTCGTAAAGGAGAAATTGGTTAACAATGCCTTGTGCATATCTCATGCGATGTTTCATAGACAATCAACAAATGTCTTCACCAAGGTACTTTCCATAACTTGATCTTTAATTTAGGCATGTGAAATGCCTTCGCACCAACTTTAGGAGAAGTATTGCCCATGTGTGGTCCAATTGTAGATTACTCGTATTCAAATTAAGCATGATTGGATTCAAATTATGCATTAACTATATTTCCTCCACTCCACTCAATATGACAATTTTTAACTTTTCACGCAGATCAAAAAAATCATTAATTAATATCAATTTTATAACATATTCATTATAATTTATAAAAATATCTTTTCATTAATTCTTTATAATTATGTATTCTCACTCTATTAATTATCTTTTGTTTATGTGCATACATAAGGCAAAATAGTAAAATACATAATGCTTGAAATTTGAAAATTGTCACAATGAATAGAACAAGAAAAAAAAATTAAAATTATCGCATTAAGTGAAATGAAGGGAGTATACTAGTTTTATTTCCTTATTAGGGTACGATATGTGTGTGTGGATACCATATACTATTCTTTTATCCAACAACGATCATTCCAACATTTAATATCTTATCATCTTTCATCAACAAGACATGCTTTAAGCCAAGTTATTCATACATAAAGGTTTGCTTGAATTGTGAACACCCATATGCGTCCAATATCTTTTTCTGCAAATAAATTTATCAAGTTCTAAGTACATTTAACATGCATTCATCTCTTCCATCATAAAAACATGACAATTAAGGAAAGATAAGGCTTTACTAGTCTTGGAAATAGGGACAATCTAGAAATACAATGAAAGAACAAGACAAGTGAATGTAAAAAACCAAAGGAAAATTGGACAAGTCCATTAGCGCTTACCCTTTTTAAGGACAATAGAGAGATAATGATCACTTGAGATTCAATCCAACGACAAAGAACTTGGCATAACAATCTAAACAGTTTCTTGTCCTCTCGTGTATACCTAAAATATAGGTGGCCAAGTAGGTGCAAGGACCTTCAGAGAACTAATACAAGTGATGATATAGATTAATCAGCTATCTTCTTCCTTTAATTTCTCATAAATAAAAGACTAGAAGGAAAATTGTGTTTCCTAAGTTACATGAATTGGTGGGAGAGCCACAACGAGCAAGACGAAAACACATACAACCTCTCTAAAACACAAAAATACAACTAAAGATTAATCATACACTAAATTGGGTTAGTTATATGAATTTTCTATCTCCGAATCCCTTTATTCAAGACTGAATCTACCTTGAAATCTAGTTGTAGCTCTTTAAATACTACTTTTCTCTATGTGCTCCTAGGCCTACCTCCACCCTTCTTTTTACCTTGTCGTGCTAAACTCTCGCATTTTCCAACCAAAGCACCTAAAGGTTTACGTAGCATGTGTCAAAACCATCTTAAACGTTCTTCCCTTGTTTTGCCCCCAATTTCAGCTCCGTACACCTTTGTCAGATATATTCTATACTCAAGGATTTTGAATCTAATTTAACAACCTTGACATGAATATCACAAACAAAACAACCAATGCCAAATCTCCTAAGTTTTGCTGAAAAAACTTAGAGAATAAAACATTTTAAGAAATTCCAACAATAATAACAAATAAAGGCATATGAAACATTTTAAAACATGCAAATTTCAAGATGATGAATATACATACATATATACATGCATATGTATATATATAAACTTCTTCCAAAAAACATAAATATAAAATTTCCAATAACCTCATCAACTTCTGGCGTAAGAGAAGCCACTGTTTGCCGAAGCAATGCATTAAATCTTCCATTTTTTTGCTTTGAGAACCTAGCTCCAACACTATTATTGAAAAGAGAATTGAAAGAAGGCTCAATTTTATCTTGGCTATCCCCACATTCATTTTCGGTCAATTCACAAACAAAAGGCAAGGAATCCTCATTTTGCTCAAGTAAATCTTTCACTTCACATTTGTAGAATGTGAAATAATCTGGTCCCACTTTACTTGAGTCAGTTGGAGCCACAAAACTATTTGAAGTCTCCAACATAATGACCACAAGAGTTATGCTGCACACAACAATGAGATTAGTTAAGTGGTATTTGGAAGTTTCCAAAATCATGCAATCTCATGGAGATTCAAGCAATTATAGATGTAGGTGAACAGCATAATAAAACTTCCTATAATTGTAAACAAGTGACGTGCACCCCAAAAAAGACAACACACTTCGAATAAACAGTTTTGCAAACAATTTAAAGGGGTCATTGCAAGCCACAAACTATAGTCTAGTACATCTCTACTAAACAATGCCCACTTTGTGTAATTTTTAGACCTATTCGTTAGCTTAAGTACATGCTTGGCTTAGCCCTCTTGCCTGCATTTTCTCGAGCTTGGACATCAAACTTTAGCTCTAGGCCAATCCATCCAAAACCTCGTAAAAAGCACGTTTTACATGGGTGCACTTAGGATTGGTATGCAAAGCCCAAGCCCTAGCTCACATTTACATATTTTGTTTTCTTTTCTTCATTAATAAGAAGAGTAAAATATACAAAAAAATATACACAAATAAATTATATGAAATATCAATAATATAGTTAGAAATAAATTCCTATCCTAAGAGATATTTGACACAAATTAGTTAAAAAAATATATTATAATTTTTAGATTTTAAAAAATTAGTCGTTATTTATAAATACAAATCAAGCAAAACCAAACTTAAGTTTTTACTGATATTTGCAAGCTCAATTTTGCACATAAGTATGAATTAGAGAGTTGAATAGGTTTGGACAAAGTTACTTGCAAACTCAAGCTTAATATTATTATTAGGCTTAAGATTAGGTTTGCAAGTTGAATAGGTATAACCATAGTAAAATTAATATTAGCTTTCCACAATTATAATTTGTTAATATTGCTTTAAACTTTCAATATCAGATTTTACAGGTTAATTATATCCGTAATAGTCAAATTTTATGATTTAATCACGTTAAAATAATTTGTAACAAAAAAATCACTAAAATTTTATTTTATTTTAATTAAAATAAAACTAGCTTAAAAATCAATTTTATATAATACTAAAATGACAACAAAACATGTCACTCGTTTTGAAACCAATTAACTTTATAAATTTGGACTATCAGATATAAAAACATCACATTACCATATAAATATGAAAAGATAACGTGTACAAAAAACAAAAAAAAAAACCCATGTAAATAATTAAAGTCTACTTGTAAAATTAATTAGTTCCAAAACGACATAACAATAATTGATACTCTGGTGACATACAAAATTAATTTATAGGTAATTTTTATTTTAATTAAAATAAAATAAAATTTTAATAATTTTTGTATTATAAATTATTTTATTTTAATTAATCCCAGATTTCATCCAATATTCACTTTAAATATAACTTCAATATTTTCCTCAACACTTTTTGAATGCATTGAACCATGAATTTTACTCAAATTTTATTTAAATCCCTATTCCTAAATCTCATATCTTCATTCTCAAAATCAAGAAACTTGAGACACATGCTTTCTCACAGATGATTTTATATATTTACCCAAGAGATTTTGGATAAATTACAAAATTGAACCTAATTTTTTATGTCACTTTTAATTTTAAATCCAATCTACAAACACTTAAAGATCCAAAAATTAACTACAATTGAGAATTTTTGAGTATTTAAAAATTTCTTTAAATATAGAATCATATAAAAACTTTAATTTTTAGAAAAGGAAAACTAATATAGGATTTGACTATGAAATATCAAAAAAATAAAATAAAAATCAATTTCATCCATAGTAATTGTTATCATATCACAATAACAATTTAATTTAACATCCAAATGCCACATTCATAATTTTTCAATCAAAATATATTTTTTACTAATAAAATTTTAAAACTTCATATATTTTTATAAAAGAAATTTTTTTCTTATAATCAAATCTTAAATATAATACAATTTTAGCGCTCATGGCCAAGTACAATTAAATTTCAAAAAATTTTAATTTCAAAATTTTATAAGTTGGATCTAAAATTGAAAAAAAAAAAATCTCAAATGACAAGTTGGATTTGCAATTTACCACGAGATTTATAGAGGAAATCTAAGTTTATGTTTTCATTATTTTTCTTGAATCTCATCTTTCCAAAAAAAAAAAAAGAACGAACAAACAAAAAAGGGCACACCCTTGAATAGAAAGCATGGATGCTATCCCCATATGGTTAAAGCAGTATGGAGAAATAGAAAGTTTAGAACAAAGTCGCGCGACCCCTTGAAAGAATTGCAGGAAGAAGAGAAGAACGAAACGGATAACGTGAAAAAAGAGTATCACAAACCTGATTCGCCAGAGATGCTTGAAGAGTAGGTAATGCCTCAAGAAACAACTAGGGCACCGGGTCCGTTTCTTGCTTTATATAGTATCTTGCGAATTTAATGCGCATTCAATTGCGCAAACCCAACAATTCCCAGGCCCACCCAAGTTCAGTTTTTATTCAATTTTATCGGGCTTGTTAAGGATTTGTATAAGTTTTTCGGGCCTCCTCCCACCAAAATCCTATTAAGAAATTTGCATCCTTTTAGAATAGCCCATCAATTATTTTTTTTATACTGCTTTTGCTCATGTGCCATGAAAATTATAATTTTTATTTTAAAAAATCGGTGATTAACAAAATTAAATAATTAATCGATCTATATATATTTTATAAAATTATATTTTAAATTTTATACTTATATTTTTTAATATTTATGTAATTTAAAAATTTTATGATATATAAATTTTTAAAATATTATTAATTAATATATTTTTAAAAACTAAACATTAAAATTATCTTATTATTATTATTATTATTATTATTATTATTATTATTATATGTACATAATTAATATTTTGTTGTTATTTTTATATTTAATATATTCAATTCTTATAATTAAATTATGAAAATTTTCTTTTTATTTTGATTCTTTTAATGAATATTGTATTTAATTTTTATTTTTTTCATTTCTAAAAAATTTTAACTATTACAAATAATATTATAAATTGTATAATTTATTAAATTTATATATTAAAATTCTTTAATAATTAACCAATAAATCAATACAAAAAAATCGAATTAAAATAAAAATTGATAAAGCGATTAACCGAAATTAATGGACTTATTTAATAAATTTGTTAATGGATCGGTTAACCGGTCCATACTCACTCTTACTTGTTTGACATATTTGATAACATAATATTATATTTTTTCATAAATGAATATTTTTTAATAAAAATTAAGAAAATAACTAAAATAATTTAATGTCAAAAAAAGTATAACAATGGATAAAAATACTTATTTTAAATTTTTAAATATTTCATTTAATTTTAATTAAAAATAGAGAAGTGATAAGAGAAAAAGACATTTAAAAAAATATATAATAAATATGGATAGACAATAGTCATGCAAATTTTTCTTAAATTTTTTAAAAAATATATTTAAAGTTAAATAAAATAAAATAGAAAAAAAAAACGACTTCTTCAAGTGGGATAGATAGAGTATAAATTAATGTAAATACTGTATTTTTGAAATTATTTTTAAAAAATTTAATGTAAGAATAATATAATATATCATGAACTTCACTGCCGCACATACACTAAAAATAATAATATACAATTAATATTTTGAAATTGTGTAATGCCATAAAACCGTATTAATGGGTTTTTCTATTTTTTTTTATTTTTATTTCATGTCATTTTTTTCTTTCTTTTTTTTACTCAATATTCCGCATAATTTTAGTTTTCTATCTCTTTTTTTTTTCTTCTTGATTTTTTATATGGGAATTTTCTGTGATTGCCACTGTTGATTGGTATTTGTTTTCTTGGTAATTTTTATTATATATATGAAAATTAGAGAAATATAAAAATCTTGAAATTTATTACTTTCTATGAACTTATGGTTTAATTGAAACATGTTTTCCTATATATCAAATTCGTACTTTAAGTGAACATTTCAATGCGTTCTTTTCGTGAAATTGAATGTACAAAATGTCAATTTTTTTTCGATTTGTTCTATTTATTGGATTTTATTTACTTTTATTTTTTTGAATTGAAGTGGGGATTCTTCGTCAATTTACGCTTAATTAATAAAAAATTAATGTATGCATTTATTGTATTTTATAATCATATTTTTTTAATTAATAAAGATAAAATTATTTTTTAGAAAATAATATAGTATGAAATATGAACTAAATACAATATATAACACTACAATTTAAACACTACATGCTAAATATGTACAAAATAACACTACACAAGCTAAAGGGTTGTCAAGTATCACTTTGTCTTCACCATTCTTTTTTATAATTTGAAAATCCAGAAGCTCTTGATTAAGTGTAACGACGCGTTTTCTGCGGGCCAAAAAAAAAAAGGTGTAGAGACTTCCTATGAATGTAGAAAATTATGGTATTAAGTGGTTAAAAAAAAAAAAGACTAAAGTGAAAGAAATTAAAAATTTTGAAAGATTAAATTGAAAAAAATAAAAAGTTAAATGACTAAAATGTAATAAGCTAAAGTTAGAGGTATTTAAAGAAAAATTGTTCAAGATATTTTCATCTAAAACATGTGAATAAGTACAGATAAGAAAGAAAAAGGAAAGTGAAAGACACGTACACACTAATGAAATTGTAACATGCCTTGCTTTCTAGAATGACGAAGAGAATTCCTATGAAATGAGATAAGCTTGGCCCGTATACTTTGGGATCAAAATACAGATTTTTATCTTCTGTCTTCCTCACCAGAGCACACACCCACTTGAATCTCTAACGGAGATTAAAAAGAAGGAAGGTTAGGCAAAATCCAAAACTATAAGGCTTCAAACTATACCCTGATAGAAAAATAACGTGTATATGTATATAATAAATAATAATGGTTACGTAAATTGGTGACTGATTTGAAATATAACCGATATTAATAAAATTATCGAAAGATAACTCAGTAATTTATATTACGAATGTTATAGGCATAAATATATGAAATCATGGACCTACATGTTATGTGAATTGAGAATTCCATGTAATTAAGTAATCAAAGAAAGTTTAGGGGCTGATTTGCAATAAAGGAAAGCCAAAAAGGTGTAACCAATGGGAAATCATCTTGTGTCTTTCTAAAAGGTTGTAAGAAAAGAAAGAAAATAATTAAGAGAAAGGGAGCAACTTGGCTGGCCACTTTGGAAGCCAAAACTCAGATTTTCTTGAGGCTTTTCTCTCCCAAAAATACATAAGAATTTGCTCCTAAAGGGTTTAGTAGAGAGAAGGCAATTAAGTTGGATTTTACAAGTAAAAAGAGGTAAGTTCATATGAACTCCTAATTCTTTCTTCCTCTCTATCTTATCCCTCTTAAGGAGCTAGAATTTATGGATTGAAATTGACATATATGTGTATGATGGTGATCTAGGAGAAAGAACTAGCAAAGTAAAGGAAAATGAGAAATTAAAGCATGAGAAAAGGATTTTCGATTGAACAAGGTATGAGAATTCCTTGCCCTTTTTGGTGTATGTTAGTTATGATTTAAATACTTATGTGAATGAATTATAGCATGATGATGCTGATGAAATTCAGAATTAAGGTAAAATTGCATGTTGAAGCTTAATTTAGCTTTGCTTCAAAAGTTAGTAAAATTTTGCTGAAAAATCACTTGAACCAGTTTTGGAATTTTAGTCTTATCTTAGTCTGTAGGTCTCCAAATAGAGTGATTTTAGTTGGATATGAAAGCTGAGACATAAATCTAAAAGTTTGTAGAAGAAATTGAAAATGGATTATGTCTATAAGGCTGTTAAATTTTGGCTTAAACCTATGTGTTAGCTGTTGCCCTATCAATTGGAGCAGTCTGTATAGTTTTATATATATCTCCTTGTATATTTGTCCAAATTGCCTAATTAAGGTAAAATTGCATGTTGAAGCTTAATTTAGCTTTGCTTCAAAAGTTAGTAAAATTTTGCTAAAAAATCACTTGAACCAGTTTTGGAATTTTAGTCTTATCTTAGTTTGTAGGTCTCCAAATAGAGTGATTTTAGTTGGATATGAAAGCTGAGACATAGATCTAAAAGTTTGTAAAAGAAACTGAAAATGGATTTTGTCTATAAGGCTGTCAAATTTTGGCTTAAACCTATGTGTTACCTGTTGTCTTATCATTGGAGCAGTCTGTCTAGTTTTATATATATCTCCTTGTATATTTGTCCAAATTGCCTAATTTGTATTTCTTTGGAAACTAGAAACATAGGAGAACAAATGTCTAAAAGAAAGTTGTGTCTAAAAACCATATTTGTTAGGTTAAAATTATTGTACAATTTGAACCTGGGAAATCTGACTGTTGATTTTTGGGTTTTTGAATCAACCCATCTGAGTTGAAAGCTATCTCAGTTAGGTCACTTGCATTCTAGATAGGCAGAAGCATCCAACCCGACTAAGTTGAATCCCATTTTAGCTGGGTACATACTGTCCCTAATATTGCCGAACCTTATCCAAAAGTTACCAAATGGCTTCTAAACTTTTCTGAAGACTAATAGAACCTTGTGAGCTTATTTAAAGGAGCGTAAGGAGACTTATTATATGTAAATTTACTTATATTACCTTGGATTTATTTATGAATCATACTGAAATATAATTTTAAGGATGGGGAATTTATGAATCCATGCTCACTCTACTTGTTTGACATGTTTGATAACACAATATTATTTTTTTTAATAAAAATTAAGAAAATGACTAAAATAATTTAATTTAAAAAAAGCATAACAATGGATAAAAATACTTTTTTTAAAATTTTTAAATATTTCATTTAATTTTAATTAAAAATAGAGAAGTGATAAGAGAAAAAAGCATTTAAAAAAATGTATAATAAATATGGATAGACAATAGGCATGCAAATTTTCTGTTAATTTTTTTTAAAAAAATTAAAGTGAAATAAAATAAAATAGAAAAAATGACCTCTTCAAGTGGGATAGATAGAGTATAAATTAATGTAAATACTATATTTTTGAAATTATTTTTAAAAAAATTAGTGTAAGAATAATATAATATATTAGGAACTTCACTGCCTCACATACACTACAAATAATAATATACAATTAATATTTTGAAATACCCAATGATATTGAACCTCAATCTAGCTGGATACCCCCTACCTTGCTTATATAATTTGAGATACCTATTTTTATTGTCTAAACTTGTTTCAATACTCCTAGAGTTATATAATACATTAATAAAATACCTTTGTGACTGGGAGATTTACTTAATTGATGTGTTTGATTTGGATTTCTATTAAGATACAATGTGAACATTTTAAATGATGTATTTCTTCTTGATGACTTGTAAGCAAAGTATGTGTGTGTACACACACCCACACACATATATATGTATGTATATATATATGTATATATATTATATGTATGTATGTATGTATGTATGTATGTATGTATATATATAGACATATCTATGTAAGTATGTTTTTCTATCCAAGGCTCAGGTTTCTTTTTTAATATATTATACAAAGACTTACATAATTTTTCTAAATTTTTGAAAAAATTATGAACATAATTCAAACATCTTAAGAACCTTTATAACTGATTCTTATCTTTTATCTCATCTAAAAATTTATTAGTAAATTTTAAATTTTTTGTTATCGGTTTTATAGTTCCTTGATCTATATCATGTCCTAAAAATCTAACTTTAATTTGAAAAAGTTGCATCTTTGGTGCAGAAACAACTAACCCATTTTGATGAATTAAATTGAAAAATCTTTCCAAATGTTGTATATGTTGACTTATAGAATTAGAAAAAATAAGTATATCATCTATGTATACTATAGAAAATTCATGTATTGGTCTTAATATATCATTCATAATATTTTAAAATTCTAAAAGAGTATTTTTTTAATAAAAAATACTACCCCTATCGGGCTCTAATACCAAAAACTAAGGATCGCTGTTATGGGATTTTTTAGAGGTTAACTTTTATTCTGGCATTAATTTATGACAGAGTTATAGCTTATGAAAATTTATTATTTTAACCTATTGGTATAATTTTTTTATTATTTTCTAATCTTCTAATTAAATATTTATTTCTATTGATCATATATATAATATTATCTATTAGCCTATAATAATCTGAAAAAGGAGGCAAATTTAAATTTTCTATTACTAAAACTTCTTTTTCTAAATCAGCTAATCTAGGTCTAAGTATTTTCAACTTATCTCTCAATTGATCTATATTTTTAATTTTTATTTTAATATTTTCCATATTTTTAACCTAAAGATACTCTATTTATTTTATTTTTGAAAAGTCATATCCTTGAATTATTTATTTTTATCATAAATTCTAATCTTTCTATTTTTTTCATAAATTATAATTTGGAATTATTTTAAAATTTTCTACAAGTTTTTTAATTCTATATTCTCGTCTTAATTGAATTTCTAATTCTCTATTATATTCTATGATATTAGTAATTCTAATTTGTAATTCAATTATATATTTTCTTAGTCTATCCATTTCTAAAGTTTTACTAATTTTTTAAAGAGATCTAACATTAAATTTACTAATTTTATATTAAAATTAAAATCTCTACAATCACATATATTATTCTCATGCAACAGATGATGATAAACTATAAGATAAACTTTTAATCTAGATATCTAATCATTAAATTCACAAATTTTTTGTTTAACATTTCAAATTTTTTCATATCATTCTATAAGTTTTCATCTTTTTTATTTTCTATCCATTAATTGAAATATTTTATAGATCGAAAAAACGATCTATAGGAATATTTGGGACAAAATCAATTAAAATATCAATTAAATTTATTTTCTTATGAAAATCTTGACAATTGCAAAATTCATCCAAATGAGAATCTAAATGAAAATTTTCATGCTCGTTAATTAAATATTCTTTTAAACTAATTAATTATTTTTTCAACAAAAACATATTTTTTATCATTATCAAAATCTATAGCACATAAATCATCTAAAAATTATTAATACACCAAGACATGATTAAAAAGAAATACCTGATAAATTATAATCTGATGATAATTTACAAGTAGGAGTATGGGGTAAGGTTACAGGAGTACATATACAAGCTCTTGAAAATATAAGTTGTAAATCTAATGTTTTCTTACAAAGGGAAGTAGAAATTACAATGAGTTTTTTATTTATCTCTCTAATTTTGAAGTTGAAAATTTTTTGTTGTGCTGTCGGATGATCAATTCAAGCTTTGCCTTCAATTGATGAAACTGTCTCCTTATATACAAAGTATTTTAATTTAAGATAAGGTCGAATCCTGCTTCAAATCTGTCGAAGATAACGAGTAATAATTGCATGTCGTGTTAATGTTGTGTTTTAGAGATAAGTTTTTTTTTATTTTGAATAGTAAAGGTGTCAGGTAAGAATTGAAAATTGTTACGTAAATCTGATATCTTTAATGTTAGTTTGAAAAAGATAATATGTAATAAATATTTACTTTATCAAATAGTGATTTTTGTTGGGTAAGGATAAAGTTTTAGTTTAAAAGGTAAGGTAGTAGATGGAAAAGATAAAGGGCTTATCTAACTTTAAAGAGTTTTAAAGGTTTTGTCGAAAAAGTATCTTTGTAGGAAAGTTTTAAAAACTTTTACTACTCTTCTTTTGAATATTTGACTTTTTGACCTTTTTGTCTTTTTCACTTTTTATTTTTTTATTTTTTTTATTTTTTTACGTTTGCATTTACATTACATTTGCATTTACATCTAAATTACATCTGCATTTGTATTACATTTACTTTTACATTTTATATTTCAATATTTGCATAAGGATCTTGAGAATCGTTGAATGCTCGATTAGGAGGAGGAGTATTGCTTTCTAATGAAGATGCCCTTTCAGCTAAAATTCGATTGATAATTAAATTGAACTCTTTTTTGAATGCTGTTGATGATAATAAATTGACAATTTGAGTTTTATCTGTAATGAAACCTGTAAATGGAGTTGAAGTCGAAGCTGCTGAAGTCTTTGGCTCATAATGATTAATAATTGCTTACCTATCTGCTTTACTAACATCAAAACTATCCCACCATTTTACTCTGAATTCTTTATATAGAATAGGTAACTGATTAATTTGTTTGGAAACATGGTATGTTCAAGAGATAATCCAAGGAACATTAAATATTGCATAATACTTTAGAAGATTATCTGGTGCACCTGAGTTACAGTAAGTAGTAAACTTGACAAAAGCATCTTTTATTTGAAATGAAGCTGCTTTAGGTATTAATCCAAAATAACTGAACCATCTGATGAATCAATTGGGAAGAGCACCGCTGAACTTGTGCAAAAAATAAAAGAACCAAGAATATTGAAAATTCCTTAAGTAAAATGCTTTGTACCAAGCTTCTTGATAATCGTAGTAACTGTATAACAATCTTGGAGGATATCCTGATAACGTCTTCACTTGATATGATCTAGAACCCCATTCTAATTGAGTAATAAGATGGATAATTTGTACTTTACTATAACTAATCCTATCTTTTTCTTTTTTTATCATAATTATGCTCTATTTCTACTGATCAAGTATCTACTAGTATGGCTTCATAAAACTCTCTAGTTTTACTTTGATCTTCTTTATGATAATGCCAACTATTAAGAAATACATAATTTATTAATTTATAAAAACTTAAGGTCTTTAATATTTAAGCTCTTCTAGTTCTAGAATCTTGATAAATAATTTATTTTGGTTTAAGAAATAAGGAGAGGGATTTTTTGGTTTCGATATAGACAGAGAGGGTATAATAGGAGAAGAGGAAGAGGAAGGTGAAGCTAAAGCTGATGAATAAGGTCGAAGAGGTGCAGAAGGTGAAAAGGTTTGGGGTCTTTAGAGTGGAGGAAAAGATGGTGATGGAGAATAAAAAGGTCTAGGTAAAGTTCTAATAGAAGGAGGCGTGATTGGAGGATTCTATTGATAATTTCTTGATAATAATGAAGTTCTTGATGATAATGTTGCTTTAGTCAAAACTTTTTTGTTTGAACTCATTTTCCCTGTAAAAATTTACGAGAAAGAAAATCAGGTAAACTATTATTTTTGCCTTTAATGAATTCAATGTCAAAATCGAAGTTGCTTAATAAAGCTGCCACCTTGCAAAAATCTATTTTGAAATTAAATTCTTAACATCTTTTTTTAAAATATATTTTGTTGATAAACAATCAATGCGTAATAAAAACTTTTTCATATATAAATCATCTTCAAATTTTTTAATGTATAAACCAATGCTTAAATTTTCTTTCTTAATGGTATAATAATTCTTCTGAGTTTGATTCCAGCTTCCTCAATAAAATCTTACTAATTCTTCCTTATTTGACTTTTTTCTCTTCTATTTTAAAATACCTCCATAGCCTATATCACTAGCATCTGTTTCTATTATCAAAAAAGGTTCTGGATGTGAAATATTTAAACAGAAAAGGCTTTTAATTTTTCTTTGATTTCCTTTACTATACTAGTATGTTTTTCTGTCCAAGGCTCAGGTTTCTTTTTTAATCTATTATACAAAGGTTTACATAATTTTCCTAAATTTTTGAAAAAATCATGAACATAGTTCACACATCCTAAGAATCTTTGTAACTGATTCTTACCTTTTATCTCATCTGAAAATTTATTAGTAAATTCTAAACTTCTTATTATCGATTTTATAGTTATTTGATCTATATCATGTCCTAGAAATCTAACTTTGGTTTGGAAAAGTTGCATCTTTTGCTCAGAAACAACTAATCCATTTTGATGAATTAAATTGAAAAATCTTTTCAAATGTTTTATATGTTGACTTATAGAATTAAAAAAAATAAGTATATCATCTATGTATACTATTGAAAATTCATGTATTGGTCTTAATATACCGTTCATAATATTTTAGAATTCTGAAGGAGCATTTTTTAATCCAAAAGGCATTACATTCCATTCATAATGTCCAAAAGGGACAGTAAATCCAATCTTATATCTATCTTCTTCATATACTTATATTTGCCAAAATCCTGATTTCATATCGAATTTGGAAAAAAATATTTCAATCATATAACTTCTTTGATAAATTTCTTGTATATGATATAGGGTATCTTATCCATTGTAAAAATGAATTAAAGGTTTATAATTTATTACTAATCTAGGTGTTCCTCTTTCTATTTATGCCGCATTCATAACATAAAAAGCTGAACATGACCAAGGAGATTTTGAATCTCTTATTAATCCTTTATCTTTCAAATATTGTATTTTCTTTCTACAAAATTTTTCTAAGTCTGGCATCACTTTAATAGCTTGTAATTTTGTTGGAAAATTCTTTTCATAAAATCTTTTATGTAATGTAATTTTATTACATGTTGTTTCCTATTCCAAAAAATATTAGGAACTGGTGCACAAATTTATTTTAAAAAAGTGTTTTCAAATTCTTTGGTCTTTCATTTTATTTCAGGACTTTTTAATTGTTCTTTTATTCGTTTTCCTTATATTTCTTTGATATGAAATTTAATATGTTTTTATTTATTTTTTAACAAATTGATTTTTTGAATATTTTTTATTACATGACTTATTTCTTTAGATATTATAGGAAATGCAAATTCAAATATAGTTTATTTATCTAGAATTTTTTCCTTGATTCCATTATCACATACTTGGAAAGGATATAACATAGTGATAAAAGGTGTTTCGAATATAACTCCAGAATTTAGATTTTTGACTAAAACTAATCGAGTTTTAAAACAATATCCCTTATTATAAATTTTTACTCTTGATAATTTATAATTAATTATTAACTTAGATCTACTAGCGGTACCTAATCTTTTAGAAGTTTTTTCATAGTATTTAGTTAGGATTAAACCTTCCTGAATACAATTTTGATCTGCTCCATTATTTATTGGAGTTAAAGTAGTTAAATGAAAATCATCATTAATAACTATGTCTAATTTTACATACCACTTTTGATAATTTGTTTGAGATATACTATTAATATATTCGTCTTGTGTTTTTTTAATAATTATACCTTTCAATTTTTTATCTTCTTGTACTAAATTACTAAAGTTAACTTTTAAATTTTCTTCTTCTAAATTTTGCACTTTTCCTTTTAAAATGTTTGCTTCTTGTTTTAATATTTTAATTTTTTCTTGAAGGTTTTGTATAGTTGATTATTTCTTGGTTTCAAATCTTTTATATACTGTGCTAGATTATAAAATGTAAAGTCTATTTTTTCTTTTTAACTTATTATCTCTCTTAACCGAAGTGAATAATTCTTTTTTATTTCTAGATCATCTATTTTATCTATTATGTCTAATAAGAATTCTTTTTCATTACTTAATATAGTTATATTGTTACACTGACATGGTCCTATACAACTACAAGATTCTATTTCAGAATTACTTTTCGAACTATTAGTCTTAGATTTTTCATCTATTGCATTTAAATCATTTTCTGAATAATTAGTAATTTATTGATCACTACTAGAGGTTTCATTTATTATTATTTTAGCTATTTCATGTTTTAACTCTTTTGAGATATCTAAATTATTGATTCGTTTTCTTATTTTACAATCTCTTGAATAATGTCCTTGTTTTTCACATTTATAACAAATTACTATGTCTTTTTTATTTGCCTTAGGTCTAAATTTTTTATATTTTGGTTTTCTCTTAATGGGTTTTTCTTGATAATTTTGTTTTGGTTTTAAACTTCTATAACTTCTTCTTCTTTCTATATATTTTCTTTTAGGTTTTAGTTCCTTTTTAGTTGCTGATGGAGCTCTAATCTGTTGATAACCATATTGTTTACAAAATAATCCTAATTATTTTCTTCTTACAATACGATCTCTTTTTAATTTTGCTTTTAGTTTTAAATCAATACAAGTTGATAATCCTTCTATGTTAACAATATTTATTAACTGTCCATAAGTTAAATCATTATAGGGTAAAGTACCATTATTATCTCCTTTTATTCTATTCCTTAATCTACAAATAATTTTGGTAAACCCGCTAAAAATCTTTCTTTCCAATAAGTATTATTACAATCTGATCTAATCATTACTTTAGTTAAAAATAAATCTTTATACCATCTAAAGTCTTGTAATTTAGGACATATTAAATTTTGAAGAATTTTTGAACTTCTGTCTGGATATAATCGAGGATCTCCTACGAAGTTTTTAGTAATAGCAAATATTAAAGTATTTATTATATCTTCCAGTTCAATCTTTATTTGCATATTATTTTCTATTCTAACAATCCTTTCTCTAGTTGATAATATATGAGCTTTATCTACATCTAATACATAATGATCCCACTAACCTTTTAATTGTCCAATAAATCCTGTTAATAACATTTGAGCTACAGCTGCTTTATTATATCTTTTTAATTTATAAGCACTAGCTGTCATGGTCATTTCTTGTAATAAATTCAATATTTGATATTCTATTAAGCTATTTATGTTCCATTCATATAAAGAAGTACCGTCATATCGTGCTTGATTATTTCTTTCTTCATATTGAGTGTCTGGAGGTGTAGGTCTTGGATAATAATTTCAAGTTTTAGGTCTAGGTGTGTAGGTATTAAAATGTAATTTTTTAATTGAATATTCTTCTTCATTATTTGATTTAAACTGTTCTTCTACATTTTTTATTTCTGATGTAGTTTCTAATTCTGATGTAACTTCTTCGCCTGTAGTCATAATTTGTTTATCTTTAATGCTTAACTTTGCTAATTTTTCTTCTATTTTTCTTAATACGAGATCTTCATCTTTTAAATTTATAGTTGTTTCTCGGGAAGATTCAAAAGATTTAAACAAAGGTGTTTTTAGTTTAATGGGTGGTTTTTCTGCTAATGGTTTTGATGTTTGACCTATCTCTGTTTGTGACTTAGGCATTTGTACTATTTCTTCTACTCTATTTAGCTGACTTGCTATAGTATCTAGTATTTGATTTGAAAAATTATTTTACAATATTATATGTTGTAAATCTTTTCCTATATCTTTATTTTTTTGCTTTTATTTATTTAAAAAGTTCAGCAAAGTAAGTTTTTTCTTTATTTTTTACTTGAATGCACTCTAATGGAGGATTTATAAATATTACTGATTTTTCTTTTAAAGTGTTCCATTGTTTACCTATTTTAAAATATACATTTATTTCTTTTTGAAATGGATAATCTATATTATTATAATAACAATAATTTTCAAACCATAAAAACAAAGAAATATTTACTTGCTTATCTTTTATTTTTTTTTGTACCAAATACTTCTAAAATTACTTAATTCTCTTTGAGAAAAGTTATTAAAATATCATTCTACTTTTTGCTTATTATATTATGCTTTTAGATCATTTCTTAAAAATTCTTTATTTATTTGAAAACTAGTCATCGTTTTTTTATTGATTAATTTGAGAAAAAACTTCCATTTGAGATCTAGTTGGACTAACAAAATATTCACTTTCTCTTCTTCTGTACATAATGGTCTTGAAATATTTGTATTAAAATCTATTGTTCTTAATTCTAATTTTTTTGTGTGGATAATGGTCTAGGTATTGAAGGTCTATTATTTGAATAAATAGAAACATTACTTGATTGATTATTGTCTAAAGAAAAATTTATTTGGACCGATCCATCACTATGTTCTAATATTCTTGAAAATTGATTATTAATATTAATTGATCTAAGTTCACATATTTCTTTTAATTTTCAACTTTTTGATCTAGTTATTTCATTCCATTTAAGTCTTTTCAGTATTTGAATATTAGAATGTGTTTTATTGGTTTTAAATAATAAAGTTTCATTTCTTTTAAAAGGCTTTCTAGCTTTAGTATTTATGGTTGTAGACATTACTTTATAATATACTCTATATATTACTGCTATTGCTCTAACATTTTCTTTTAAATTTAAGTTCTTTGTTTTAACAGTTAAAGTTAAAGTATCTAATATATTTGAATCATATAAACTAATAGTAAATCCTAGAAAATAATTAAAATATACCGGTCCATTAGCTAAGTTAGTTTCTGCCATTGCCAATAAGGAATTAGAGAAATTAGTATGTCTAGCATCTCTTAAACACATTAAAACTGGAGTATCTAATCCTAATCTAAATAAAGGTTTTATTGCTATCTGTATTGATCCTATATGCAAAAATCTATATTTATTGCTTTTTCTGATAATAATTGAATAGTTTCGTGTTCTTGATTAATAGCTATTGTCTGCTTAGTTTGTTTTATAGAATAATCATGAAAAATTTCAAAAGTACCTATTGAATATATTGTTCGAATATCTTGTTTAGGTATAGTCTAATCAAATAAATCATTTATTAATTTTTCTATATTTACTTCTATAGAATTTATTTCATCTATATCTCTAATATTATTTTCACTAGTTGAACCAGATCTAGAATCTTTAATAGAAAATATTCTATTTAATCTATCCATCTAAGTATGTTTAATTAAGCTAAATTTAGAAAGAAGTTAAGAATGAAACCTGTGTGAATCACGGGACAACCCAGCCAAACGGGACCACTAACACGCCATCTTGACTGCCAAGGGTTGATCAATGCTAGGCCTTCAAGGCTGACCAACGTTTCATCTCTCCAAGCACAGTGTCAAATGTTTTCTAAATTTATCTTAACTAAATATACTCATATGGATGTCTTAAATAGAATATTTATGTAATAAAGATCTAATCTAATTTAATTTCGCTAAGATAAATTTCTAATAATGTATATATTTCAATTAATGCTATACTAGCCTCACTTAAGGTAAATTTTCAAAGAAACTCAGGTTCAAAATTTAACCAAGGTTGACTCATACTACCCCCATCGGGCTCTGATACCAAAAATCGAGGATCGCTGTTACTGGGTTTTTTAGAGGTTAACTTTTATTCTAGGATTAATTTATGACAGAGTTATAGCTTATGAAAATTTGATACCACTTAAGGCGCTTACCAATCCTCCCAAAAGCTATAGTTGATGGAAGAGGCGCTACTTTATACTTGAGGACACTCGGACCTTCCAGGTAACGTCTCTCACGTTGGCTGTCATATAGGAGCGGGACACCTCTTATTTGGGATTTACTCCACTTACCTCCCCCGCTGCTCGAACCCTGGTTAGCTGATACCAAAAACTGAAGATCACTATTACAAGGTTTTTTAGAGGTTAACTTTTAGTTTGGGATTAATTTATGACAGAGTTATAGCTTATGAAAATTTATTATTTTAACCTATTTGTATAAATTTTTTATTATTTTCTAATCTTCTAATTAAATATTCATTTCTATTAATCATATATCTAATATTATCTATTAGTCTATAATAATCTGAAGAATGAGGCAAATTTAAATTTTCTATTACTAAAACTTCTTTTTTTAAATAAGCTAATCTAGGTCTAAGTATTTTCGACTCATCTCTTAATTGATCTATTAATTGATCTATATTTTTAATTTTTAAATATTTTTCATATTTTTAAACTAAAGGTACTCTATTTATTTTATTTTTGAAAAGTCGTATCCTTGAATTATTTATTTTTATCATAAGTTATAATCTTTCTATTCTTTTGCATAAATTATAATTTGGAATTATTTCAAAATTTTCTACAATTTTTTAATTCTATATTCTCTTGTTAATTGAATTTCTAATTATCTATTATATTCTATTATATTATTAATTCTTATTTATAGTTCAATTATATATTTTCTTTGTCTATCCATTTTTAAAATTTTACTAATTCTTTAAAGAGATCTAACATTAAATTTATGAATTTTATATTAAAATTAAAATCTCTACAATCACATATATTATTCTCATGCAACAGATGATGATAAACTATAAGATAAATTTTTAATCTAGATATCTGATCATTAAATTCATAAATATTTTGTTTAACATTCCAAATTTTTTCATATCCTTCTATAAGTTTTCGTCTTTTTTGTTCTCTATCCATTAATTGAAATATTTTATAGATTGAAAAAATAATCTGCCAGAATATTTGGGATAAAATCAATTAAAATATCAATTAAATTTATTTTTTTATTAAAATCTTGGCAATTGCAAAATTCATCCAAATGAGAAACTAAATGAAAATTTTCATGCTCGCTAATTAAATGTTCTTTTAAGCTAAATTAATTCCAAAATAAAAATCAATTAAATTTATTTTCTTATGAAAATCTTTGATATGCTTTTTCTAAAGCTTAAATACCGCAAGTATACGGTGTACCGGTTATAGTACTTCAGATATCGATCCCACAAGGAAATGTTGATTTTAATCATCCACTATTACTACTCAATTTTAATCTTGTTTACGATGTTCAAAAATGCAAGTTAATTCTAACTAATCTATTGCATAAAATTAATTTTATCCTAGTTAAGTATAATCAAAGAAGACAATAAATATTATGAAATTAAATAATCATGCATTTGATACCATCATTCTAATTATAAATTTTAATCTTATTAGTAAGCCAAGTTGGAATAAATTTCTAAACCACTCTCTCGACATGAATTAGATTGCCTAAAACATACAATTAAAGTACTAATTCTCAACTCTCATTAATGAACTAGTGGATTTCAATTACACATTTTAAGATTTTCTACCAACCTATAGCAATTATCTCCATATGTGATCTCTCTAACTATGCTTCGATAATGAATTTCCTATTAACTTTCAATAAGATGTTGCTCTCGCTAACTCCCTTATTTATGACTATTTTGTTAATTTTTAGAAAAGGAATTGCACATTGAAGGTCATCTTCCTTAACTTATAATGATACCAATAAACTTTTAATAGAAAATACTACACCTAAAGATTAATATTATAAATGGAAATAGAAATTTGTTCATATATAATCAAATGCAAACATAATATTCATGTAAAGATTACAAGGAAGAATAATAAAACATAAGAATAAGAAGAAGGGGATCTCTCAACCCTTTTCCTTTTAAACAAGATTTCTTCTCCCTTGCTTCTTGTCTCCTCTTCAAAACATGAAAATAAAAACTAAAGTACTAGAAGAAATTAATTGTTCTTAGGATCACAATAATCAAATTCTAAAAAAAATTCATCATCTCAAAATTCTGTTCACTTGGCATATATATGCCTCTCTAAAAATTATGTCCCTTCAAGACATCCTTTCACAAGAGTTGTCCTTATTCATGGAAAATTGCATCACTTCAGAATTCTAACTGCTCATCCGTACTTTGTCGCGCCCTCACGACTCATGTCGCGCTCGCGATAAGACACGCCTCTGCTTGGCTGGCTGTCGCGAGCCCTTCTGCTTTGTCGCCCTCGCGATATGGCACGCTTATGCTGGATTGGCCTGGCTCTCTGCCCTTCATGCTGTCGCGACCTCGCCCCCTTGTCGCGCTCGCGACACTTCCTTTCTAGCTCACCTTTGGCTTTCTTTCTTTCACTTGACTCCTTTAATCTCTAAATCATCCCCTTCTCCTATAAAACAAATAAAACAACTACACATACACAAAACACATAAAAGCAACAAAATATAGATAAAATACCAAAATAATAAACACAATACTGGACAAAACCACACATTAACACACAATATTTATGAGTTTTTCAAGCTCCTATCAATCTTGACAATTGCAAAATTCATCTAAATGAAAATTTTCATGCTCGCTAATTAAATGTTCTTTTAAGTTAATTAATTTCTTTTTCAATAAAAATATATCTTTATCATTATCAAAATCTATAGCACTTAAACTATCAGTTCAATTATATATTTTCTTAGTCTATCCATTTCTAAAGTTTTACTATTACTTTAAAGAAATCTAACATTAAATTTACTAATTTTATGTTAAGTTCAAAATCTCTACAATTACATATATTCATGATTTTTTCAAAGATTTAGGAAAATTGTGTGAGCCTTTGTATAATAGATTAAAAAAGAAACCTGAGCCTTAGACAGAAAAACATACTACTATAGTAAAGGAAATCAAAGAAAAAATTAAAAGCCTTTCCTGTTTAAATATTTCACATCCAAAAACTTTTTTAATAATAGAAACAAATGCTAGTGATATAGGTTATGGAGGTATTTTAAAATAAAAGAGAAAAGGGTCAAATAAGGATGCTTGTGTTAAGTTTACTACTTAGTGCAACCCATACGCATCTGATAATCCTCTAAAATATTGTACAATATTCAAAGTTCCTTGGATTATCTCTTGGACATACCATGTTTCCAAACAAATTAATCAGTTACCTATTCTTTATAGAGAATTTAGAGTAAAATGGTGGGATAATTTTGATGTTAATAAAGCATATAGGCAAGCAATTATTAACCATTTTGAGCCAAAGACTTTAGTAGGTTCGACTTCAACTCCATCTGCGGGTTTCATTGCGGATAAAACTCAAATTGTCAATTTATTATCATCAACAACATTCGAAAAAGAGTTCAATTCAATTATCAATCGAATTTTAATTAAAGGATATCTTCATCAGAAAGCAGTACTCCTCCTTCTAATTGAGCATTTAACGATTCTCAAGATCCTTATGCAAACATTGAAATATAAAATGTAAAAGTAAATGTAATACAAATGCAGATGTAAATGCAATTGTAATGTAAATGCAATAAAAAATAAAATAAAATAAGTGAAAAAGACAAAAAAGTCAAAAAGTCAAAAATTCAAAAGAAGAATAGTAAATGTCTTTAAAACTTTCCTACAAAGATATTCTTCCGACAAAACCTTTAAAACTCTTTAAAGTTTGATAAGCCTTTTATCTTTTCCATTTACTACCTTACCTTTTAAACTACAACTTTATCCTTACCCGACAAAAATCACTATTTGATAAAGTAAATATTTATTATATATTATCTTTTTCAAACTAAAGTTAAAGTTATCAGATTTACGTAACAATTTTCAATTATTACTTGACACTTTTACTATTCACAATCTAAAAAAGGAGGCAAATTTAAATTTTCTACTGCTAAAACTTCTTTTTTTTTTTAAAATTAGCTAATCTAGGTCTAAGTATTTTCAACTTATCTCTTAATTGATCTATATTTTTAATTTTTTTAATATTTTTCATATTTTTAACATAAAGGTACTCTATTTATTTTATTTTTGAAATGTCGTATCCTTGAATTATTTATTTTTATCATAAATTCTAATTTCTATTCTTTTGCATAAATTATAATTTGGAATTATTTCAAAATTTTGGTATTCTTGCAAATCATTTTCCTGTTATATAAAATATTTCAATTAATGGATAGAGAACAAAAAAGACGAAAACTTATATAATGATATGAAAAAATTTGGAATGTTAAACAAAAAATTTGTGAATTTAATGATCAGATATTTAGATTAAAAGTTTATCTTATAGTTTATCATAATTTGTTGCATGAGAATAATATATGTGATTGTAGAGATTTTAATTTTAATATAAAATTAGTAAATTTAATGTTAGATCTTTTTAAAGAATTAGTAAAACTTGAAGTTAAAAATTTTTGTTGTGCCCTCGGATGATCAATTCAAGCTCTACCTTTAATTGATAAAACTTTTTCCTTATATACAAAGTATTTTAATTTAAGATAAGGTCGGATCCTACTTCAAATTTGCCAAAGATAATGAGTAATAATTGCATGCCATGTAAAAGTCGTGTTTTAAAGATAAGCTTTTTATTTTGAATAGTAAAGGTGTCAGGAAAGAATTAAAAATTGTTATGTAAATTTGATAACTTTAACTTTAGTTTGAAAAAGATAATATGTAATAAATATTTACTTTATCAAATAGATTAAATATAATATTTTTTATTAAAGATTCTAGATCTGTTTCAACTAGCGAAGATAATATTAAAGATATAGATGAAATAAATTCTTTAGAAATAAATATATAAAAGTAGAAAATGATTTATTTGATTGGACTATACCTAAACAAGATATTCGAACAATATATTTAATAGGTACTTTTAAAATTTTTCATGATTATTCTATAAAACAAACTGAGTAGACAATGGCTATTAATCAGAAACACGAAACTATTCAATTGTTATCAGAAAAAGCGATAAATGAACATAAGAAGAAAAAATATATATTTTTACATATAGGATCAGTACAGATAGCAATAAAGCCTTTATTTAGATTAGTATTAGATACTCCAATTGTAATGTGTTTAAGAGATGCTAGACATACTAATTTCTCTAATTCCTTATTGGCAATGGCAGAAACTAACTTAGCTAATGGATCGGTATATTTTAATTGTTTTCCAGGATTTACTATTAGTTTATATGATTCAAATATATTAGATATTTTAACTTTAACTGTTAAAACAAAGAACTTAAATTTTAAAGAAAATGTTAAAGGAATAGCAGTAATATATAGAGTATATTATAAAGTAATGTCTACAACCATAAATCCTAAAACTAGAGAGCCTTTTAAAAGAAATGAAACTTTATTATTTGAAGCCAATAAAGCACATTCTAATATTCAAACACTGAAAAGACTTAAATGAGATGAAATAACTAGATCAGGAAGTTGGGAGTTAAAAAAAATATGTGAACCTAGACCAATTAATATTAATACTTAATTTTCAAGAATATTAAAACATAGTGATGGATCAATCCAAATAGATTTTTTTTCAGACAATAATCAATCAAGTAATGTTTCTATTTATTCAAATAATAAACCTTCAATACATAGATTATTATCTATAAAAAATTTAGAATTAAAAGGAGTAAATTTTAATATAGATATTTCAAGACCATTATATATAGAAGAAAGAGAAAGTGAATATTCTGTTAGTCTAACTAGATCACAAATGAATGTTTTTTCTCAGATTAATCAATAAAAAGAAAGATGATTAGTTTTCAAATAAATAAAGATTTTTTAAGAAATGATTTAAAAGCAAAATATAATAAGCAAAAAGCAGAATGGTATTTTAATAACTTTTCTCAAACAGAATTAAATAATTTTAGAAGTATTTGGTACAAAAAATAGAAGATAAGCAATTAAATATTCCTTTGTTTTTATGATTTGAAAATTATTGGTATTATAATAATATAGATTATCCATTTCAAAAAGAAATAAATGTATCTTCTAACATAGGTAAATAATGGAACACTTTAGAAGGAAAATCAATAATATCTATACATCCTCTATTAGAGTGCATTCAAGTAAAAAATAAAGAAAAAAACTTACTTTGCTGAACCTTTTAAAGAAATAAAAGTAGAAAATAAAGATGTAGGAAAAGATTTACAACATATAATATTGCAAAATAATTTTTCAAATCAAATACTGTATACTATAGCAAGTCAGCTAAATAGAGTAGAAGAAATAGTACAAATGCCCAAGTCACAAACAGAGATAGGTCAAACATCAAAACCATTACCAAAAAAACCACCCATTAAATTAGAAACACCTTTGTTTAAACCTTTTGAATTTTCCTAAGAAACAACTATAAATTTAAAAGATGAAGATACCGTATTAAGAAAAATAGAAGAAAATTTAACAAAATTAAGTATTAAAGATAAACAAATTATGACTATAGATGAAGAAGTTACATCATAATTAGAAACTACATCAGAAATAGAAAACGTAGAAGAACAATTTAAATCAAATAATGAAGAAGAACATTCAATAAAAAAATTACATTTTAATACCTACACACCTAAACCTAAAACTTGAAATTATTATCCAAGACCTACACCTCTAGAGACTCAATATAACGAAAGAAATAATCAAGCAAGATATGACAGTACTTCTTTATATGAATGGAACATAGATGGCTTTACAAAATATCAAAATTTGAATTTATTACAAGAAATAACCATGGCAGCTAGTGCTTATAAATCAAAAAGAAACCATGAAGCAGCTATAGCTTAAATGTTATTATCAGGATTAACTAAACAATTAAAACGTGGGATCATTATGTATCAGACATAAATAAAGCTCATATATTATCAGCTAAAAAAAGGATTTTTAAAATAGAAAATACTATGCAAATAGAGATTGAACAGGATGATATAATAAATACTTTAATATTTGCTATTACTAAAATCTTCATAGGAGATCCTCGATTATATCAGGAAAGAAGTTTAGAAATTCTTCAAAATTTAACATGTCCTAAATTACAAGACTTTAGATGGTATAAAGATTTATTTTTAATCAAAGTAATGACTAGATCAGATTTTAATAATACATATTGGAAAGAAAGATTTTTAGCAAGGTTAGCAAAATTATTTGTAGAATGAGTAAGGAATAGAATAAAAGGAGATAATAATGGTATTATACCTTGTAATGATTTAACTTATGGACAATTAATAGATATTGTTAACATAGAAGGATTATTAATTTGTACTGATTTAAAACTAAAAACAAAATTAAAAAGAGATAGTATTATAGGAAGAAAAGAATTAGGATCATTTTGTGAATAATATGGTTATCAACATATTAGAGCTCCATCAACCACTAAAACGAAACTAAAACCTAAAAGAAAATATATACAAAGAAGAAGAAGAAGTTATAGAAAATATAAACCAAAAACAAATCAAGAAAAACCTATTAAGAGGAAACCAAAATATAAAGATTTAGACCTAAGGCAAATAGAAAAGACATAGTAATCTATTATAAATGTGGAAAACAAGGACATCATTCAAGAGATTGTAAAATAAGAAGATGAATCAATAATTTAGATATCTCATAAGAGTTAAAAAAATTAAATAGCTAAAATAATAATAAATGAAACCTCTACTAGTGATGAAGAAATTACATATTATTCATAAAATGATTCTTAGGACATGATATAGATCAATGAACTATAAAATTGATAACAAGAAGTTTAGAATTTACTAATAAATTTCCATATGAGATAAAAGATAATAATCAGTTACAAAGATTCTTAGGATGTTTAAATTATGTTTATAATTTTTTCCAAGATTCAAGAAAATTATGCAAACCTTTGTTAATAGATTAAAAAAGAAACTTGAGCCTTGGACAACAAAACATACTAGTATAGTAAAGGAAATCAAAGAAAAAATTAAAAGCATTCCTTGTTTAAATATTCCACATCTAGAAGTCTTTTTGATAATAGAAACAGATGCTAGTGATATAGGCTATGGAGGTATTTTAAAATAAAGAGAAAAGAGTCAAGTAAGGAAGAGTTAGTAAGATTTTATTCAGGAAGCTGGAATCAAACTCAAAGAATTATTCTACAATGAAAAAAGAAATTTTAAGCATTATTTTATGCATTAAAAAATTTGAAATGATTTATACATGAAAAAGTTCTTATTACACATTGATTGTTTATCAGCAAAATGTGTTTTAGTAAAAGATGTTAAGAATTTAATTTCATAATAGATTTTTGCACAGTGGCAAGCTTTACTAAGCAACTTCGATTTTGACATCAAGTTCATTAAAGGCAAAAATAATAGTTTACCTGATTTTCTTTCTCGTGAATTTCTATAGGGAAAATGAATTCAAATAAAAAAGTTTTGAATAAAGCAACATTATCATTAGGAAATTATCAACAGAATCCTTCAGTCAAACTCCTCCTATTAGAACCTTACCTAGACCCTTTTATTCTCCATCACCATCTTTTCCTCAACTCCAAAGACCTCAAACCTTTTCACCTTTTGCACCTCATCGACCTTATTCATCACTTTAGCTTTACCTTCTTCTCCATCTTCTCCTATTATACCCTTTTCATCTATGTCCAAACCAAAGAATCCCTCTCCTTATTTCTTAAACTAAAAGAAATTATTTATCAAGATTCTAAAACCAAAAGATCTTAATATATTAGAGACCCTAAGTTTTTATAGATTGATAGATTATATATTTCCTAATAATTGGCATTATCATAAAGAAAAATTAGAGTAAAACTAGAGAGTTTTATGAAGCCATACTAGTAGATACTGGATCAGTAGAAATATAGCATAACTATGATAAAAAAAGAAAAAGATAGGATTAGTTACAGTAAAGTAAAAATTATCCATGTTATTACTCAATCAGAATGGGGTTCCAAACAAAAGAATTATTCTACAATTAAGAAAGAAATTTTAAGGATTGTTTTATGCATTAAAAAAATTAAAGATGATTTATACGTGAAAAAGTTTCTTATTATGCATTAATTGTTTATCGGCAAAATATGTTTTAGAAAAAGATATTAAGAATTTAATTTCAAGACAGATTTTTTGCAAGGCGACAAGCTTTACTAAGCAACTTCGATTTTGACATCAAGTTCATTAAAGTAAAAATAATAGTTTACCTAATTTTCTTTCTCGTGAATTTCTACAAAAAAATGAGTTCAAATAAAAAAGTTTTGAATAAAGCAACATTATCATCAGGAACTTCATTATCATGAGAAAATTATAAACAAAATCCTCTAGTCACACCTCCTCCTATTAGAACCTTGCCTAGACCCTTTTATTCTCCATCACCATCTTTTCCTCCACTCCAAAGACCTCAAACCTTTTCACCTTCTACACCTCCTCGACCTTATTCATCAGCTTTAGTTTCACCTTCCTCTCCCTCTTCTCCTATTATAACTTCTCAATCCATGTCCAAACTAAAAAATCTCTCTCCTTATTTCTTAAACCAAAAGAAATTATTTTATCAAGATTCTAGAACCAGAAGAGCTTAATATATCAGAGACCCTAAGTTTTTATAGATTGATAGATTATATATTCCTTAATAGTTGGCATTATCAGGAAGAAGATCAGAGTAAGACTAGAGAATTTTATAAAGCCACATTAGTAGATATTGAAACTATAGAAATATAGCATAATTAGGATCAAAAGAAAAAGATAAGATTAATTATAGTAAAGTAAAAATTATCCATGTTATTACTTAAACAAAATGGGGTTCCAGACCATATCAAGTGAAAACGTTATCAGGATATCCTGTCAAGATTGCTATATAGTTACTATAATTATCAAAAAACTTGGTATAGAGCATTTTGCTTAAGGAATTTTCACCATTCTTGGTTCTTTTATTTTTCGCACAAGTTTGGCAGTGTCTTACCCAATTGGTTCATCAAATGGTTCAGTTATTTTGGATTAATACCTGAAGCAACTCCATTTCAAATAAATGGTGCTTGTGTCAAGTTTACTACCTACTGTAATCTAGGTGCACTCGATAATCTTCTAAAATATTGTGCAATATTCAAAGTTTCTTGGATTGTCTCTTGGACATACCATGTTTTCAAATAAATTAATCAGTTACCTATTCTATATAGAGAATTCATAGTAAAATGGCGGGATAGTTTAATTAAAATACTTTGTATATAAGGAGAAGTTTCATCAATTGAAGGCAGAGCTTGAATTGATCATCCGAAAGCACAACAAAAAATTTTCAACTTCAAGATTAGAGGGAGAAATAAAAAAAACTCCTTGTAATTTTTACTTCTTTTGTAATAAAACCTTATATTTACAACTTATATTTTCAACAAGTTGTACATGTACTCCTATAATCTCATCCATTACTCCTACTTGTAAATTATCATTAGATTATAATCTATAAGGTATTTCTTTTTAATTATGTCTTGGTGTATTAATAAATTTTTAGATGGTTTATGTGCTATAGATTTTGATAATGATAAAGATATGTTTTTGTTGAAAAAAGAATTAATTAGTTTAAAAGAACATTTAATTAGCGAGCATGGAAATTTTCATTTAGATTCTCATTTGGATGAATTTTGCAATTGCCAAGATTTTCATAAGAAAATAAATTTAATTGATATTTTAATTGATTTTGTCCCAAATATTCTTGTAGATTGTTTTCCCGATCTATAAAATATTTCAATTAATGGACAAAGAAAAAAAAAAGAAAACTTATAGAAGGATATGAAAAATTTTGGAATGTTAAACAAAAAAATTTGTGAATTTAATGATCCGATATCTAGATTAAAAGTTTATCTTATAGTTTATTATCATCTGTTGTATGAGAATAATATGTGTGATTGTAGAGATTTTCATTTTAATATAAAATTAGTAAATTTAATGTTAGATCTCTTTACAGAATTAGTAAAACTTTAGAATCGAATTTTAGCTGAAAAGGCATCTTCATCAGAAAGCAGTACTCCTCCTCCTAATCGAGCAATTCGACGATTCTCAAGATTCTTATGCAAATATCAAAATATAAAAGTAAATGTAATACAAATGCAGATATAATGTAGATGTAAATGCAAGTGTAATGTAAATGCAAACATAAAAAAAAATAAAAAAGTCAAAAAGAAAAAAAGTCAAAAAGTTAAATACTCAAAAGAAGAATAATAAATGTCTTTAAAACTTTCCTACAAAGACATTCTCCTGAAAAAACCTTTAAAACTCTTTAAACTTAGATAAACCTTTTATCTTTTCCGTTTACTACCTTACCTTTTAAACTACAACTTTATCCTTACCTGACAAAAATCACTATTTGATAAAGTAAATATTTATTACATATTATCATTTTCAAACTAAAGTTAAAGTTATCAGATTTACGTAACAATTTTTAATTCTTACCTGACACCTTTACTATTCAAAATAAAAAACTTATCTCTAAAACATGGCATGCAATTAGATTAGAATTTATGATAAAAATAAATAATTCAATGATATGACTTTTAAAAAATAAAATAGAGTACCTTTAGGTTAAAAATATGGAAAAGATTAAAAGAAAAATTAAAAATATAGATCAATTAAGAGATGAGTTGAAAATACTTAGACCTAGACCTTCCAGGTAACGTCTCTCACATTAGTTGCCACATAAGAGTGAGACACCTCTGGATCGCTGTTACGGGGTTTTTTTGAGGTTAACTTTTATTATGGGATTAATTTATAACAGAGTTATAACTTTTGAAAATTTATTATTTTAACCTATTGGTATAAATTTTTTATTATTTTCTAATCTTCTAATTAAATATTCATTTTTATTGATAATATATCTAATATTATCTATTAGTTTATAATAATCTGAAATAGGAGGCAAATTTAAATTTTCTATTACTAAAACTTATTTTTCTAAAACATATTTTGCTGATAAATAATCAATGCGTAATAAATTTTTTTCATGTATGAATCATCTTCAAATTTTTTAATGCATAAAACAATACTTAAAATTTCTTTCTTAATGGTAGAATAATTCTTCTGAGTTTGATTCCAACTTCTTAAATAAAATCTTACTAATTCTCTCTTATTTGACTCTTTTCTCCTTTGTTTTAAAATACCTCCATAGCCTATATCACTAGCATCTGTTTTTATTATCAAAAAAGCTTCTGGATGTGAAATATTTAAAAAGGGAAGGCTTTTAATTTTTTCTTTGATTTCCTTTATTACACTAGTATGTTTTTTCGTCCAAGGCTCAATTTTCTTTTTTAATCTGATCTATCTTTTTCATCTACTTGTATTTGCCAAAATGATGATTTCATATCGAATTTAGAAAAAAAATATTTGCATCATATAACTTCTTTAATAAATCTCTTTTATATGGTATATGGTATCTTATCCATTGTAAAACTGCATTTAAAGGTTTATAATTTATTACTAACCTAAGTGTTCCTTTTTCTATTTATGCTGCATTCATAACATAAAAAGTTGAACATGACTAGGGAGATTTTGAATCTCTTATTAATCCTTTATCTTTCAAATCATGTATTTCCTTTTTACAAAATTTTTCTAAGTCTGGCGTCATATTAATAGCTTGTGATTTTGTTGGAATCTTTTTTTCATCAAAGTCTTTTATGTAAGATAATTTTACTACATGTTGTTTCTTATTCCTAAAAGCATTAGGAATTAGTGCACAAATTTCTTTTGAAAATATGTTTTCAAATTCTTTGATTTTTCTTTTATTTCAGGACTTTTTAATTGCTCTTTTATTCATTTTCCTTCTATTTCTTTAATAAGAAATTTAATCTATTTTTATTTATTTTTTAACAAATTGATTTCTTGAACATTTTTTCTTAAATCTAATTTAGCAAATATTAAATTATTTATTATATCATCCTGTTCAGTCTCTATTTGCATATTATTTTCTATTCTAACAATTCTTTTTCTAGCTGATAATATATGAGCTTTATCTACATCTAATACATAATGATCCCACCAACCTTTTAATGGTCTAGTAAATCCTGATAATAACATTTGAGCTACAGATGCTTTATTATATCTTTTTGATTTATAAGCACTAGCTGCCATGGTTATTTCTTGTAATAAATTCAATATTTGATATTCTGCTAAGCCATTTATGTTCCATTTACATAAAGAAGTATCGTCATATCCTGCTTGATTATTTCTTTCTTCATATTGAGTGTCTAGAGGTATAGGTCTTGGATAATAATTTTGAGTTTAGGTCTAGGTGTGTAAATATTAAAATGTAATTTTTTAATTGAATATTCTTCTTCATTATTTGATTTAAACTATTCTTCTACTTTTTTTATTTTTGATATAGTTTCTAATTCTAATGTAACTTATTCGTCTATAGTCATAATTTGTTTATCTTTAATGCTTAACTTTGCTAATTTTTTTTCTAATTTTTTAATACGGAATCTTCATCTTTTAAATTTATAGTTGTTTTTCAGGAAGATTCAAAATATTTAAACAAAGGTGTTTCTAACTTAATGGGTATAGGTGTAGGTCTTAGATAATAATTTTGAATTTTTGGCAAATACAAATAGATGAAAAAGATAGATATAAGACAGGATTTAATGTTTCCTTTGGAGATTATAAGTGGAATGTTATGTCTTTTGGATTAAAAAATGCTCCTTCAGAATTCCAAAATATTATGAATGGTATATTAAGACCAATACATGAATTTTCAATAGTATACATAGATGATGTACTTATTTTTTATAATTCTATAAGTTAACACATAAAACATTTGAAAAGATTTTTCAAATTAATTCATCAAAATGGATTAGTTGTTTTTACACCAAAGATGCAACTTTTCCAAACGAAAGTTAAATTTCTAGGACATGATATAGATCAAGGCATTATAAAACTAATAACTAGAAGTTTAGAATTTACTAAAAAATTTTCAGATGAGATAAAAGATAAGAATCAGTTACAAAGATTTTTAGAATGTTTAAATTATGTTCATGATTTTTTCAAAGATTTAGGAAAATTATGTAAGCCTTTGTATAATAGATTAAAAAAAAACCTGAACCTTTAATAGAAAAACATACTAGTATAGTAAAAGAAATCAAAGGAAAAATTAAAAGTCTCCCATATTTAAATATTCCACATCCAGAAACTTTTTTGATAATAGAAACAGATGCTAGTAATATAGGTTATGGAGGTATTTTAAAACAAAAGCAAAAAGAATCAAATAAAGAAGAATTAGTAAGATTTTATTCAGAAAGCTGGAAACAAACTCAAAAGAATTATTCTATAATAAAGAAATAAATTTTAAGCATTGTTTTATGCATTAAAAAATTTGAAGATGATTTATACATGAAAAAGTTTTTATTACGCATTGATTGTTTATCAGCCAAATATGTTTTAGAAAAGGACGTTAAGAATCTGATTTCAAAACAGATTTTGATAAGGTGGCAAGCTTTATTAAGCAACTTTGATTTTGACATCGAATTCATCAAAGGCAAAAATAATAGTTTACCTGATTTTCTTTCTCGTGAATTTCTACATGAAAAATGAGCTCTAACAAAAAAGTTTTGATAAAAGCAACATTATCATCAGAAAATTATCAACAGAATTCTCCAGTCACACCTTCTCCTATTAGGACTTTACCTAGACCTTTCTATTCTCTGGCACCATCCTTTCCTCCACTCCAAAGACCTTAACCCTTTTTATCTTCTTCACCACCTCGACCATATTCATTAGCCTTAGCTTTGCCTTCCTCTTCCTCTTCTCCTATTATACCCTCTCCTTCTATGTCTAAACCAAAAAATCCTTCTCCTTATTTCTTAAACCAAAAGAGATTATTTATCAAGATATTAGAACCGTAATAGCTTAACATATCAAAAAAATCAAAGTTTTTATAGATTGATAGATTATGTATTTCCCAATAGTTGGCATTATCATGATGAAGATCAAAGTAAGACTAGAGATTTTTATGAAGCTATATTAGTAGATACTGGATCAGTAGAAATAGAGCATAATTATGATAAAGATAGGATTAGTTATAGTAAAGTAAAAATTATCCATGTCATTACTCAATCAGAATGGGGCTCCAAACCATATCAAGTGAAGACGTTATCAGGATATCCTCCTAAATTGCTATACAACTACTATGATTATCAAGAAGCTTGGTACAAAACATTTTACTTAAGGAATTTTCAAAATTCTTGGTTCTTTTATTTTTTTCACAAGTTTGGCGGTGTTCTTCCCAATTGGTTCATCCCAAGTCTACTTTTCTGACATTAAAACTATCCCACCATTTAACTCTGAACTCTCTATATAAAATAGGTAATTGATTAATCTGTTTGGCAACATGGTATGTCTATGAGACAATCCATGGTACCTTGAAATGGAGCTGCTTATGTTATTTTGGATTAGTAACATGAACATACCATGTTGCCAAATAGATTAATCAATTACCTATTTTATATAGAGAGTTCAGAGTTAAATGGTGGGATAGTTTTAATGTCAGAAAAGTAGATAGACAAGTAGTTATTAATTATTTTGAGCCAAAGAATTTATCAGCTTCGACTTCAACTCCATCAATAGGATTTATTGCAGATAAAAATCAGATTGTCAATTTATTATCATCAGTAGCATTTGAAAAAGAATTGAATTCAATTATCAATAGAATTTCAGTTGAAAAAACATCTTTATCAGAAAATAGTAGTACTCCTCCTAACCGAGCATTCGACGATTCTCAAGATCCTTATGCCAATATTGAAATATAGAATGCAAATTTAAATATAATACAAATGTAAATGTACATGCAATGTAGATGTAAATGCAAGTGTAAAAAAAGTAGAAAAAGACAAAAATTCAAATTTTCAAAAGAGGAATAGTAAAAGTCTTAAAACTTTCATACAAAAGTTTACAAAAATACTTTATGACAAAACCTTTAAAACTCTTTAAAGTTAGCATTTTATCTTTACCTTTCCTTTTATCCTTATCTTTCCTATTTACAAAATACTACCTTATGTTTATCCGATAACAAACACTGTTTACTAAAGTAAGTATTTATTATCCTTTTCAATCCAAAGCCAAAATTATTACTACGAGCCCAATTTTCAATTCCTATCTGACACCTTTACTATTCAAAATAAAAACTTATCTCTAAAACACGATTTGAACACAGTGCAATTATTACTTTTATCTTTGGCAAATTTAAAGCAGGATCCAGCCTTATCTTTCATTAAAATATTTTGTATATAAAGGGACAGTTTTTTCACTTGTAAATCAGAGCAAGATGAGCTTGGAACTAATGAACAGAGAGCACAACAAAAAATTTTCAAGATTAAAGAGAGAGATAAAAAACCCTTTGTAATTTCTACTTCCCTATGTAATAAAACCTTAGATCTACAACTTATATTTCCAAATGCTTGTACATGTATTCCTGTAACCTCATTAAAACCTCCTTCTTGTAAATTATCATCAGATTATAATTCATCAGGTATTTCTTTTTAACTATATCTTGGTGTATTAATAAATTTTTAGATGGTTTATGTGCTATAGATTTTGATAATGATAGATATATGTTTTTACTAAAAAAGGAATTAATTAGTTTAAAAAAAATTAATTTTCGAGCATGAAAATTTTCATTTAGATGAATTTTGCAATTGTAAAGATTTTCATAAGAAAATAAATTTAGTCAATATTTTAATTGATTTTATTCCAAATATTCCAACAGATCATTTTTTGATCTATAAAATATTTCAATTAATGGATAGAAAACAAAAAAGACAAAAGCTTATAGAAGGGTATGAGAAAATTTGGAATGTTAAACAGAAAATTTATGAATTTAATAATCAAATATCTAGATTAAAAGTTTATCTTATAGTTTATCATTATATTTTACATGAAAATAATATATGTGATTGTAGGGATTTTGAAATTAACATGAAAATAATATATGTATGTATGTATATATGTAAGTAAGTGTATATATATATACATGCATGTATGTATGTATATATGTGTGTGTGTGTGTGTGTTTATATTTACACACGCCCACCCACACACTTATATATGCACACACACACACACACTCATATATATATGTATATGTAGGTATGAGTGTGTGTGTGTATATATATATATGTATGTGTGTGTGTCTGTGTGTACACACACACACATATATATAGGTTTTTATAGGTCAACTTCTATACTAGGATTGATTTATGACAGAGTTATAGCTTATGTAAGAGAGAAAATTTTAATTTTAACATATGGGTATAGATTTTTTATTATTTTCTAATTAAATATTCATTCCTGTTAATCATATATCTAATATTTTCAATTAATCTATAATAATCTAAAAAGGGAGGTAAATTTAAATTTTATATGACTAAAATTTCTTTTTCTAAATTAGCTAATCTAGGCCTAAGTATTTTTAATTCGTCTCTTAATTAATCTATTAATCGATATATATCTTTAATTTTTCTTTTAATATTTTTCATATTTTTAACCTAAAGGTATTCGATTTATTTTATTTTTAGAAATTTGTATTCTTGAATTATTTATTTTTTATCATAAATTCTAAGCTTTTTATTCTTCCGTATAAATTATAATTTGGAGTTAATTTAAAAGTTTCTACAATTCTTTTAATTCTATTTTGTTGTCTTAATTGGATTTTTAATTCTTTATTGTATTCTATCATATTAGCAATTCTAATTTGTAATTCAATTATATATTTTTTTAGTCTATCCATTTTTAAAGTTCTACTAATACTTTAAAAAATTTTAACGTTAAATTTACTAATACTATATTACGATCAAAATCTCTAGAATCACACATATTATTTTCATGTAAAATATGATGATAACTATAAGATAAACTTTTAATTTAGATATTCGATCATTAAATTCACAAATTTTTTGTTTAATATTCCAAATTTTTTCATATCCTTCTATAAGTTTTCGTTTTTTTTTTGTTTTTTATCCATTAATAGAAATATTCTATAAATCAGGAAAATGATCTGCAGGAATACTTGAAACAAAATTAATTAAAATGTCAATTAAATTTATTTTCTTATGAAAATCTTGGCAATTGCAAAAATCATCTAAATGAAAATTTTCACTCTTCAATTAAATGTTCTTTTAAACTAATTAATTCTTTCTTTAATAAAAATACTTCTTTATCATTATCAAAATCTATAGCACATAAACCATCTAAAAATTTATTAATACGCCAAGACATAATTAAAATGGAATACCTGATGAAATATAATCTGATGATAATCTACAAGTAGCAGTTTCTAATGAGGTTACATGAGGAGTATATGTACAAGCTTTTGAAAATATATGTTGTAGATCAAAGGTTTATTACAAAAGGAAGTAGAAATTACAAGGGAATTTTATTCTTCTCCCTAATTTAGGACTAGAAGTAATGGTTGAAGGCTCTTTTTTGCTCTTGGAAGATCTCTTCTTTGCCTTTGATAAAATGATGCCCTTTATAGATAGTAAAGGTGCTGCTCTAGATAAATCTTAAAGTTATTAAAGATAACTATCTGCCTCGTAATGATGCTTTTGATAAAATGTGATGATGATATTTGTCAGAAAATTACTATTCATCTTTTGAAAATCGTAGTTTATAAATGATGGCTTTATCTTTTGGTTGAAAAAAGATAATATGTAATAAATACTTACTTTCCAAATAGTAGTTGTTGTCGGATAAAGGTAATATTGTAGTTAAAAAGTGGGGAAGTTAAAGCTTATCTAACTTTAAAGCTTTGAAAATTTTTGTCAGGAGAAATGAATTGTTAGAGATTACTAAGACTTTAAGACTTAAGACTTTGACTTTTTGTCCTTTTGACTTTTTTTTTGTTTACATCTACATCTACATTTACATCTACATTTACATTTACATTTACATTACATTTGCATTTGCATTTTGATTTATATTTACATTTTATATTTCAATATTTGCATAAGAGTCTTGAGAATCTTCAAATGCTCGATGGGAAGGAGGAGCATTGCTCTCTAGTGAGGATGCCCTTTCATCTAAAATTTGATTTATAATTAAATTGAATTCATTTTTGGATGCTGCTGATGATGACAAATTGACAATTTGAGTTTTATCTGCAATGAAACCTGTTGAAGGAGTTGATGACGAAGCTATAGAAGTTTTTGGCTTAAAAAAGCTGATAACTGCTTGCCTATCTACTTTATTAACGTCAAAACCATCCCACCATTTTACTCTGAATTATTTATATAGAATAGGTAATTGATTAACTTGTTTGGAAACATGGCATGCCCACTACAATCCATGTGACCTTGAACATTGCACAGTAGGTTGTAAACTTGACAAAGTTTTCTCTAATTTGGAATGGTGTTGCTTTAATTATTAATACAAAATAACTAAACCACCTTATAGACACAGTGATCCGAGGTAGCCTAGATCAGGGTCATCCAATGATGAGGAAATAGTATATTGCTGACAATGGGTTCGGATCTCGAAGCCCTAATCGTGGATTTATCACTTTCTCTTAAAGATTTTCAAGATTCTTTAAAAATTCTCAAAACTTTTACGAGTGTTTTAACAAAATAGGCAAAAAAAATCCTGATTTTGGACTATCAGTGGTGAAAAACGACCGTCTATCACCTGAGGGGCTGCCATTTGTGGGTCTTTATCCCCAGGATAGTGTAAAATAGGGGCATTTTGGGAAATCTGGGGTCAGTGATAAGGGACAGTCGTCCCTCACTCATAGACGCCCATCCTTAGGTTGAAATCCAGATTTTCTTACATTTTACTAGAATTTCAAAAGAGAAAGGAGTTTGGAAAAGGTTGAGGTCCAGATTTTGGGGATTTTATCTTCTAATATAGTGATTTTAGAGTTACAATCAAATCAAAACTCTTTCTTAGGTATAAAAGCACAAAAATTAGGGTTTTGAATGAGAGGAACCATCATTCTTTAATGAAGGAAGCCATTAGAGAAGGAAAAAAATGATTCCTTTTCTCTCTCTAGAGGTTCAAGCTTAGCAATCTTTTAACACAAACAAAAATGAATTTCATATTTTCTTTAAGGAGCAAGGAACACGATTCGGAGCAAAGATCTAAACTTCAAAGATTATAGAGTTAGAATATCTCCTGGGTGTAATATTCTAGGCTCATCTATTTCTTTCTTTCTCTAACTTTTATTCACTCAATTGTATGATTATTTGGATGCTAAATTGATCTATTTCAACTGTTGAGAACTGAATAACATGATTACCTCATTAGAACATGATTCATTTTTTGTTTGTGTGACATATTAGAGGCATGGATATCAAATAATTCCTCCATTGTTGTTCTTTTGAAGTTCTTCTCTTTTAACATGTAATGTGATGTATTTCTTTAATTTTATTTCAATTTGGTGTAAGTTTTAATGTCCTAATGTGTTTAGCATGATTTGGTGATTAACTATTGTATATCTAGGGCTAAGACATCTACTTGTATAATTTCCTACATTTTTTCTTTCTATTATGCAATTTCAGTTCTGTTCTATAAGGGAGGGATGGGAAGAAGGTGTGAGGGACAACCGTCCCTCACCCGAAGGACGGGACATCCTTTTGCCTCTTTTTGGTCGTCCCTCATTTCCTTTTAGTTGTCCTTAGCTTATTTTTGGCCGTCCCTGGAGTATTTTCTTTAGGATTTTTCATGTATATTAGGTCTTTTTATGCCTCTCATTTTAATATTGGTTTTATGCATTATTTATGCGATATTTAAAGTATTTTTGCTACTGTATATACACTATTGTATTTGTAATTAGCTTGTTTATAAGTGTAAATTATGTAGATATTTTATCATCAATACTAATTAATTTGTTTGTTTGTCCATTCGAGTAATTGGTATATTTACGATCATGGAGGACGTATAGTCTTTACATGAAAAGTCGTGCTCCCATCCTGGCTAACCTCTTCATCCGGGTTGTCTCATTTTTTTATTTATTATGGTTATTATGTGGTTATTTATTTATTTATTCTGTTAGTGTTTTTATTACTATTTTGGATGTATTATTTTAAGGATGTAATAATTAGTAATAAATGATTTTTGCACGCTTAATGATAAAATTTCACTTAAATCATTTTTACTAATTAATGGGATTTTCTTTAATAAATATGGACTAATATCCAGTTTTTAGCCCAATTTCATAATATAATAAAAGCTTGTTTTATAAATGTGCATGGAGGAACCAACGTTCCTAAACTAATTAATGGCCCGCTTTATGTATGATATTTATCTGTCTTTATTTTATATATTATTCTTTTCTTTAGGATGATTTGTTTATGTAATAACTTAAATAGGTCTTTATTTATTTACTGCTTTCTTTATTTGATTGGGATGTTTACTTATATTTTATCGCAAATGCATCGTGTGAGAACTCTGGATTAGTATTTAAATCCCAATTATAAAACAACACATAACCAAGGTGCCTAATAAGAGTGATGTCCCGAATACCAATCTCTGTTTGAGCATCAAAAGTTCGATAATCATTTCCCAACATTTTGTTAGGCAGCGACTCTATGATACCTACCTTTTTGGATCCATTAGTAGATGCCTTTATGGGTTGACTACGAACAATAATTTGGGCTTGATCCCTTTTTATTGTGAATTAGCCAATTTATGATTAATAATGAGCCTTCTTCGATCTCAAATCCTAAAAGTGAGCCTTCAAAAGTAAACCTGAAATCAAAGGCGAGGCTCCAGTGCACATCACAGTGGCGACTTCACTGGGGACTCAAAGAGACCTTGCTTCGAAAAGCATTTTGGTTAAGTTATTTATAATTGGATTTTATTAATTAATCCCCTCCTTTCTAAATTGCATTTTTTGCATTCATTTTGGAGCCTTAAAATTAAGTTAGGCATCACTTTTCAGCCCCGGTGCTATCTTGAAGCATGCCTTACATTCACTCAATGTAGGGAGGTGCCAAGGAGATCCATCAACCCTAGTTTAGTACTAAATGGTATATGAAATGGTGACCCATCGGTCATTATGCTTGTGATGAGCTAGATCTATTGATAGGGACCATGCTTGGATAGCTCTAAAGTTTCATAACCCTTGACTAAAGCCCATGTAATGATAGTAGCAACTTTCCTTAGGTTGTATAACCATAATATTCTTTTGCTTGCTATGTGAACCTTTATGTATTGGCCAAACTCAAACAAATTAGGAGGGTACCAATCAAAGGCTGTCATGCCCCGATGGGCCCAACTAGATCTGTGTGAGTTAGTTAAAATACATAATTGTCAAAACCCATATGCTTGTACTTTCAATTAGAGAGGTTATGCTACTATTTTTTCACTATGTATCATGTGCATCCATTGGATACCCTGTTGATCCATGGACTAAGCCTACCTAGGGAAGAGACTGCACGACCTCCTGTGCAGGGGTAATAAGGTTGGAAGGCTTGATATATGCTTGTGTGTATTTGTAATTGATGTTTAATGAAATCATACATTGCATTCATGCATCATGTATATACCTCGTACATGCATCATTTATCATGCATCATCCCTAACATCTGATTCTTGCAGCCATCATAGACTCATCTAGGTAGTCCAGAGAGTTGGACGGGTGCTTGGTTTGAAGGTCCATATCTAGTCTAATGAGATCAATCTTAGTTTAAATTTAGGTTTAAAGGTCAGTTCTGAGTTGGGTTTCAGTCAATTATCGAAAAGCAGCCAAAAAACAAGTTCAAAAATGGCAAACAATGAAATGAATGAGGATGGAAAAACAAATGAGACTGGGAGAGTTATTGATGATACTATAGCAAGATTTCCATTTTTGAAGGAAAGGGCAAATGTCACTCCTATTGGGCCTTCAACAGTAAGGGATGATTTAGACCAAAGGATGGATAGGCATATATAGGAATTTGAGGATAGAATGTTAGCTATAATTGGTGGAATGTGACTTCTGTAGCACCTAATGCTAGGCCTTAGCCTGTAGCACCTGCTCGCAAGATAGTGGAGCCGACTTATATTGGTAATGCTGCCACCGCTAATGCTACTATGCTTTGAGATTAACCTAGAAGGGAAAGAAGGTATGATCCTGAAGAAGATTTCATAGAGGAAGAGGATAAAGATCATATTCCTCTGGTGATAAATATAAGGATAAGGGGTCTTAGTACTGAGGATCCAGCTTTTAAGAAGATGGAGGAGAAGATAAAAGCTATGTTTAGGCTGTTATTCACTAGTAAAGGAATGAACCTCGAAGATAGGGATCTAGATGGAGACGAGCCACTGCCTCAAAGGTTCAAAATGGCGAACTTACCTAGGTTTGATATTACCTCAGACCCTTCAACTCACATTAACCAATACATGCTAATCATGAAAGGGACTAGTTTGTCTAAGAAACTAAAGGTAGAATAATTTTACCTGAGCTTGACTGGGACCGTGATAGACAGGTATCACAGTTTGGATAGGAGAACTAAAGATGATTGGTACTTATTAACATATGAGTTTCTCAAGCAATATGACTATAGTATAAGGATGGAAGTCACTCTGAAGGACCTCAAATTACTCCAACAAAAGCATGATGAGTCTTTCCATAAGTACCTCACTAGGTGGAGAAACAGGGTGATAGAGATGAAGAGGAACCCCAACACAACTGATCAGATCAAGTTGTTTATCCAGAATGCAAGTCTATATTTGAGAGATGGCTTAAAAATGAAGGGTCTGAAAGACTTAGAATCCTTGAAGGGTATAGTTATAAAAATTGAAGGAGAGTATTTAGCCAGAAGGGCAAGTAGTGAAAATGTGAGAAGGAATTTCGGTGGCAATAAGGCTATTGGAAATAGTAGTGTGCAAAATAGAGTTAGAAAGACTACAGAAGTATCCACTACGAAAGCTAAACAACAGAGGCATTATTCTAACTTGGAAAAATTGTTGTTTTGGGTGTTAAATAGGTTGGTCAAAGAAGAAAAGCTTCAGCCACTACGATCAAGGCCCACAAAGAGTCAAGGCCTCCCTTACCATTGGGAGGATCAATACTATGCATACCACAGTACATTAGGCATTTAACTAATTATTGTCATACTCTGAGGATCAAGATCTAAGACTTAATAAATAACAAGCATATTTCAGACCCTAAGAAGAGGGATATGAAAAAGAAGGGAGGGTATAATATCGTGCCTCCGCTTGTGTACATTATCGGGTCCACCTTGCCTGAATGATATGTGATGAAAAACCTGTATGGCAATAAGTACTTGGTTGTTACTCACTTTACCTCGAAAGTAACAAAGCCAGTTGAGAAAAATCAGCCAGCTTCTATGATTGACTATTGGGACACCCTATGAAGAGTGAAGATAAGGGGGCTTTGATGTCCATTGACATTTAGAGTTTAGCCAGTGAATATAAAAAGAATTGAAGTAAGAAAAAGTGAAGGGAGTCACTAGGAGCAGGAGAGTAGCCCCGAAAATAGAGAGGCAGTCAACTTTTCTTGTAGTGCTGACAGAGAAGGAAGGTGAGGATGATTAGATAATCAAGCAGTTGAAAAAGACACAGGCTCAAATATGTATTTGGGATTTGTTAAGGCAATCTCCTTCACATAGACAAAAATTAGTGGAGGCCTTGAGTGAAGCTACTGTCGCTACTACCATATCGCCTTTCGAGTTGTTGGATTTGGTTAGGGGAGGAACTGAGGAAAATATAGTGTACTCTAACGCTGATTTTCTCACAGAAGGAAGGAAATATAATCGTCCTCTTTACATCAAAGATTAGGTTAATGAAAAGCACACGACTTGTGTGATGATAGATGACGGATCCTTTATTCACGTCTGTCCCCTGGTAGCAATTTTGGCCTTTGGGTTGAATGAGCACATGCTAAGTATATTTGATTTGACCATTTCTACATATGATAATTCTAAAAGGCAAGCTGCTAGGACCTTTAAGGTTGTAGTGAAGAAAGGACCCATTGAGACAGAAGCCAAATTTATGGTTTTGCCCATCCCAGCAAACTTCTTTGTGCTTTTTGGGAGACCATGGTTTCATAAACTAGTAGGAGTGCCCACCACATTGTACCAGATGATTAAGATTCCTTACAGCCATTTAGTGGGTTTCATATGGCGGTTATTAAAGATAAAAAAGTAAAGATGACTTTCCTGACCGTCCTTAAGTAATTAATATGCTTAAGAGGATGAATTTTCTGCTTGGAGCTGGTTTAGGCAAGAATTCCTAAGGATCTCAAACTGCTATAACTACCAAGGATTAGATGGACAAGAAAGGGTCAGGTTTCACAGGTTCCAGTAAAAAAAGGAAGAAAAAGAAAGCAGAGAGGATCTCTCATATTTCTTAGAGTTTTATACCAGCTTTAAGTCTGTGCCTTTATTGTAGGGAAAATGAACCTCAGATGATAGATGGTGAATTAGTATTAGGGTTTGAGCTATTTAATGATGTATTTGACTGGAAACAAGGAATTGTCAAGCCAATTAAAGGTTTTTTCGACGAGGAGAACCTACTGCACCATTCAACTTAAGATAAAAAAATACCAGAGGAATTTATGATAGAAAAGCTGTTTGCTACTAAACTGAAAGGCAAAGAGAAGATGCAAGCCGAGGAGACACCCAAAGTGGAACCTGAAATTGGAAAAGCGCCTGATGCTAACAAGATTGAAGAAGAAACTTTTATTGATGTTGTTTATGTTCCTGAATTATTTGATGAGAATAATGTTCGGTTTTTTATTACATTAATGAGATGAACAATTTTGCTTACTTGTGTGATGTTTCTTCTGATGTCAATATGTATGATCATGATCATAAAGCATTTATATTTGACGTTAACTTAACGAACACATGTTCATTCGATCTCGAAACCAAAGAAAATTCAAAAGAAATTTTACTAGCATCAGATATAACTCTTAAGGAGAGAGAAAGATTTAAGAGAATATGAAGAAAATATAAAAAAAGTCTTTGCCTGGACCTATGAAGACATGCTAGGGATAGATATAAAAGCGTTGAACATGCCATCTAACATACCCAGTTTATAAATTCATTAAACAGAAGCTTAAAAGACTTAGGCTAGAATGGGCTGAGAAAGTTAAGGAAGAAGTTAGAAAGCAAATAGAGGCCGAGTTCTTAGTGGAAGTTCAATACCCCATATGGTTAGCAAATGTAGTTCCTGTAGCAAAGAAAGATAGAAGAGTAAGATTTTATGTGAATTATAGAGACTTGAAAAAAGCCTATCCTAAGAATGATTTTCTTTTACCTCACATAAATATTATGGTTGATAGTGCTACCACTTGTGCCATGTATAGTTTCGTGGATGGATACACAGGGTATAATAAGATCTTAAACAAAATAACGGATAGGATTAAAACGGTTTTTATAATTGAATGGGGGGACATACACTTATCAAGTCATGCCTTTTTGACTTAAAAATATGGAAACTACCTATTAAAAAATGGCCATCAAGATTTTAGATGATTTGATTCACAAAGAAGTAGATGTATATATAGATGATATGATGATCAAGTTAGTTACTAGAGAAGGTTACTTCAAAGCATTAGAGAAGTTCTTTCAGAAGATCAGTAAGTATAATTTCCTACTCAACCCAAAGATTGTATATTTGGGGTTACTTCAGGAAAGGTTTTAGGTCATGTCATGAGCCAAAGAGGTATAGAGGTATATCCTAACAAGGTAAAAGCTATTAGAGAAATGCCAGTGCCCCAAAAGGAGAAGGAAGTTAGGGAATTCTTGGGGAAAATTTAGTACATAAGTAGGTTCATTGCTAAGCTGACTTCGATCTATGAACTGATCTTCAAGCTGCTTAGGAAAGATTAGCCCATGGTTTGGAATGAGGATTGTTGTAGAGCATTTGATGCCATTAGGGATTACTTGTTCCATCCACCAGTATTGAGACCGCTTCAGGTAGGAAGACCTTTGATTTTATACCTAGTAATAGAAGACAGCTCGGTAGGGGCTATGATGGCACAAGAGGATGATTTTGGGATTTAGTATACATTATACAATCTCAGTAAGAAATTCCTCCCTCATGAGGCAAAGTAAGTAGAAGTCGAAAAGATCTATTTGGCAGTCATATGAGCATCTAAGAACTTGAGACACTACTTCTAATCTTATAGGATACTACTTCCATTCTTATAGGATACAAGCCATAGCTAAACAAAATCCCCTTAGATACCTACAGGGAGCTCCTTCATTGTTAGGAAAGATCGGAAGATGGTTGATTCTTCTGTAAGAATTTGACATAGAATACATTACTAGGAAAACCATTAAAGGAAAAGCGGTAGCAGAATTCCTAGTTGATCAACCTTAGAAGGTGATGAGATGACCTATGAATTCCTTGATGAAAATATAACGGCCATAACAGTACAAGGGTGGCAGATTTACTTTGATGGAGCTATTAATAATAAAGGAGCAAGAGTAGGAGTAATCTTGGTTACCCCAGAGGAAGAAAGGATGCCTTTAGCTAAAAAGCCGAGAACAAGGTCACAAATAATGAAGCAGAGTACGAAACTTGAATTTTTGAATTAAAGGCTCTATTAGCCATGGGGCAAACTCTGCAAAAGTATTTGGATACTTATCTCTTGTGGTTTATCAAGTAAAGGGTGAATGGTTAGTGAAAGAAGAACGCTTACTGCCTTATCTCAGATACCTAAAAGTTTTGAGCAGTTAGATCAAGATTTACAATTTTAGATATGTGTCTAGGGAGGAAAATCAGTTAGTAGATACTTTAGCTACCTTGGTGTCTATGTGGGATAATCTGAAGGGAGTGACTATGAAACCTTTAATGATTTCGAGTGCTAATAGGCCATCTTTTGAAAAGGAATAGGTTATGAACATCGAAGTAGATGACAGAAAATTTTGGTACTATGATATTCAAAATTACCTGGAAAAGTCAGTATTTTTCAACGAAGCAACTGAAAAGGACCAAAAAATGATTCGTAAATTGTCAACTCAGTTCATCACTATATGAGGAGTTCTTTATAAAAGACAGCCTGATGGAATTCAATTGAGATGGTTGGACGAAAAGGAAGCAAAAAGGGTATGGAAGAGGTACATGTGGGTGTATGTGGAGCTCACATGAATGGGTTAGCTTTGGCAAAGAAGATCATGAGACAAGGTTTCTTTTATCTCATAATGGATAATGATTGCTCTAAGTATGTCAAGGAGTGTCAACTGTGCCAACAGTATGCAAATCTGAGACATCTATCTATTTTCAAATTATGTAATCTCACATCACCATGGCCATTTGCTACATGGTGAATAGACATTATGGAAATGATCCATCAGCCTACCTCAAATGGACACAAATTCATCATAGTAGCTGTAGATTACTTCACTAAATGGGTGGAGGCTAAATCCTTTAAAAAAGTAGATGCAAGGGATATGCCCAAGTTCATAGATAGAAACCTAATATGTAGGTATGGTTTGCCTCATCATATGGTCTCGAATAACGGGCTACAGTTCTCGGGTGAAATTAGACAAATGCTTATTAGATATAGGGCTCAACATCACAGGTCTTCTCCTTACAGACCTCAAGCAAATGAAGCAATCGAAGCAGCTAATAAAAATGTAAAGAGAATCTTAGCCAAAATGGTGTAGACCTAAAAAGATTGGGTCGATAAGCTACCTTTTACATTATGGGGCTATAGAACCCCATTTTCTCTGATTTATGGAATAAAAGCAGTACTGCCAGTAGAAATCAAGCATTAGTCCTTGAGAGTAGTCTTGAAAGCTAAGATACCAGAAATGGAATGGGCTAAGCAAAGACTATCATAACTTAACTTACTTGATAGGGAAAGAATGAGGACGTATTATCACAATCAAGTGTATCAAAAAAGGTTGGCCAGTTCATTTGGGAAAAAAGTCAGGAAACACCATTTGAAGGAAGGAGACTTAGAGTTCAAACAGATGAGGTTCGGGATTCCAGACATTTGAGACAAATTCAAGTCCATATAGGAAGAATGTTTTGTGCGTAAGAAATTATTATCCAAAGGCACTGCTATTTTATTAGACAGCAATGGTAATGAATTTCGAGAACCTGTGAATGTTGACAAATTGAAAAGTTTCCACGGCTAAATACTAAAAAGAAAAAAAAAGACGAGAATAAATGCCTCATAGGTTGAAAATCAAAAAACAGCGGCCTTACTAAAATTGGACGCCTCACCGGGGTGAAAACCGAAAAAAACATCCTGGGCAAAAATTAAAGGCTGAGAGAAAATAGTTAATCAAGAAAATTCGAGAGGGCTGATTGGCAATAGGAGTTAAAAGATGCTCGTAAGTTTCATTTTAAGATTGAATAATATATGTCATTGTGATAAAGTCAAATTCTGATCATGTGTACCGAAATAAAAAATGAAAAGTCATACATGTATTTATAGATGTCATCCAAATGTCTAAAAGTAACATTTTCTATCATATGTTCAAATAAAAAGTAAAAAAAAAAATCTATGAAAGAGTCTGATCTAATCTATCAATATCATGTCTCTCTCTTCATCAAGGTGTAATGGCCTCAACACCGGCCTGGCCGTGAACAATAGATTCCGATGGTGAATAGTGCACTCGGGCCATAAATTGGACCCGAAAGTGAAAAATATTTTATTTGACCATCGAAAAGTATTGGTCATGGTGAGTCAGGAGTTGAAATTTGAAGTGAAATCGAGGTCAAATAGGCCTCCGAAAGTCAAAAATACGAAAAAGGTAGCTAGTTAATTTTCCTGGTAGGGAAGGTGACTTAATTTTGCATAAATTTTTAAAAATAGCAAATGAAATCCAAAAATTTCCAAATTTTGAAGTTCTCAATGAAATTTCATATAGAATATTTTGGTATAAAAATGAATTTTTCGGGAATGTTGACAGTTGTCGAATCGGACCAGTAATGGACTTCAATTGAGCCGAAATTTTATGTACTACCTATTTTTGACGTGATAAGAATTATGGAATCAAATTTGGAGTGATTTGGAGTGAGGAAATGGGAGAAATCATTTAGGGCTTGAATTAAGTTATTAGTGGGCTTTAATTATTTAATTAAGCTCAATAACCAACCCAAGCCCATTTCACTCGAAAGAATGGATATAAATAGAGGGAAAACTCTAGAAAAACCCAGCATCTTCACCTTCCTCTCCACCTCTTCCCTTTGGCCGAACCACTCTCCACCATTGTTGCTTGAGTTTTCTCTCCTCCTCTCTCCATCTCACACTAAATTTAGCCTTAGGATAGTAAGTTCCACCTCTCTAGTTGAGCTTAGTGCCCTCCCCCCTTCAAAGAAAGGAAGAAAAACAAGGGAAATTAAGAGAGAGAATTTAGGATTTCATTTGAGGTAAGTGAAACCAATGATTTAAAATTCTTTCTAAGGTGCCTACTTATATTTTTGGGTGCCTAAATTTCATTTTTGATGTCAATTTTAGCATTTGAGGTCAAAAAAGTAGAGTTTTGATGTGTTAATGTTTCGGCCTCCATAGGAAATCAAGGAGAAGTGCAAGCTTCCAAGGCTAAAGGCAAGGAAAAGTAAGCTTAGGTAACCTAGAGCAAGGAGGAAATGTTAGTGACTAATAAATCTTAATATTTTCTTTGATTTTGGTTAAGTAAGCTTTATGTAACTTGGGGTAAAAGTGATAAAGGATGTTTAATTGAAAGTAATGATAGATTAGTGTTATGAGACCTTAAATAAGTGTGTTTAAATGCTTGAATGAATTGTTACATGGATATATGATGTGGGTCCTTTGTTGGCCGAATGAAACATTAAAGAAAACTAAGGTTTATTTTGTGAATTTTAATGATATTATGCTTCAAAATCATAGTAGAAATGAAATAACATGCCTAAGAATTTTTATGGAATTTATAGAAATTAAATGAATATTTTAGAGAGAAGTTCTCAATTATGTAAGTAATGGAATTATTGAATTAATATGAAATAATGTACAATTTGACGAGAAAGTGAATAATTTCGGTGAATTATGATATAATAATTCACAAATCATGTGAAGGAATTGAAAAGAATAAATAATAAGTAAAACAAGTATACTTAAGTAAGAAAATAATAAGAAAATGAAGATTTGATTGAGATTTTAATGAAATTATGCCCTTAGAAATAGTCTGGCAGTGAAAGCCTTGCTCAGGATATAATTGGCTAGCCATAGGGACATCTGTACTGCGGTGCAAGTCATGATGAATTGCTTTGCTATGGTAGGATCACTGATCTCCATGACTTTTGTCTGTATCTGATATTTGTTATGTGAAAAAGTGATCTTTGAGATCATTTTTCAGCCTGTATATGGCCCATTAGGTCCACGTCTCGAGTATCCGGTCTGAGAATTTCTGTCGATACTGTACTAGGGGCATGAAAGTGATAATAAGTTAAAAGAATGATAAAAATAAAGTTTTAAGTGGAAAAGGGCTTAAATGAAAGAAAACAAAAGTTTAGGGCAAAATGGTAATTTTGGAGACCTAACAGTGTCAAAAGATAAAGTTTCCATGGTATAGGGACTAAAATGTAATTTTATCAAAAAATAGTATAATAAAGCATAAATGATGAATAATGGAAAGAAATTATGTAATAAAAATGAAAATAAATGACTATAATGGCAAATTTGTAAATATTGAGACAAAAAGGACATTTTTGGAATTTAGTAAGATTTTGAAGACTAAATTGAAAATTTGCCAAAAGTTATGTAATAAATAAGAAAAAGTATAAATAGTATGAAAAACAACTGTTTCCATTTGAATTTGATTAAAATGTATTTAATTGTATTTACTTTTAGAATTTAATTTTTATGATCATATCATAATAGAGGAATAATATTATTAAAAGAAATTATTAGGATTGTTAGTCACCGTTGGGCATAATTTATGCTCAGCATGTAGTTTCTGCTGCATGCAAGTGCCGAGCTGGAGGAGCAGTGGTGCACAACTGAAAGAAGTTATTTTGTTGAGTAGCTTATGTAGGTTTTGGCATGTATATAAATAGACTGTTATGTATGAATACATGTGCAGACATATGTGTGTATGTGTGTGGCTATGATCTGTTTTGAGTTATTGGGTGATTGATGAGAGTTTTGAAGAATGTGATGGTTGTTTTAGAAGTGTTGTGCCTCTGAGAGGCTGTGATTTATTTGTTTTTCAGGAGGCTAGTTAGATTTACAACCGTTATATTGCCGAAATTTTATTATGTGAACAGTAACCCGGGACAGTTATAGGTCATCGAACACCTAAGTAAATTGGTAATATTAAGTTGTGGTGTTACTTAAAAGTTAATATAAAAGAAAAAAAAATTTACCGGTTTGCGCGCACTGTTCAGTTAGATCAGAGTGATAAGGGTGTTACAATTTTATTGGTATCAGAGCAAAGGTTTAGGCGGTTCTAAGATCGGAGTGGGTATTAATTGATTTATCTGTATATACATGCCAATTATTTTTGAAAAGTGAGTACTTTGGAACTAATGTGCATCTGCTCCTTTTGTTTTATAGTGAAAGGATGTCTACTGACCAAGGACAACAGTCAGCTGACAGTAGGAGTGAGGCATCAAGTAATATTGGACAACAAAAGGCCCCACAACAAAATCTTCCTGTGGCACCGCCTCTTTTTCCTCAGCCAGATTTCCTTAATTTGATGGCCGACTACATTCAGCAGCGACTGCAAGCAGCTCCAGCTTCGGTGCAACCTCAGCCGACAGTAGTACAAGGTTCAGCCAGCCCCACCTAGGCGGAGACCTATTCTGGAACAATTGAAGAGATTGGGGGCGGAAAATTTTGCTGGAAAAGAACCATTGACACCTTCAGTAGCTGAATAATGGCTATATAAGATAAAAAGATTGTTTGAGATAACTTATAGTCCACAAGAAGAAAAATTTGAAGTTGTTATAGCATTACTTCAGGGTCCTGCATTCATCTGGTGGGATTCAGTCAGAAGACATACTCCTACAGATCAGTTGAGTTGGGAGTTCTTTGTGGACCAGTTTGAGAAGAAGTATATTGGATCCGATTACAAAGCTACTATGCTAGAGGCTTTTTGGACATTAAAATAGGGAAATAAGACAGTGGCAGAGTATGAACGGGAGTTCGAGCGGTTGAGTGCCTACCTGGATGAAGGCCAGGCTACAGAGGAGAAATTATGTTACAGATTTGAGATAGGCCTGCATACTGAGCTTAGACAGATTATTGGAGCTCAAAAGTATCCCACTTTGCGTGCTATGGTTGAAGCAACCATAAAGTTAAAGACTACACAGGCTGAGAGGCAGACCCGATTTCAACAAAAGAGAAAATAGGGGCAGTTCAGTGGTAAAGGAAAGAAGGCAAAGGGATCTCAAGCATCTCAGGGATAGTCACAGGCAGCAATAGGCCAAGGTCAGGGAGGTGCATCTCGAGGCAGAGCTCCGGTTGTTAGTACCCCTCGGGACCGAGATAGTGGTTCCGCAGTGGCTTGTGAGCACTATAGTAAGATTCACCACCCCGGAGAGTGCAGATTCTGACAGGAGCCTATTTCAGATGTGGGTCCAGAGATCATCGGATCAGAGATTGTCCTGTCATACAGACTGCCTCAGTTAATTCACCGGTATCTGGTACAGGATCTTCAGCTCCTAGGGGTTAGGGTAGGGGAGCTGCCCCTCATACATCAGCCTCTAGACCAATTTGACAGACATCATAGGGTTAGAGGAGGGCATCGGGTCAGACTTATACTGTCAGAGCATGTGAAGATGAGGATGCTCCAAATGTGATAGTAGGTAAATTTTTCTTGTTGTCTGATTCAATACATACATTGATTGATCCTGGTTCCACATACTCCTACATTAGCACTGCTTTAGCACGGGATAAAGGGATGACAGAGGCATGCTTGGACCAGGACATCTTGGTGAGTAATCCTCTAGGGCATAGTGTGGTGGTAAATAGGGTATTCAGACAGTGTCCTATTAGTACCCAGGGACATATCTTCCTGGCAAACTTGATTGCTTTACCTTTTCACGAGTTTGACGTGATTTTGGGGATGGATTGGTTATCTGCCTATCAAGCAACTGTCGATTGTAGGAAGAAGAGAGTTACCTTAAAGCTCTGTGGTGATCGAGAGATTACAGTGGTAGGTGTGAGAACTGATTTCTTGTCTGATGTGATATCTGCCATTGCTGCTAAAAAGTTGATTAGAAAAGGATGTATGGCTTACTTGTGTTATACGGTGGAAGCAAAAAAAATCAGTCCAAAGATGTCAGAAGTGCCTACTGTCAGAGAGTTTCAGGATGTCTTTCCTGATGAGTTGCCAGGCTTACCACCTGACAGGGAAGTAGAATTTTCCATTGATGTTGCTCCAAGTACTGCACCTATTTCTATTGCTCCCTATAGGATGATGCCTGCAGAGTTAAAAGAATTGAAAATTTAGTTACAAGAATTGTTAGATAAGGGGTTTATTAGGCCCAGTGTTTCTCCCTGGGGAGCGTCAGTCCTGTTTGTAAAGAAGAAAGATGGCACGCTCAGGTTGTGCATTGATTATAGGCAACTGAACAAAGTTACTATTAAGAACAAGTATCCTCTCCCTCGCATTGAAGACTTGTTTGATCAGCTTAAGGGAGCAGGTGTTTTCTCAAAGATTGACCTGAAATTAGGCTATTACCAGATGGGAGTAAAAGAAGCAGATGTGCCGAAGACTGCTTTTCGCACTAGGTACGGCCACTATGAGTTTCTAGTCATGCCTATTGGACTTAAAAATGCTCCGGCCGCCTTTATGGACTTAATGAATAGGGTTTTCCATCCCTATTTGGACCAGTTTGTAGTATTTTTTATTGATGACATTATGGTTTACTCTAAGACACCAGAAGAACATGATAAGCATTTGAAGATTGTTCTGCAGGTCCTGAGAGAAAAGCAGTTATATGCTAAGTTCAGTAAATATGACTTCTGGTTAAATGAGGTGTCTTTTTCTGGGACATGTGATCTCGAAAAAAGGTATTAAAGTGGATCCTTTGAAGATTGATGCGATTCTCCAATGGAAATCACCCAAAAATGTTACTGAAGTGAGGAGTTTTCTGGGTTTAGCCGGGTACTACAGGAGATTCATCAAAGGTTTTTCTACTATTGCAATACCTTTAATCCAGTTTCTACAGAAGAATACTAGATTTGTGTGGACTGATGCTTGTCAAGAATGCTTTGAAAGACTTAAAAATATGTTGACTGAAGCTCCAATTCTTACTCAACCTGAGTCGGGTAAGGATTTTGTGATCTATAGCGATGCATCCAGGAATGGGTTAGGTTGTGTTTCGATGCAAGAAGGTAAGGTGATTGCATATGCCTCCCGACAGTTAAAAACACATGAGAAGAACTACCCTACCCACAATTTGGATTTAGCGGCCATTGTTTTTGTACTGAAAGTCTGGAGGCATTACTTATATGGCGAGAAATGCTATATCTACTCAGATCATAAGAGTTTGAAATATCTACTTACCCAGAAAGAACTCAACCTTAGACAAAGGCGCTGATTAGAGTTGATCAAAGATTATGATTGCTACATCGACTACCACCCAGGAAAAGCTAATGCACTTAGCAGGAAATTTATGTCAGGTGATGCTAATACCCTTAAATAATTAGTATAAGTAATTGTTTTGCATTAGTAATTGAATTGTTTTGTTTGTAGCTCTCCGAGCTATGAATGTCCATTTAAGTTTAGCTTCAGATGGAGCCCTGGTAGCTGAATTGCAAGTAGAGCCTGACTATGTGCATCAAGTTAAGATTGCTCAGAAAGAAGATGATCGGTTGATGAGTTTCAAGGATAGACTTCAGAATGGCAGTGTAGAGAATTACTCCTTAAGTGATGATGGGAGCCTCTATTTCAAGCAAAGGCTTTGTATTCCAAACCAAGAAGAGTTGAAGAAAAGTATCCTAATTGAAGCACATCACAGTAGCTATGCGATGCATCCTGGAGGCAATAAAATGTATCAAGATTTGAAAGCTTTCTATTGGTGGCCAGGTATGAAGCGAGATGTGCTAGAGTTTGTAAGTAAATGTCTGATCTATCAGCAAGTAAAAGCTGAGCACCAGGTTCCTTCAGGATTGTTGCATCCTTTGTTAGTACCAGAGTGGAAATGGGACCATGTAATCATGGATTTTGTAACAGGTTTGCCTCTGACTCAGAAGAAACATGATGCCATCTGGGTGATTATAGATCGACTCACTAAGTCTGCTCACTTTTTGCCAGTGCGGATGGACTATCCTTTGTCAAAATTGGCAGAATTGTACATTAATGAGATAGTAAGATTGCATGGAGTGCCATCTTCCATTGTTTCTAACAGGGATTCGAGGTTTACTTCTCATTTTTGGCACAATTTTCAAGATGCTTTGGGTAAGAGGCTTCACTTTAGTACAGCCTTTCACCCTCAGACAGAAAGCCAGTCCGAGAGAGTGATCCAGGTTTTGGAAGATATGCTCAGATGCTATATCCTAGAGTTTGGCACCAGTTGGGAAAAGCATTTACCTTTGGCAGAGTTTGCATACAACAATAGTCACCAATCCAGTTTGAAAATGGCTCCTTTTGAAGCACTTTACGGTAGGAAGTGCAGAACTCCTCTCTGTTGGACCGAACTGAGTGAAAGAAAGTTAGTGGGTTCTGATTTGATCCGTGATTCTGAAGAGAAAGTTCGGGTCATTAAAGGTAGATTGAAAGAAGCTATGGATCGTCAGAAGTCCTATGCTGATTTGAAGAGGAAGGACATAGAGTTTCAGGTTGGAGATCGAGTGTTCCTGAAAGTATCTCCGTGGAGGAAAATCTTGAGATTTGGAAAGAAGGGCAAGTTGAATCCTAGATTTATTGGCCCTTATGAGATACTTTATCGAGTGGGTCCCGTAGCTTATCGGTTGAAGTTACCTTCGGAATTAGAAAAGATACACGATGTGTTCCACGTGTCTATGCTCCGTAGATACAGATCGGATCCTAGTCACGTGATTACACCAGAGAAATTTCAAGTGGCTGATGATATGACCTATAAGGAGGAACCAGTGAAGATTTTAGCAAAAGAAGTCCGTCAACTCAGAAACAAGTAGGTTCCATTAGTGAAGGTATTGTGGCACCACCATAACGTTGAAGAAGCTACTTGGGAACCAGAAGCAATTATGAGATGACAGTATCCCCGCCTCTTCACTACAGGTAAATTTTGAGGACGAAATTTCTTTTAGTAGGGGAGAATTGTAATGGCCTCAACACCGGCCTAGCCGTAAACAGTAGATTCAGATGGTGAATAGTGCACCTGGGCCGTAAATCGAATCCGGAAGTGAAAAATATTTTATTTGACTATCGAAAAATATTGGTCATGGTGAGTCCGGAGTTGAAATTTGAAGTGAAACCGAGGTCAAATAGGCCTCCGAAAGTCAAAAATACAAAAAAGGTAGCGAGTCAATTTCCCTAGTAAGGAAGGTGACTTAATTTTGCATAAATTTTTAAAAATAGCAACTGAACTCCAAAAATTGCCAGATTTTGAAGTTCTCAATTAAATTTCATATAGAATATTTTGGAATAAAAAAATGAATTTTTCGGCAATGTCGACAGTTATCGAATCGAACCAGTAACGGACTCCGATTGAGTCAAAATTTTGTGTACTACCTATTTTTGACGTGATAAAAATTATGGAATCAAATTTGGAGTGATTTGGAAATGGGAAAAATCATTTAGGGTTTGAATTAAGTTATTAGTGGGCTTTAATTAGTTAATTAAGCCCAATAACCAACCCAAGCCCATTTCACTCAAAAGAATGGATATAAATAGAGGAAAAACTCTAGAAAAACCCAGCATCTTCACCTTCCTCTCCACCTCTTCCCTTTGGCCGAACCACTCTCCACCATTGTTGCTTGAGTTTTCTCTCCTCCTCTCTTCATCTCACACTAAATTTAGCCTTAAGATAGTATGTTCCACCTCTCTAGTTGAGCTTAGTGCCCTCCTCCCTTCAAAAAAAGGAAGAAAAGCAAGGGAAATCAAGAGAGAGAATTTACGATTTCATTTGAGGTAAGTGAAACTAATGAGTTAAAATTCTTTCGAAGATGCCTAGTTATATTTTTGGGTGCCTAGATTTCATTTTTTATGTCAATTGTAGCATTTGAGGTCAAAAAAGTAGAGTTTTTGATGTGTTAATGTTTCGGCCTCCATAGGAAATCAAGGAGAAGTGCAAGCTTCCAAGGCTAAAGGCAAGGAAAAGGAAGCTTAGGCAACCTAGAGCAAGGAAGAAAGGTTAGTGACTAATAAATCTTAATATTTCCTTTGATTTTGGTTAAGTAACATTTATGTAACATGGGGTAAAAGTGATAAAAGGATGTTTAATTGAAAGTAACGGTAGATTAGTGTTATGAGACCTTAAATAAGTGTTTTTAAATGCTTGAATGAATTGTTACATGGATATATGATGTGGGTCCTTTGTTGGCCGAATGAAACATTAAAGAAAACTAAGGTTTATTTTGTGAATTTTAATGATATTATGCTTCAAAATCATAGTAGAAATGAAATAACATGCCTAAGAATTTTTAGGGAATTTATAGAAATTAAATGAATATTTTAGAGAGAAGTTCTCAATTATGTAAGTAATGGAATTATTGAATTAATGTGAAATAATGTACAATTTGACGAGAAAGTGAATAATTTCGGTGAATTATGATAGAATAATTCACAAATCATGTGAAGGAATTGAAAAGAATAAATAATAAGTAAAACAAGTATACTTAAGTAAGAAAATAATAAGAAAATGAAGATTTGATTGAGATTTTGATGAAATTATGCCCTTAAAAATAGTCTGGCAGTGAAAGCCTTGCTCAGGATATAATTGGCTAGCCATAAGGATATCTGTACCGTGGTGCAAGTCATGCCAACTTGCTTTGCTATGATAAGATGACTGATCTCCATGGCTTTTGTCTGTATCTGATATTTGTTCTGTGGAAAAGTGATCTTTGAGATCATTTTTCAGTCTGTATGTGGCCCATGGGGTCCACGTCCCGAGTATCTAGTCTGAAAATTTCTGTCGGTACTGTATTAGGGGTATGAAAGTGATAATAAGTTAAAAGAAGTGAAAAGAATGATAAAAATAAAGTTTTAAGTGGAAAAAGGGCTTAAATGAAAGAAAATGAAAGTTTAGGGCAAAATAGTAATTTTTTCAAAGTGGGTAATTAATAAGTAAAAATAAGAAAGAAATAGTTAATAAGGGCAAAATGGTAATTTTGGAGACCTAACAGTGTCAAAAGATAAAGTTTCCACTGTATAGGGACTAAAATATAATTTTATCCAAAAATAGTATAATAAAGCATAAATGATGAATAATGGAAAGAAATTATGTAATGAAAATGAAAATAAATGACTATAATGGCAAATTTGTAAATATTGAGATAAAAAGGACATTTTTGGAATTTAGTAAGATTTTAAAGACTAAATTGAAAATTTGCCAAAAGTTATGTAATAAATAAGAAAAAGTATAAATAGTATGGAAAACAACTGTTTCCATTTGAATTTGATTAAAATGTGTTTAATTGTATTTACTTTTAGAATTTAATTTTTATGATCGTATCATAATAGAGGAATAATATTATTAAAAGAAAGTATTAGGATTGTTAGTCACCGCTGGGCATAACCCCTGATGAGTGAATCGAAACATATGAAATCCAAGGTCCCAGAATTGAAGCGCAACAGACAAGAGGTGTTTATCTGAAGAGACTTTTCTAAAAAATCTCAGATTAGAATAAGGAGCTAACAGGGGGTCTTCCCAAGTTTTTAAGTCATCCCGTAATAAGTGTAATTTCATAAGTCTAGTAGTCATGATTATAATATTTTCAAGTAATCTAAAGATGCAGACATGATGGGATAAATTAAATAAATGAAGGAAAATACAAGGAAAGACAAGAAAAGAAAGAGAAAGGAAGAGAGAGAAAGTTACTTGATAAAAGCTTCCAGGAAGTTAAAAAGTCAATGGCATAAAATCTAAGAAAACAGGCACTATTCATAAAAATTAGTGAGCCACACCGTCCTTCATCCTAGAGCGAGCCATGACTAGCCTATCCCTCACCACTGAAGGCTAAAAGTCATATTTTGCATGTCTTATGCATCACACGTACATATTAGAGCATTTGTCTTTGTTTACATTTTAAAGGTGAGGTAAAAAGAATGATGACCTAAATGTCCAAATTTTGAGGATTTATGATGTCTGGAGCACAAAAATCAATATTCCACAAAGAAATAACTAATTTTAGGAAGTATTTTGAACCTCGGACACCCATCTATAATAAAATATAATTAAAATCCATAAATATTGTAAAAATAAAGTTGAAGCCTATAAAAAGAGTGTTAATAATATTGTAAATTAATTTTAAATGGATAGAGAATGAAAAAATCGAGAAAACAGCTCAAAAATTGAAGAAATCGAAGTTAAAATGTGAATAATATGAGAAAAATAAAAATAGAGGGAAAAATGGTCTTTTTAACTTGAGGAATGGGACAGCCTGTACATCTCATATGTCACTAGGTGAGGGATAGCCAGCCCGTCCCTCGCTTGATTTTGGCAATATAATAGGGTTTTTCTTTCATTTTCTGCTCAAAACTCTTTTTTTTTTCCGGCGAACGTTTCCTCTCAATGGTTTTTCAATCATTTCTTCTTCATCTGTCATCTGATTTGCAAACCATTTTCACCTACGGACTCCTGGAAGTGAGGCATACTTTAGGAAGCCTAAATTTCCTACTTTTCCTATGTTTTCTATTTGCTCTTCTCAAGTAAGTGCAGTTTAATATTTTTTGTATTTTGTTACTTTTTTTAAGTTAGAGTAAAATTTAGGCTAGTAAACTTTAGTTCTAGGCGTGATGGGTGCGAGCACTTATTGTTGTATTTGTATTCAATATATTTTTGATGTTACATAAGATGTTAGTTAGAAATAAATAATATCTTGTATTGTAAGTAACATAATGTATATAACCTTTTCATGCCACTTTATGTATGAGCACTTTGAATCTATAATGTAGGCAATAATGTACATAAGTTTTAGATTCTTAAAGATATTCCTTTTATCTTTGCCTTTACATGAAATATAAATATAAGGAATTTGTATTGTTTGGTGACCTTAATGGTCTGTGGCTTGTTGTGTGCCTTTTGAATTGATATGTATATGGGGAGGTAGTGTATGGACACATTGTATGGACAGCTTGTGCATTACTTTAAATGTATATTTTTGTATAGGAGGGTAGTCACACCCATAGTTAGAATGCTGCCAGAATTTATTTTTAGAAAAGCATGCAACTAATGCATTTTGCCTCGTTTTTTGTGCATGTGTGCTAAAATTTCATTCTTATTTTGTTTGTTGTGTAAATTGAACACGACCTAACACATCATATTTTGCAGGATGTCTCGCAGGACAGCATGTCCACAGCCCTTACAGTTGGTGCCTGATTATATGATAGATGAGCAGGTTGCTAGTTACAGAGATTTGAGTCACATTCAGTTTAGAATTAGCCAATACATGTCCAGACAGTTCCTGGAGGAGTTTGGTTTGCTAGAGGAGGCTGACATGCTATTAGCTAACACCGAGTAGACGTTGCTCCAGCCTTCAAGATATATGCAGGCATGACCCAGGAGGTACTGGCTACCCTATGGTACATAGGATACCAGTGGTCCGACATATGGAAGGGGGTAGCACGTTTTAGAGATTTAGGCATACCATTCAGTATCACCAGACGCCAATTTGTAGAGGCTATGAGACTTCTTTTTGGACCATATATGGTCACACCTCCTGAGCTGATGGATAGAGACAGATGAAGAGCTGTCACACTGCCTGGAGTTGTATATGATTTGGACAAGGCAAAGAGCACAATGCTGGCTCTTCAGATTTATAGGTACCTGTTGAGGGTTCTATCTTTTCTTACCTTAGACGTATTGGTAGTCCAGGTAATGTCAACTCCGCAGACATTGCCAGCCTTTAGGGGATGCAGGAGAGACATCATATAGACATATCTCTTGAGATCTTTTCGACTTTGACCAGAGTCGGCACTATGCCAGGGATGCAGGTATGTGTAGGCGGTGTCATTACAAGGCTGTTCATATCACTCAGGTTAGAGGAGGATCGCTTCAGGGACCATATTCAAGAGGGTATGTACATTGACCTATAGGCAGCCATCACCATAAGTATGGTAGAGTCTATACAGGACTAGGAGGGCCAGTATAGATTGTTGACAGTGTTTGAGACGCGGGACAGATGCAGGCTTGATCCTATAGTGCCAAATTAGGAGGCAGGGTAGGATGCTTAGGATCAGGCAATTAAAGGGGTCCCGACGAAGCACCAGGATTAGCCACCATAGCAGGGTATATGAGCAGAAGAGCCTCAAGAGACAGAGAGTTCCTAGGGAGCAGAGTTGGATTTTGACAATGCCTTTGACATGCAGATCGACTTGCATGACCTCTTAGGTAGTTAACCCCCGACACTAACTCACACTAAATCTCCACTCAGACACCGAAGATCCCCAACCTTGAGGTTTTCTCTATGCAGGTGCCCTGGAGCTTCATCCTCTACATCTTCTCTGCCTTATAGACACCCAAGGGCATCTATATCGACGACACCCCCGCCATAGGCTCCATCACCTTTTGTTCAAGCACCTTTATCTTTAGATGATATATCTAGGAGGTTGACCATAATAAAGGAGACATCAAGGACTATACGTGCGGCTATACAGTCTTTACAGGCACTACCAGCAACCGTGCAGACACTATAGATAGCGGTACAGGGCTATAGGGTAGATATGTAGGCTGCAGGTTTGATGAGTCCTTGCAAGTGGTAGATGACTCCCTTACCTAGCTTAGGGATCAGGGCACTCACATTGAGGCAGAGGCTCTTAGGGCCATACAGACAGTGACTGAGACCAATGAGCAATTAAAGAGATATATTGGGTACCTGAGAGGGGACTGGATGAGGTATTTGAAGGGTCACTCCTGGGCAATCCTACAGGTAGGGCAGGGATTAGAGAGACTAGCTGAGGTGATATCACAGATACTATAGCCACTAACTTCAACATTGCCAGGTTTCAGGCTTGTTTTCGAGCAGGCAGGTGAGCAGCTGCCTCCAGCACCTCAAGCTATGGGTCCAACCTAACCTCTCAGGCCACCAACATTCAGACTGCCATCAGGACTAGCATACCACCGAGCATTAAGGCTAGGGCCCTCGCAATGGCTGATCAATTTTTTTTTGTATATAGAGAGTTATACTCTATCAAAATTTTTAATGTATATAAACACATGATTGTATATAATTTATTTTGCCTTTGTATGTGTTATTTATATGTCTTATGTTATTTATGTTTTCATTTGGTTAGAAGATGAATGAGTGTAAATTCCATGTAATTAATTATATTATTTTAAGATAAAGTTAACAAATAATAATAATAACAATAACACAACAATAATAATAACGATGACTATAAAAAGAGTCAAATTCCACAAACATATTAACATCCAATGTCATTACATCAGGTACTCCAGAACCCCACAAAGGGGGTAAACGTTCACTTAATCAACAACAAGAAAACCAAAACAATTATCATCATCTCTCAGAATGAGAGAAACTCTAATATGGAAATTGCTGAGCAAAAGGCAACCAAGATGGGTTCACCACCCCAGAGGTATCTCACAAAAATATCCTTGGTGGTTCAACTCTAGATATTCTAGATGATTCCCTAGCATACAAATACATATATGCCAAAAACATCCCCAGTGGAGCATTAACTCGGACAGAACAACCAAATCTCTCAGAAAGAACAACCAATAAGATAACTCTAGCACTCAAGTACGATGAATTATCTTGACTCTGTATGCCCTCAAAGCTGGTCATGGTATGTTTTCTGCAATTTAATTCTGCATGCCCTGGGCGCTAATCAAATGCAACTAAGTCAACCTAATTCTACATGCCTAAGCACTAATCAAGGAAGACCTTTTTATTTTTGTCTCAATTCTGCATGCCTCAAACACTAATTGGACAAGTGGAGACTTGTTGCCTTCAATGGAGTTAGTCTCAAGTCATCTCGATTCTGTATGCCCTAGGCGCTAATTAGACGTATCCAAAAATAACCTAATTTTTCATGCCTCAGGCACTAATCAAAGTTAATTAATTTGTCCCAATTTCGTATGTCCCAAGTGCTAATCGAACAACCAACACAGGGTTAATACATCGACAAACTAATGTTAAATCTTCAAATTTAGGGTTAACGCATCGATAAAAGAATGATAACTACCCGATCAAAAGATGCACTGCCTCTAAGGTATGTGTTGTAATCAGAGATTCACTACCTCATATATGCATCTTTTCCTTCTACTCTGAATTTTGGCTCACTTTGGCACTAGTAGACTAATTTTCCAAAATTAAGGAGCAACTATAGACACCGTGACCCGAGATAGCCTAGATTAGGGTTGCCTAATGATGAGGAAATAGTGTATTACTGACAGCGGGTTCAGATCTTGAACCTCCGATTGTGAATTTGTCACTTTCTCTTAAAGATTTGCACGATTGTCTAAAAAATTCTCAAAAATTTTATGAGTGTTTTAACAAAATAGGCAAAAAAGACCCTGATTTTAGACCGTCAGTGGTGACAGACGGCCATTTGTCACTTGAGGGGCGGCCGTCTATGGGTCTTCATCCCCAGGATAATGTGAAATAAGGGCATTTTGGAAAATCTGGTGTCTAATGATGAGGGACGGCCATCCCTCACTCACAGATGCCCATCCTTGGGTTGAAACCCATATTTTTTTTCACATTTTCCTAGAATTTCAAAAGAGAAAGGAGTTTGGGAAAGGTTGAGGTCCAAATTTTAGGGATTTTATCTCTTAATCTGGAGATTTTAGAGTTACAATCAAATCAAAACTCTTTCTTAGGTATAAAAGCACAAAAATTAGGGTTTTGAAGGAGAGGAACCATCATTCTTTGATGAAGAAAACCATTAGAGAAGGAAGAAAATTAATTTCTTTTCTCTCTCTGGAGGTTCAAGTTTAGCAATCTTTTGACACAAATAAAAATGGATTTCATATTTTCTTTAAGGATTAAGGAACATGATTTGGAGCAGAGATATGGTCTTCAAAGATCATAGAGTTAGAATATCTCCTGAGTGTAATATTCTAGGCTCCTCTATTTCTTTCTCTCTAGCATTTATTCACTCAATTGCATGATTATTTTGATGCTAAATTGATCTATTTCAACTATTGAGAACTGAATAACATGCTTACCTTATTGGAACATGATTCATTTCTAGTTTGTGTGACATATTAGAGGCATGGATATCAAAGAATTACTCCATTTTTGTTGTTTTGAAGTTTTTTTTTTTAACATGTAATGTGATGTATTTCTTTAATTTTAATTCAATTTGGTGTAAGTTCTAGTGCCCTGGTGTGTTTAGCATGATTTGGTGATTAACTATTATATATCTAGGGCTAAGAAATTTACTTGTATAATTTTCTGCATTTTTTTCTTTTTGGTCTGCAATTTCTATTCTGTTCTATAAGTGAGGGATGGGAAGAAGGCATGAGGGACTATCGTCCCTTAGCAGAAGGACGGGACGTCTTTTTACTCCTTCTTGGCCATCCCTCATTTCTTTTTGGCCATCCCTCGCTTTCTTTTGGCCGTCCCTGGAGTATTTTCTTTAGGATTTTTTTTATGTATATTAGGTCTTTTTATGCTTCTCATTTTAATATTTTTTTATGCATTATTTTATGCGATATTTGAAGTATTTTTATTACTGTATATGAACTATTGTATTTGTAATCAGCTTGTTTGTAGGTGTAAATTATGTAGATATTTTATCATTAATGCTAATTAATTTGTTTGTTTGTCCTTTCGAGTAATTGGTATATTTACGGTCGTGGAGGATGTATAGTCTTTGCATGGAAAGTCATGCTCCCGCCCTGGCTGACCTCTTCATCTAGGTTACCTTATTTTTTTTATTTATTATGGTTATTATGTGGTTATTTATTTATTTATTTATTTATTCTCTTAGTGTTTTTATTATTATTTTGGATGTATTATTTTAGGGATGTAATAATTAGTAATAAATGATTTTTGCATGCTTAACGATAAAATTTCACTTAAATCATTTTTACTAATTAATGGATTTTTCTTTAATAAATATAAACCAATGTCCAGTTTTTAGCTCAAATTCACAACATAATAAAAGCTTTTTTTTTTTTTGTAAATGTGCATGGAGGAACCAATGTTCCCAAACTAATTAATGGCCTGTTTTATGTATGGTATTTATTCATCTTTCTTTTGGATATTATTATTTTCTTTGGGATGATTTGTTTATGTAAAAACTTAAGTAGGACTTTATTTTTTTACTGCTTTCTTTATTTGATTGGGATGTTTACTTATATTTTAGCGCAAATGCATCGTGTGAGAAAGGAGAATGGATTAATATTTAAATCCTAATTATAAAAGAACACATAACCAAGGTGCCTAATAAGAGTGATGTCCCGAATACCAATATCTATTTGGGTATTAAAAGGTCAAGAATCATTTTCCAATGTTCTGTTGGGTGGCGACTCTATAACACCTACCTTTTTGGGCCCATTAGTAGACGCCTTCATGGGTTGATTAACAACAATAATTTGAGCTTGATCCTTTTTTATTGCGAAGTAGCCAATTTATGACACTTGATAAACCAATTTGGGAGAACACCACCAAACTTGTGTGAAAAGTAATAGAACTATGAATGTTGAACATTTCTTAAATAAAATGCTTTGTACTAAGCTTCTTGATAATCGTAGTAACTATTTACCAACTTAAGAGGATATCCTGATAATGTCTTCAATAGATATGGTCTGGATCCCCATTCTAATTAAGTAATAACATGGATAATTTTAACTTTATTATAACTAATCCTATCTTTTCTTTTTTTTATCATAATTATTTTCTATTTCTATCGATCCAATATCTACTAATATGGCTTCATAATACTCTCTAGTTTTACTGTGATTTTCCTCATAAAAATGCCAACTATTAGGGAATACATAATTTATCAATCTATAAAAACTTTGGGTTTCTGATATATTAAGCTCTTCTGGTTTTAGAATTTTGATAAAAAACCTTTTTTGGTTTAAGAAATAGGGAGAAGTATTTTTGGGTTTGGACATGGATGGAGAATGTATAATAGGAGAAGAGGGAGAAGAAGGAGAGGCTCAAGCTGATGATATGGTCGAGAAGGTGCAAAGGGAGAAAAAGTTTGAGATTTTTGGAGTGGAGAAAAAGATGGTGATGGAGATTAAAAAGGTTGAGGTAGGGTTCTAATAGGAGGAGGTATGAGTGGAGGATTCTGTTGATAATTTCCTGATGATAAAGAAGTTCCTGTTGATAATGTGACTTTTGACAAAACTTTTTTTATTTGAACTCATTTTCCTTGTAGAAATTCACGAGAAAGAAAATCAGGTAAACTACTGTGTTTACCTTTTATGAATTCGATGTCAAAATCAAAGTTACTTAGTAAAACTTGCCATCTCGCAAAGATTTGTTTTGAAATTAAAATTTTAACATCTTTTTCTAAAATATATTTTATTGATAAACAATCAATGCGTAATAAAAACTTTTTTATGTATAAATCATCTTCAAATTTTTTAATGCATAAAGCAATGCTTAAAAATTCTTTTTTAATAGTAGAATATTTCTTTTGAGTTTGATTCTAACTTCTTGAATAAAATCTTACAAATTCTTCTTTATTTGTCTCTCTTCGCATTTGTTTCAAAATAGCTTCATAGCCTATATCACTAACATCTATTTCTGTTATCTAAAAATTTTCTAGATGTGGAATATTTAAATAGGGAAGACTTTTGATTTTTTTCTTTGATTTCCTTTACTATATTAGTATGTTTTTCTGTCCAAGGTTCAGGTTTATTTTTTAATCTATTATATAAAGGTTTATATAATTTTCCTAAATCTTTGAAAAAATCATGAACATAATTTCAACATCCTAAAAATCTTTGTAATTGATTTTTATCTTTTATTTCTTCTGAAAATTTATTAGTAAATTCTAAACTTCTTATTATCAGTTTTATAGTTTCTTGATCTATATCATGTCCTAAAAATCTAATCTTAGTTTGAAAAATTTACATCTTTGGTGTAGAAATTACTAATCCATTTTGATGAATTAGATTGAAAAATCTTTTCAAATGTTTTCTATGTTGACTTATAGAATTAGAAAAAATAAGTGTATTATTAATGTATACTATTGAAAATTCATGTATTGGTCTTAATATATCATTCATAATATTTTAAAATTCTAAAGAGGCATTTTTTAATCCAAAAGGCATAATATTCCATTCATAATGTCCAAAAGGAACATTAAATCTTGCCTTATATCTATCTTTTTTGTCTACTTGTATTTGCAAAATTCTTGATATCATATCAAATTTAGAAAAAAATATTTGCATCATATGGCTTTTTTAATAAATTTCTTTTTATATAGTGTAGGGTATCTTATCCATTGTAAAATTGTATTTAAAGGTTTATAGTTTATTACTAATCTAGGGGTTCCTCTTTCTATTTCAACTACATTCACAACATAAAATGCTGAACATGACCAAGGAGATTTTGAATCTCTTATTAATCTTTTATCTTTCAAATCCTATATTTCTTTTCTATAAATTTTTTTTTAAGTCTGGTGTCATTTTAATTGCTTGCAATTTTGTTAGAATTTTCTTTTCATCAAAGTCTTCTATGTAAGGCAATTTTACTACATGATGTTTCCTATTCCAAAAAGCATTAGGAACTAGTACACAAATTTCTTTTGAGAAAGTATTTTCAAATTCTTTGATTTTTTTATTTTTATTTTTGGGCTTTCTAATTGTTATTTTATTCGTTTTCCTTCTACTTCTTTTATGAGAAATTTATTTTGTTTTTGTTTATTTTTTTAACAAATTGATTTCCTAAATATTTTTTTTACTTGACTAATTTCTCTAGATATTATGAAAATGCAAATTCAAAAAGAATTTTTTTGTCTATATTGTTGTTTTAATTCCATTGTCATATACTTGAAAAGGATATAACATAGTAATAAAATGGGTTCTTAATATAACTCCAGAATTTAAAATTTTGACTAACACTAATTGAGTTTTAAAATAATATCCCTTATTAAAAATTTTTACTCTTGATAATTTATAGTTAATTATTAATTTTGATCCACTAGCTGTGCTTAATCTTTTAGAAGTTTTTTCATAATATATAGTTGGAATTAATCCTTCTTGAATACAATTTTGGTCTGCTCCACTATCGATTAAGGCTAGAGTAGTTAAATGAAAATCATTGTTAATAACTATATCTAATTTTACATACCACTTTTGATAATTTACTTGAGATATACTATTAATATATTCGTCTTGTATTTCTTTAATAACTATACCAGACGATGCTATTCCTTTAAATTTTTTTTATCTTCTTGTAATAAATTGCTAAGGTTAACTTTTAAACTTTCTTCTTCTAAATTTTGAATTTTTCCTTTTAAAATATTTATTTCTTATTTTAATGTTTTAATTTCCTCTTACAGGTCTTGTATAGTTTATTCTTTTTTAGTTTCAAATCTTTTATATACTTTTGCTATATTATAAGATGTAAAATCTCTCTTTTCCTTGAAACTGTTGAAGATAACTATCTACCTTGTAATGATGCTCTTGATAAAATGTGATGATGTTCTTTGTTAGAAATTTACTATTCATCTTTTGTCCCACTTAAGGCGCTTACCAATCCTCCTAAAAGCTATAGCTGATGGGAGAGGCACTACGTACTTTATACTTAAAGACACCTGGACCATCTAGGTAACCATCTAGGTAACGTCTCCACATTAGTGCCACATAAGAGCGGGACACCACTTCTTTGGGATTTACTCCTCTTAACTCCCCTGCGACTCGAACCCTAGTTGGCTCTAATACCTCTTAAGGCGCTGACCAATCCTCTCAAAAGCTATAGTTAATGGGAGATGCGCTACTTTATACTTAAGGACACCATCTCTCTCTCTCTCTCTCTCTCTCTATATATATATATATATATATATATATGTATGTATGTATTTATGTATGTATGTATTTATATATGTATAAATTTCCCCCCAAACTATCACCATTTATTAAATTTTCCTCTTGAACTAATTGCATGTCAGATTACTCTCCTAAAATTTTTTAAAATATCATATTTTTTCCATGTATAACACATTTCAGTTCACAAAGAGCGCGTATTTTAACAGTAACAGAGAAATAATTTGACATTTTTTACAAATTTTAGTGGGGTAATTTAACATTTTCAATAGTATGTAGTGTATTTTTTTTATATTTTAAAAAAGTTTGAGTGGCTAATATGATATTTTCAACAAATTTAGAGGGCTAATCTAATATACAATTAGTTTAGAGGAGAAATCTGATAAATGATGATAGTTTGGGGAGGAATTTATGTATTATCCCATATATATATGCACACACACACACATATATATAGTAGTGTTAAGAGTGTGAGAATGATAAGCTTTTTTTTAATTAAGATTGTTGTAAATATATCGGAAATTCTATCCATAAACTTTGTATAACAAGTTATAAAATTGATGTCATTTTTTCTTTTTGAATTATGTGAAATATACAAAACATTTCCAGCTTTGACAAGTAGTACAAAGGTTGTACTTGGACAAATGTTGTGTAAAAACATTTTAGTTAATTATGTTTATCTAATTCTAGGTAGCCCTATGTTGTGTGTGTGTTCATCAATTACTTTCTAAGTGTATCACAATAAATTTATGTTGAATCCTTAATATAAATGTTTGAATTTATTGTATACTATTCTAGGATAAGTGGAGAATTTGGATCGTAGTTGGATGTACGATAGGTTGGATGTTCAAGGGGGATATAAGTTGAGTTTCATTCATAATATCAATACATTCGTTGAGTTTTCATATACCTAAAGGCAATTCATAAGCGGTGTAAACATTAAGTGCCCTTATACAAAATGTCGAAATAGCAATTATACTGATAAGGATTTTATTAGACTTCACCTTTTCAAAAATGGATTTGTTCCTAATTATTATATGTTGTGGTTTTAAGGGAGAGAGATAGAAATTTGGCAACTACCATTGCACATTGCAATTCTGATTCCAATTTGGGATTAGATAATACAACCTGACAAATGGTTTTGGATGCTATAAAAGGAAATTTTAACTCTGATAGTGAGTGAAATTTTCTAATGGATAAGGAGCCTAATCTTGAATTCTTAAGATTTTATGAGATGTTAGAAGCGGCTGATGCACCATTTTATCTTGGATATGCTTAATCTTTATTATTAGTACTTTTGCTAGATATCAAAATAGAGCACCGTTTGTCCTAAAAATGCTATAACCAAATCGTGTAATTGTTAAAAGATATCTTATCAAATAATAACATAATGATAGACAATTACTATCAATCTAAGAAATTAGTGCACAATTTGGGCTTGCCCATGCAGAAAATTGACTGTTGTAGATCGAGTTGCATGCTTTTTTGGGGTAATGATGAGCAACTAATGGTGTGCAATCACTATGGCAAGGAAAGGTACAATTATAAGAAGGAAAATGTGCATTTCAAACATATGCATTATTTTCCATTGACTTTAAGGTTGCGTAGATTATACAACTCTCATACTACAGCTAGTCACATGTGATGGCATCATGAGCATAGCAAAAACAAAATGGGGTTATGATTCATCCTTCAGACTCTAAGGTGTGGAAGCGTTTTAATAAAGACCATCCCACATTTTCATCTGAGATAAAAAAAATGTCAAGTTAAGGTTATGCACTGATGGATTTCAACCATTTGGACAGATTGGTTTGAGGTACTCTTCATGGTCGATTATTATAATCCCATACAATTTGCCCCCTTGGATGTGCATGAAGCAATCTTACATGTTCCTTACTATAATTATGCCTAGCTTGAATAATTCCAAGATGAGAATTGATTTCTTCTTGCAACCTTTGATTAAGAAATTGATTAAATTATAAGAAATAGGTATTCCAACATATGATATATCTATAAAGCAGAACTTTCAATTATGTGCGACTTTACTTTGGACCATAAGTGACTTTCTAGCATACTCAATCTTATCTGGATGGAGTACCGCTAGTAATTTAGCATGCCTATATTTCATGGAAAAGGACAGGCTTTTAGGTTAGAAAATGGTAGAAAACTTCTTAGTTCGACAACCATATAATGTTTTTTTTCCTGAAAATCATCCTTTTAGAAGAGACAAGAACTTTAGAAAAAACCAAATGGAAAGAAGACACCCACATCCTATACAAATTGGTAAGGACGTGTTGAGGCATATTAATGGGTTGGGTTTGATGAAAGTGACTGAGTTAGGGGCATTAGAGCATAATAAGAAAATATGCAAAGAAACAGGTTATGGTTGGAATAAACAGAACATATTTTATGATCTTTCATATTGGAGAGTGAACATAATTCGTCATTGCCTCGATGTTATGCACATTAAAAAAAATGTGTTTGATAATTTGTTTAACACAATTCTTAATGTTGATGGCAAAACTAAAAATAATGCAAATGCATGAGTAGATGTACAAAAGTATTGTGATCGACCAAATTTAGCTAAGGATTTACAAATAAGAAAATATCCAAAAGCTTAATATACTTTAGATAAGCACCAAAAGCTTGTCTTACTTGATTGGTTGAAAGCTTTAAAGTTTATAGATGGATATGTTTCTAATTTAGGTTGATGTACGTACACTATAAAGTATCGGCTATATGGCATAAAAAGCCACAATTGTCATGTCTTCCTACAATGATTGATGCCAATTATATTTTATGAGCTACGACCATATAAAGTGTGGCAGGAAATTATAGAGTTGAGCTTATTTTTTAAGGATCTAACCTTAATTACCATTCATGTGCAAGAATTAGATAGATTTGAGTCAGATTTCCCTCAAATATTGTGCAAGCTTGAATGGATATTTTTGCCAAGGTTTTTTCACTCTATGGAACATTTTCCTGTGCATTTACCATATAAAGTGAAGATAGCTGGACCAATCCAATATCGATTGATGTATCATTTTGAGAGATAAATTTGCTATGCCTTAAAAGTTTTTAATTGCCATTCTTTGAGAATTTTAAGTTGGATTATATTAGCAAAATCATATTACAATTATCAATTTCAGGGACTTTTGAACTTTAAAATGGATGATTAGCAATAAAGCAAGTGTTGAAGGTTTCAAATTTGAAGCATACCTTATGAAAGAGTCAACACAATTCTTTTCTTATTATTTTGAGCCAAATGTGATCATGACCCATATTCAAAATGTACCCCAAAATGATGATGGCAATGATATAGAGGAGCACGAAGGAAATTTGTCTATATTCACCCATCTTTGTAAGGTCGTAAAAAAATAAACTGAAAGATTTTTATCGCCTGAGTATAAGGCAACTCAAACATACACTTTGCTTAATTACATTAAAGTTGAACAATTTGTTAGGTAAATATCTAATATCCATCATCTGCTTCTTCACTTAATAGAAAATATAATTCATTTATGCTTTAACACGAGTTTAACATTGTTGAAATTTAACATGTACTTGCAATGACTCAATAATGAGTACCCAGTTTGACACAAGAAAAAATTAATGAGAATTTAGAATGATTCTTTGCATTATGGTTCAAGCAATATGTGAGTATCCAAATTCACAATCTACTTTGAGTGTTAAGCTTTTTTATATCTTTTTTACAAACTAAATTTGCTTAGTCTTTCAAATTTTTAACTAGGCCCAAGCCAGCATTATTTATAACATCTTCCTACGTAGCCTTGTACTTGGATCGTTGAAAAGAGTGATATCTCATTCAATGTATTTTATGAACAGATATAAATTTAGACCAAATCTCATGCACGAGCATGAAAATTAGTTAACAATAGGGTTTGTATAATGGGATCAAGCTTTAGTGACTATTACAAATAGATTGAGGAGATTCTTGAATTGGAATAACCTGAGTTACCCATCAAGCGTATGGTGTTTTTCAAGTGCCATTGGTTTGACCTAACTCCTGCAATTGGCATCAAGGAACATCAACAATATAAATTGGTAGAAGTCAACCAACGATGTAAGTCAACAAATGCAAACTATTTGTGCTAGCAATGCAAACAACTCAGGTATATTATGTTCATCACCTAAGCATGAGAAGGGACATGGATGATTGGCTCGCAGTGTTAAAGATTAAGCCAAAGGATGTCGTATAAGAGACAAATATTGAACCGACTACCAATAATGAACCGAAAGATGCCTTCTAAAAAGAACAAGTGGAGCTTTATGCGATAGATACAAATGTTATGGCTGATGAGCACATTACTTTATATGATCCTTATGGCATGGTTATGGAAATTGATGAAAACATTGGATATTTATAAGAAGAGCAAGAATATTATTTAAAAAGGAAATTGAGGCTGAATTCGAGGACTATAAAAATACAAAAGATGATGATGACTTTGAAGAAGACACTGAGAGTGATTAGAGATATATCATCTTTAAAGTATTTATTATTTTCCATTTAGTGTTAACGGATGTTCTTTTATATTTATAGATTTTATGACACAGGTTTGCTTTTTTTTTTGCTGCTATATTTTGTGCAATAATTTGTTTGCTTGGATTACATCATCCTTGCAGTTACATTTTTTTATTTCATTTTTCAACCCATTATACTTATTTTTGGTTGTGGTAACTTGTGTTTGTAATGGATAATAAGTTCTTGAGCCGTCCCATACCCATCTTGATATTGGGTTTTTCTTTTTTCTATTTACTACTAATTAAGTGCAAGAATTTGATTTGGCTTGCTTTGCTTTTTGAAATATTAGTCAAGGGTCTGTCTGCCTAGATTACATTAGACATGCAGTTACATTTTTTTATTTCATTTTTCAACCTATTATATTGCAAACATGTTTATTTTTTTTTGTTGTTGCAGTTATGTTTTATATGAAATATTGTTATTACATATGCTTTTTTTTTTCCAAAACATGCTTGTTAAGCTTGTTTTTGGTTGTGGTAACTTGTGTTTGCAATGGATAGTGAGTTCTTGAGCAGTCTCATACCTATCTTGATATTGGGTTTTTCTTTTTTCTTTTTGTTGCTCATTAAGTGCAAGAATCTGATTTGGCTTGCTTTGCTTTTTGAAATATTTGTCTAGGGTTTGTCTGCCTAGATTACATTAGACTTGTAGTTAGACTTTTTATTTCATTTTTTTCAACCTAAAATATTGCAAACATGCTTATTTTTTGTTGTTGCAATTCTATTTTATATGCAATATTGTTGTTACATATGCCTTTTTTTTTTATTTGCCAAACATGTGTGTTAAGCTTGTTTTTGGTTATGGTAACTTGTGTTTGTAATGGATAATAAGTTTTTGAGCAATCCCTTCCCATCTTGATATTGGGGTTTTCTTTTTCATGTTTGTTACTTATTAGTGCAAGAATCTAAATTGGCTTACTTTGCTTCTTGAAATATTAGTCAAGGGTCTGTCTGCCTAGATTCCATCAGAATTGTAGTTACATTTTTTTATTTCATTTTTTTCAACCTATTATATTGCTATCATGCTTATTTTTTATTATTGTAGTTCTATTTTATATGCAATATTGTGTTACATATGCCTTTTTTTTAAATGCCAAACGTGCTTGTTAAGCTTGTTTTTGGGCATTTGTTTCACTATATTTTTTTTGACAATGTTATTTGCATAGAATGGTTGGTAGAGGTAGAGGTCATACTAGTGTAGGTTGTTGTAGAGGTAGATCTCCATTAAGCAGAGCAGGTAAATGAGCTACTTGTGCACCAATGCCTACTGTACCTAGATCTTTAACGAGTATGCAAAGAGATAATGAAGGAGCAGATATAGTTCCTCCTTGTGCACCATTGCCTACTGGACTTGGATCTTCAACAAGCATACATAAAGATGAGCAAGAATCAAATGATGTAGCCCCTGAATATTTAGGTTTGAATGTCCAACATGATCAACCTAACAATATAATGTTTGATAGGGAACAACATGAAGTTGTTCCTAGGGAAAATGCTATTTATGTTCATAGAAAAATGTGATTTTTCAAAAATTAAAAAGTGTATTATGATTTTAAATTAATGCTTGTAATATGACATGAATTGTTATGTGTGATTACTTATAGGTTGGAACCTTTGAGGAAATGTTCCCTAGGAAGTTGTTCCTAGGGAAAATGCTATTTATGTTCATAGAAAAATGTGATTTTTCAAAAATTAAAAAGTGTATTATGATTTTAAATTAATGCTTGTAATATGACATGAATTGTTATGTGTGATTACTTATAGGTTGGAACCTTTGAGGAAATGTTCCGAACAGCTAATTGAAATTTTCAGGCTTGAACTTAATCCCATTGGGATCAATTGGAAGTCAATGAGCCAACATTTGAAGGATTTTTATTAGGGAGAATTCAAGGTAACTCAAATCTAATACAAATCCAAAAAATAAAAGGAAAAAACATATTTTATACCTTAATTAGTGTCTAACTTTACAAATGAAATCAAATTGTAGCTACAGAAAAAATTTACTTGGAATCTTACCATTGAAGATGATGTTAAAAAAGCTTGGGAATTGAAGGCAGCAAAGGGGTACAATGACTTCATATCTAATATAAAGACACATAAGAGGCAAAAGAAATTTATTCCAAATATAGTTTGTGATAGTTGGCAGTTGCTGTGGCAGGATCCTAATACTAAAAAGAGGTCTGAACAAAATGCTGCAAATCGTAAATGCATGGTTAAAAGTGGGTCACTTGGGACACATACTGGGGGTTCTATATTAGTTAATAAGCATCATTTAAAGTTGGTAAACCCAATTCTTTATTTTTTTCTTTCTCTAAATTCTTATGCCATCATTAATTTAATGTTGTAAATTATGGTTCTCATCTTAAATTTTAAGCATTGTCTATGTTATAGTTTACTACATTAAATTTTAAGTATTTTTTTTAATAATGTTCACAATTATTGTAGTTTCAATTGTATTTTAGGCCATTCGAGGTACATGAATTATGGTTTGTTTAATCAAATTAACCCTTGTGAGATGGATAAATAATTTAGATGGGAAAATAAATAGACAATTTAGGGAGAGTTTGCCTAATATAAGAAAAGTAGCATATTTTATACAATTGATATCTAGTAGCATTTTCTAAAATTATTGATTAATATTCATATTGAAACATCTGTGAAACAATTGTTAATTAATTTCTTCCTTCCTTCAAATGCAGTTTGAGATCCCAATACATAGCAACAAACTTGTATCATAATACTTTTTGGTGAACATTAGAAAATGGCTGCTGAGGATTGGTTAAAAGTTATCAAATCCTCAAATCCATTGTTATCAATTTTAGCGTCATTGTTTTTCATTAAAGAGAATTTGGAAACAACATGGCTAGATTGTGTATATGAATTTTTCATATACTATATTAATGATGAATTGCCATTTGGAATTATTTATAGACTTCATTTTGATACTAGCTAGTTTATAAAATTTTAATAGATTTGATTTAAATAAGTATCTTCCATTCATATCCTTTAATTTTTTTTTATGTTTCAAATCATGTGCAGACCCAAATATTAGGTTGAAAGCCTACACTAACAAAGATGCATGTGCACATGCATACACATAAGAATGATGGGGTTTCTTTTTTGGGCACTAAACCCAAATTTATGCATGTAAGTCACTTTTTGAATTTATTTTATGAAATTGATGTTTAAACATCAGTGTGTTGTTCAACAGATTAAATTTATTGCCTATTTACATTTGATTATGGTTGTTTTTATTATTCGTGATTTAATATTGTTTGGATTGTAGGATAACGTTGTTGAATAAGAGAACAACATTTCTCTCTAGGAAATTCAGTTGCTAATGCTTAAATTTATTATGAGGTTGTTGGTGGACCGAAGAGGAATAGGATTTATGGTCTGGAATTTGCAGAAATGCATTACTTTGGTCTTAATTTTCTTGACTCACTTTGGTCGAATGCATGATCAGGTTCATTAGTGCATGCATAACATACAATAGCAGAAGATATGCAAAATATCATGCAAGAGGCAGTTAACGCATATATGCCTAGCTTGCAGATATCCTCACAGATAAATTAATAGAAAAATTGATTGAATTTGGTACTGATGTTAACAAGTAAAGTAAGCTAGCAATTAGTAAATGAGGATCAACAGCCCATCGTAGACCCTTCCGCCATCCTTGACAGCCACAGTACACCCTAGTAGTTGTGAATTTACATGGACTATTTTAGATAATTTTTTGTACAACTTACATAACTTTGTGCACACTATCAATATTGATATTGCTTGTATAGCAGTTAAAATTAGATAATTTTTTATATAACTATAAAATATTGTGCACAATACAGATATATATGCACAACAGTTATGATATATATATTGATTTTGTTATATATTAAAATTATTAATTAATATATATCTTTAATTTAAATTTTAGACTTTTTAAATTGAATTTGTCGTGTTTAATTTGGCTTTTGCGAATACAAAATATATAATTTTTGCAAGAAAACTTTAAAAAATAAATAATATAATTTTACATTACCAAAAATTTACCAACGGACAATTCCATCGCTGTTATTTTGATAAATTTAGTATTTTTATTAAATAGTTTATCGATAAAAATATGGAGGGATATATATGTTGCTTTGTAGACTAAAATAATTTAATTTTTATTAATTAAATTCACCGATGGATTACTGATGGAATATCTGAAACGACAAAATATCTATGGATTTTGTGACAAAACTACCAATAGAATTATTTATACTTCCGTCGGGAACTTTTATCGACAAATTATTCTGTTGGTAAATTGTTACCCACGTGTATTTTACCAATAAAATCTTTTGGTCTATCATTCATTAAAAAACTATCAGTAAGATCTCTTCTCGTTGGTGAAATGCAAAATTCTATCGGTAAAATGATTTTTTTTTGTAGTGTAAAACATGGAGAGATTCTAAAATTTTGAATCCTTTGTATTTTTTAGAGAAACATCTTCCTCATTAGGTAATTTTGACAAAAATAACTTAGGATCCAGTGTTTACACATACATATTAGACCATCATCGATTATCAAAACTTATTCATATATATATATATACATACATACATACATACATACATACATACATACATAAATACATACATACTCTTTAAGCACTTTTAATTCTTATCAATACTTCACATATTGTCACACAATTTAAAACATGTTACACAATTAAGTTTATGAGAATATTCTACGAAATTACATCTTATCAATTAAAACATATATATATATATCATATATCAACCGAGTATCTTTTTTTTTTAAATCAAACAATAAGCACAAGTGAAACACAACTATTATATCTTAATTTGTATAATTATTAAATATATATACATTTATATTCCAAGCATACACAATCACATATACCTTTAATCATATGGTATACACATACCATATATTAAAAAAAATGCTTAATTTAGGTTTAGGATCGATTTAGGTCTTTAATTTATAGATGTGACTCATCGAGTCTCGACTGTGACTCAATTTTAGTTACCTACCAATATAGCTAGATAGATTGAGAGTTAGATCTTATGTTCCAGATTAATCTACATTTTTGACATAGCTAATGCAAAATTTAGACAAGGTGTCTTCTTAAAAATTGTATCTCTATATCTTAGCTTTTGAAAGAATTAATCAATCTGGACTTGAAAATCAAGAGTTGTACCTAAATCATTAAATATTGCTCTAGAACGGGGGACAAAATCAGGTCACTAACTTCAAATCTATTTTCAAGTGTTTTAAAGACTAAACTAGGTTCTGATCTTTTCATAAGAATTGTATTACTATGTCTTAAGTTTCTAATAAATCAATAATCAAATGATTTAGACCTATAAAATAGGAGATATGACCAAAATATTATAGACTATTCCTAGGTACTTGGCTTATACAATTGCTTTATCTTTGACGAATTTCTAGGAATGTTTAGGACAAAATTAGGCCATAGATTCTTCATAAAAGTTACTCTATTATGTATTTGGTTTCGACAAAAATTTGAATCACTATAATCAGAGTTCTAGAGAGAGTTATACTCAAAATATTGCTTATTGCTCCTAAGTCACACAAACTAACATAATCTTCTTCTTAGGTTTGGCCTCAAATGTGTCTCCAAGCTCTAATACTCTAATTTTTTAAAGTCATTTACATGTATATTCAAACATTTTAAGATGTCCCAAAGTGTTAATTTGGCCAAACAACTAACAAATTAATAATATAAGCTCAAATTAAACTCTAGGTGGAAATTCATCCCTAAATAAACATCAACAATCATAACTCAACCTATAACTAGCAAAATACATCTTTACCAATATATAAAATCATATATACCATGTATAATTTATGTACACATACACATGGTTGAGAAATTCCTAGACCTTGTCAATAATTGCCTTCATATTTTCTTATTGTCTTTCCCTTTTTGCTTGTTCTTCCTCTAAATTACAAAATACACACAAATCAACTTCATATATATCACCTAATACAATCCACTTAACCTTAAAGAATAAAGAAGATGACTAAAAGAGTGGATTCTTAAATTTTAACTAGTTATTTCACACAAACTTACCTTAATTAGCTTTTGTAATGCCCTAATACCCTCTAGGAGAAAACATGGGTGTTTAATAATCAACCTTATCCATATAGAAGTTAAAATGTGGTTATACAAAACTGTACTTATACTAATTACTAACTAAAAGATATGATATCAAGCAATAATAATAATAGAAATCGCTACCTCTCAGTAATTTCTTTACAGATTACACTTGATATAGTATTAATAGGTCTTTACAAAATACACCTATTGGGTACATGAATGAACAAATTACATTTTCATATCCTAACTTCTAAATTGGTTGATTGTTGTTGTCTTGACTTTAGCATCTACTTCTAACAAGTTAACACCTGCACGAATGAAAAAACTAACGTGCTAGGCATAAAGCTTAGTATGAGCTGAAACTATACTCGATGGTAAAAACATATATTAAATTGTTAATTACCAAAACTCAATAATCATTTGGAGTATACTTGAGGCAGAGTAATTATCTGAGTTATTTTTGACATAATTAAAACCTAAACGGAGTGTTAACAGGTCATAACATAAATTATCAAAGGCAAAAAATTATTAAGTTTCTTTTTATTGTCTGAAGAGGTAGGTAAGGGATTTTAAACAAAAGATACCAATGGTATCGAATAGGAGAGACATTGTCTCAAAATCAAAACAAGATAGGTATGGAACAAAAGATACTTTTATCGAGCATCAAATAGAAGAGGTAATAAGCTCATGTATCATAAATCAGAAGGTGCCATAGCACCAATATTGGAAGACATTGTAGTGTCGCAGAAGCAGCTACAAAATGTCTTAGGCATGCCTATTTATTTGACACCAGGACTTACAAATCATTCTTTAAATTATTCAACTTTAGACAATTAGAATTTAAACACAGAGGGAATACACACACACATATATAAGACGGCTACATAACATATTAAAATACTATAAAAATTTATATCTTTAAAGTTCTTTAGTAAGTGGTAGTTAGCCTTAATTAAAAACTTGAAATGGCCTTAGATTTATATCCAGTAACTGATTTGTTCCATCCAAGTAACTCAAATAATATAAGCTAATTGTAATTTTAAATGTAAAGCAAATATAAAGAAAAAATATGAGGAAACAAAGTAACCCTAAAATTTTGAGTTATGTAATGAAGGTACATGATTGAGAAACTAGAGAAAAAATATATGTATACATAAGTTCTATAATGTAACAAATGATACTATGAAGAACATCCTTTGCTAAGTAAAAGGAAAATATGAATGAAATGGAGAATATTGATAAAAATAATACAGTATATGTTCACCTCGGTTCATATCACAATTTCAAATGTGAATATTGATGATACATATGCCTTATTGATAAAAAGCTCAATCTTAAGACATTTTGAATGTGAATATTGATGATACATACCTAGTTTATATGCACCTCAAGTTATATGACAATTTTAAATGCTCTAAGTGGGAAAATCTACTTCATCAAGTTTCTGAATAAGATCAAAACTTCTAATATCTCAATATTTACAAACTATTTACATCCAAAATGATAAAATAAACATCCACATTACCCAAGTTGAGAAAATTTTTGGAAAGTAACATAAAACTAGAGAGAAAGGGAATTCGAAAAGCAAATGTAAATGGTAAAGATATACAAAAAACTAATTAAAGAATGAAGCTCTCCCTTCATGTAGTACTTATGTAGTTATGGCAGGAAAATTCAAAAGTGATACAACTTATTTACTTTTCAGCTATTTCTTCTGTCTTTACTTTAAGATTATTTCTTTTCTCTTGTTAACTAAGAAGTGTCTTCTCTTGTTAACAAGAAGTGTTAATAGGTTTAGTGTTTAAGATGCACTCTTGATTTTTGTTATATTTAAAAAAAATGGTTCTCTCAACTAATGTGGATTTTCCTACTCACTTCAGCCTGCAAAAACATTAGTGCCACTAATAGACTTGGAACTATTCCTTAATTACTCCTTTCTCAGTAAACACAAATTTTAAAGACACACATTCACTACAAGAAAATCAGCAAATAGCAACGGAAATTAGCAACCGAATTTGTTGAATTTCCGTTGCTAATAAAAATTAGCAACGGAAAATAGCAACGGAACATTCGATTGCAAATTTCGCGGTTGGTATTTTTAGCAACGGAATGTATTTTCCGTTGCTATTTTTACCAATAAAATTAGAATATTCGTTGCTATATTTAGCAACCGAAATAAAATTTCGTTGCTATATTTAGCAACCGAAATTAGTTTCCGTTGCTATTTCTAGCAACCGAATGAAGTTTCGGTTGCTAAATTTAGCCAAAATTATACAAAAAAATTACGACGGACTTATCGTCGTTATTCCGTCACTAAATTATATATATATATATATATATATATATATATATATATATATATATATATATATATATATATATATATATATATATATATATATTACAAGCCTTTTATTATACCAGCATTGAATGTATTAAAACTAACCACCATTCATTTATACCTCATTAAGGGTGGTGTTGAGGGAAAAGCAAAATAGTTAATTTATGCTAAATACTACTACACCAGTCTCCTATTGCAAAATGTTTAATGAAAAAGAAAAATTGCCAACGGTGACATTCTAAATTTAAATCTGATGCATAGGAACAGAATCCTCCATTAATGTAGATGTCAAAAGCAGCATGTGAACTTCATCCAGGTTTATATAGCTGCACTGCATCAACAGGTTTATATATTAACATGTTTACAACTATTAGAAACTCACTCAGCCTGTGTTGAGCCACTAACAACCCATGTATTGACAGCAGTGGATGCTTCAAACTGAAATAATGTCATGCAGGTGCTTCAGTTGAAGGTGAAAATGAGTAACAGATATCAGAAGCAGTAAGAGATATGAAAAATGCTAAAAAAAAAATCAATGGCAAACTTAGATAGCCAAAATACAGATAAATTTATTTAAAATCCTTAGAATTTCCGAAAATATATAAAATTAGATAAAAAAAACACAAAGATAGTAGGGGGAATCCAATTGCAGCATAAATGCTTTAATAGTGAGAAGCATATGAATATGACAAGCTAGCAATTGTTAACAAGTCTAACGGCTAATTAATAGAGCAAACTAATAAACATTATTTTGAAACAAAATAATATTTTTATTTAAGTAGATAATATGAAATTTCATTCTTGACTTAATTTATAAACATACCCATAAACTTATTAAAAGAACCTATAATCTTACGAATTATGACTCAGCAAAGATTAAGAAATCTAATTATCTAAATCCTATATCGACCATTTTAATTATTTATTTTATATACACATAGAAATTCTTTGACAGCATGCTCACATAGATTTCAATTTACCCAATTACAAATTCAATCCAATTTGGAACTCAGTATATAGTATATATATAGTATATAAAATTTCAAGCAAAAGTTAAGATACTGAAACAACAATTATCTAACATAATATTATCCAATATTCAATAGACAATATTCAGATTTGAAGAAAAAATATCATGTTATTTTTGCAAAAACTGGAAAGACTTACTGATGTGTAAAATGCAACTCCAATGAACTTCTGCTGACTTGATTTTTGTCCCCTTACAGCTGGATCCTAACACACACATAAAAAAAAAATACAGCATAATAAACAGGAGCAGAGCACAATGGGTAGTACCACAGCAATCTGAAAAAAAAGACCTGTGCAAGAATATAAAAATAAGACAGCCCAATTACAGCAGCCCCTCAATTACAAAATTTAATATAGAATTACATAATTACAACAGCCCACAGTCATTTATGATAACTAAATCTCAAGCATGCTTAAGCAATGTTTTGAATAATTGAGTATAATATATAGTAGTAGAATTTAATAAATGCAAAGGTTTCTAAACTTTGAATCTGCAGAAAAACATTTTGGATAGTGGTGAAGAAGAAATCAACAGAGAATTACAAAGGAGAACCATACATAACAACATTATTGAGCATGTAACACCCCAATTTTTCATTTAATAATTTTAGGTGTAATTGAAATGAATTTAGAAAGTTTTGGGGTCGTTTTGCTAATAGAACAAACTTGGGGGACTAAAATAGACATTTGACCAAAACTATGTAGTTTTGGCCATTGTCTTTTCTTTGATTTTTAAGGAATAAATTCCTTTTTTCTTGGTCTCTTGAACCCGACAGCAGCCCCTCTCCTCCTCTTCTTCTTCTTCTTCTTCTTCTTCTTCTTTTACTTGGTCCGGCCACCACCGCCGGCTCCCTCACCGGCGCCGCCGTCGCCTCCTCCTTCTCCCCTTCCTTCTTCTTCTTTTCTTCTTCTTTTCTCTTCCTCTTCCTTGCGTGGCAGCCCCTTGCTTGGTTTCTCCTCCACCAAATCTTTCTCTCTTTGGTTGCTTTTCTCTCTCTTTAGTTGGGTAAGCATTTATTTACTACTAATTATTAATTTTTGGTGATTAATTTAAGTAGAGATGATGTATTTTATATTTAGGGTTTGGATTAATTGGGGAAAAATTAAATTGTTGGTAATTAAGTGAAATTTGGTTATATAATTATTGGATTTTGCTATAAATTATTATTTGGAGGTTGAATTGAGGAATTTTTGTGGATTATGAATTTTTGTAGAGAGAGGAAATGGAGTAGATGGAGAAAATAGGGAAAGATAAGGAATTTGATGGTGAATTAAGGTCCTAAAGGCTGAAATTTTGAGAGGAAATCAAATACCAAGTAAGTGTTCAAGCAAATTTATTTTTCCTTTAAATTTATGCAATATGTATGTTAGTGAATTTATGTTTTGGATGGATTTAATTATTGTTAATTCTCTTATGTTTAAAGTTATGTAAATTGAGTTTAAGATTAAGTAAAGTTATGATATAAATGTGATTTATAAAGCAAAAAAAAATTAATAAGCATGTATTATGCACCAAAAATTATAGTTAATATGGTTATTGGGCAAAAAGCTTTTAGCTTATAGTTGAGTAATTATGAATAAGCTTATAAATATTGAGCTTAAAAATTCGAATATATATATATATATATATATATATATATATATATATATATATATATGAAATTGTGGTAAATTCAAAGATTAATAATTATGTTTTACGATTAATATAAATTGAATGTGACTTCAGTTAGTCAGTGTAATTGAAAAAGCTCTACTGGAATCATAGTTGGTGATGCATATTAAGTTGATAATTGAAGATATCTTGAAATTATCTAAATTAAATAAGTAAAGTATATTTGCTATGAAAATTTCTCATTTGCCCTTAGTAAAGCCAGATAGGAATTGGAGAAATTGGATAGATTGGCATGCCAATTAGGGAAATTGTAATGTGGCGCCTTAATATGTAACATCGGATTGGATGGCTCCGAGAGCTGAATCCGGTGTATGTAATTTAATGGAGTTGTGGATTGGATGGCTCCGAGAGCTGAATCCACAACTGCATGTATATATATATGTGTGTGTATATAGAAATGTATGTAAGTAATAGAAAAATTGCATATGTGGAATAAGAAATTGTTAATGGGGATTGGATGGTTCCGAGAACTGAATCCCCCGATTATAACCCGTTTATCCAGCTCGATGCGATTCTGCTGGATTTACTTGGGCAAATACAAATCGCAAAGTTTAGTCTGACATTTGATTTAGTTAATAAATAGTAACCATATGTATATATTTGTTTAAATTGCATTCATCAGGTTCTTTTACCATATGTCAATGCTTGATTGGTTAAAATGTGCATTGTTTAAGAAATTTAAGTATGTAGATGTATATGATTTACTTAATTTATCTGTATATATATAATGTGGAAAAATAGAATTGCTTGAACACCACTAAGCAATATGCTTAGCGCGTGGTTTTCTTTCCGCGCGTAGGTTAAAGAAGTTTTTGGAAGGAAAGCCGTAGGTGAATCTGCACCAAACTTTGGATCGTATACAGAAGGATTTTGAGGTGGATACACTATAGTTTCTTTTACGGTTTTTCTTAGTATTTTTTGGGTTGTACTTAACTTATGGACATGTAATATGATGTATATAGTTTTGGACAAGTTGGTTTTGTATCTAAAGTAAAAATATTGTAAATTAAGGAATATGAATGATTTAATATTTGTTGGTTTATGATTTATTGGAGAAAGGGCATTGATTGTGTTTTGGAGTTTGAAGGGAGATTGGATGGTAGGATGAGAATAAATAGGAGTGTTTTGGATAATTTTATTTCAGGGAGCAACTTGAATTTTAGGGGATACTCTGCCAAAATTTTCATAAAATAAATAGTATTTTATTAAAGGATTATTTTATACGTCAAATTGCCTAAACCCGATTGTGACATCCGGTATCCGAGTCTTCTCTTTGACCGGGTATAGGGTGTTACAGAGCACAACTTTGGGGAGTTTCTATGGACTTCTGAATCCTGATGGCTTACTTGTTCTTACTGTGAATGGGAAAGACAAGTATATATTGATAAAAATGTGGTTAATTAAATAATTAATAATTTTGATATATTAACCATGACTTGTACTAGTAGCTAGCCACATTCATTAAGATATTAATCAAGAAAAGAGATAGGGCAACCCCACAAGAGGAAGATTAGATGAAAAGTAGCTATATAGCTAGAATGGATTCTGTGTTCTCTTTTATTCTTAGCTCTATTATTGCATACATCAAGCCAACGGAATCATATCAATCACACTTTCACTTCAGGATTAAATAGCATAAAATGTTCAAAAGTAGTGGAGAACATAAGAACTAGAGTATAAGCATGTCTCAAAAACCTCATAATCAAACAGATCAATCAATAGATTAAGCTAAATCAATCTTACAAATTACTTCTAGTTGATCATTTATAAAATATTGTCCGACACTAATAATAATATAAAGCATATAGCTCACAAAATTATTTTAAGATTGCATAAATAATAATATTTAATTATTTGTGAGATCATTATATATATATATATATATATATATATTAAACTCCATGACCATTTGAGCGATACACATTAGGAGTTTTTGAAAAATGAAAATAAGAGATTAAGAAAATTAAACTCCATTTGGCAAATGTGCACATGAATTCTAAAAGTAATCAGCATATTTTCTAGTTCTAACAATCCATGAAACAAAAAAAAGAGCAGCATTTCATCCCTGACAGTTTTACACATGAAAAACTGGGTGCACATTGCCATTTCTAAAAAAATAGAAATCTCACCTTCATCGGTGACTTGATTCATCTTCGGAACTAACGTTTAACCATCTCAAACTAACTGGTCAAATTACTAGAAGCTACTTAAATAAGGAGCAATCTCACATTCACCGGTGACTTGATTCATCTTCGGAACATGTTCTCTCACCTCCGAAAGCCACTGGCTGGTTAAGTTGAAAGCTGCCACATATACAAAATTAGTTAAGAATTGATTCTACGTGTTAGTCTCTCAATTTTATCTTATTTTCTTGGTTTTTACCCCATAAAAAATTATAATAATTGATGGTATATGTGATAATGTCTTGAATTTATTATTTTATCCTATGCTTGATAGCAATTTGTATAATTTGTAAATTAATGGGAATACATACATACATTGTCCCCGACAAACAAAATTTAACATAACCAAATTTGTATGAGGGCATCCATTTATCTATATCTAATAAAAATAAAAATAAAAACATAATAGTAATTTGACCAGTAATTTAATCATAAGGTAGAGGAACTTATGTTCGGATTTCTAAAAAAATAGCTGAAAAAAAACAAGATTCTCAAGAACCAACCTCCTTGAAGTGAATTATGTTTGGATGGCGAAGCGATCTGTGATTTATGATCTCCGTGGCCACATTCGCATCAATCTAAACCCAAATTAGAAGGGGAAAAAAAAGAAGCGAGTAAATTAACAAAATTGACAAATTCTCCACAAGAAAAATGAAAAACAAAAATTCCCCAACTTCCACTAAAAGATAGTTATTTTATTCTCCATGCATCAAAATTCTGGACTCAAAAATATATAACATTAGACATAAAATATTAGATATAACAAGAACGGGAACCTTATGGCTACGCTAGATGTACTTCATGGCGGAAGGAGAGAGCGAGGCAGATGGGAGAGAGCGAGGCTGAGGGAGAGAGCGAGGCAGATGGGAGAGAGCGAGGGAGAGACAAAATGAAGACAGAGGTATAAGAGGCCTTTTATACCTAGGGCAAATAGCAAATTACCAATGGAAATTTAATTCGGTTGCAATTTTAGCAACGAAAATACCAACGGAATTCAAATTCTGTTGCTATTTTTGGACCCAAATTTTTTCACCTCTTTGGGACCAAAATACCAACGGAATTGTAATTCGGTTGCTAAATAGCAACGGAATTGTAATTCGGTTGCTAAATAGCAACGGAATACATTTTCCGTTGCTATTTTAGCAACGAAATTTAGTTTCCGTTGCTATTTTTGGACCAAAATATTTTCACCTCTTTGGGACCACAATACCAACGGAATGTTAATTCGGTTGCTAAATAGCAACGGAAAATGAATTCGGTTGCTAAATAGCAACGGAATACATTTTTCGTTGCTATTTTAGCAACGGAATTTAGTTTTCGTTGCTATTTTTGGACCAAAATATTTTCACCTCTTTGGGACCACAATACCAACAGAATGTTAATTCGGTTGCTAAATAGCAACGGAAAATTAATTCGGTTGCTAAATAGCAACGTAATACATTTTCCGTTGCTATTTTAGCAACGGAATTTAGTTTCCGTTGCTATTTTTGGACCAAAATATTTTCACCTCTTTGGGACCACAATACCAACGGAATGTTAATTCGGTTGCTAAATAGCAACGGAAAATTAATTCGGTTGCTAAATAGCAACGGAATACATTTTCCGTTGCTATTTTAGCAACGAAATTTAGTTTCCGTTGCTATTTTTGGACCAAAATATTTTCACCTCTTTGGGACCACAATACCAACGGAATGTTAATTCGGTTGCTAAATAGCAACGAAAAATTAATTCGGTTGCTAAATAGCAACGGAATTTAAATTTCGTTGCAAAATAGCAACGAAATTAATATTCCGTTGCTAAATTTCGTCCCAAAATTTTTTTGCCATCTAATGTCGCCATATTTAGCAACGGTCATAGATTTTCGTTGCTATTTTTCGTGGCTATTTTTGGCGCTAAAATTTCCCTCTTTTTTTAGCAACGGAATACCACCATTTTTATTCCGTTGCTAACAATAAAAAATTCAACCAAATTTAGCAACGGAATTGAAATTCCGTTGCTAATTAGCAACGGAAATCAAATTCCGTTGCTAAATTAGCAATGGAATCAATTTCGTTGCTATTTTTCCGTTGCTATATTCAGATTTTCTTGTAGTGATTTAATAACTAATACACATCTAATAATTCAAAAATGAAGAACAACAAACATAGTTGAACCCATAAAAAACCTCATAATAAGCATCATTTTTTCATAATCAATTAAGAAAAGTTTCAACTGAAGAGGGATCTAGAGGCATTAATTTAAACCAGCTCTTTAAATAAAAATAAAGACTTAATAGAAAGAGAAATAAACTTAAATGAACAAGAATTAAAAGTATTATTACAAAACTAAAAATGAAATTGACCTGAAAACTGCTTTTACAACCCCAGAATCACAAGATCTTGCATAAGAGATCATACCCACACAGAGAGAATGTACAGGCCCATGGCATCATCACAAGAAAACATAAATTCGATAATCATTAGAAAGAAGATCAATCAACAAGAAATAAAAATTCAAATTAACAAAACTAATAAAAACCTTTACCTCGACAGATGCCTATGTTACATTTTCTATTGCCTAAGACATACAAAAAAACCAATTGATGAGCTTCAAGTGCGAGAAAAGATAGACTAAGCGAGAGAGAAAGAAAGATAGATTCAGTAAGGGAGAGAGAGGGATAGTGATAGAAATAAAAGAGGGAGGGAGATAGTGAGCTTAAAGAGAGAAAGGTTGAGACACAAATAGAAAGACTGAGAGAGAGAGAGAGAGAGCAATGATCGAACGGGATAGATACACATCAAGAGCGAGGGAGAAAGATATGAGGTTGAAGGAGGGAGAGATGGTGGTGGTAGTGAATCACTGGTGGGGGTAACCTTATCATCGAGATGGCGAAGAGGGAGTTTAGGGCGGCTGAAAGAAAAATCTCTCCTCTAGGGCTTGATTATGAAGGAGAAATCATGGATTTTGGGTGTGTTTTGTTTAGTATAAATTATTTTATTACTATTTAATAAAAAATTTAATAAATAAAAATCGTAGCTTTACTGACGAAAAAGATCCATAGCAATAACTATAATTCCTTCGCCTTATATTTTTGTCACTATTTTCGTTACTAAAGACAATGCTAAAAAAATCATGCTTTTATTTACCAATGGAATAAAAAACCGCCGCAAAATCTGTCGGTAAATCTTTAAAAAATAAACTGCAACTTATATTACTAATGGACATTTGGTCGCTATATAACTTAAAATACAAATTTAATTATCGACACATAGATTCATCACTAACTCTGTGGCTAAAAAATGGCGCCAATAATTCTCACCAATTACACCGATGGATTTTTAATTCTATCGATAAAACTATCGCTATTTATCAACTTTTTTACCTACTCATATACAATTATGTCGCTAATCCTTCAGTAATATCATCATTTTACCAGTGGATTTGAATTCGTCGGTAAATTCCTTTGCTAAAATCATTTTTTTTGTACTGTTATGAGTATTTTTAGAAAAGATTTTTGAGGCTTTGGATTTTAAAAACCAGTTCGAGAGGCCAAAGAGTCATAAAAAGAGGGCAGGACTGAGTCCAGGCTATGACTCAATCCTTGGACTCAGCCAAGTCCCTTGGAGTTAGGCAAGTCTAGCCCGTGACTTGACCCTTTTACCATAAAAACCTTATTTTTCTTCAATTATAAAGGCAGTCGAACTTAAGGCAGGAAAAAGGGAAAAGAAAAAAAAAAGATAAAGAGAGAGAGGGAAAGAAAAAGAAAGGAAAAAGGAAAGAAAAAAAATGGAAGTTACTCATTCTTTCCCCATCTTCACTATTTTTCAAATCAGTTCTTTATTATTTGCTTTTTCAAAAATACTTTCTAATAAAATTATAAAGGAGAGCTCCGGGAACATTAAGGTTCTTTTATTATTATAAGAAATTCATTGAAAGTAATGTTATAAAACTTTTCATATTACTTACTCATTGTCTACTCGGATTAAATTTATTCATTTATTCTTGAATGTTGTAGATTGAATCCTTATTTTGTACAATTTATTTGTGTTTTACTTAGATATACAATATTTATTATATAATGAAATACTATGAATTCTTATATGTGTTAAAAACTTCATCTTTAACTTTTTTAAGTTGTTTTCCCTGTAAATATTATTTAAGTATTATGCTTTTTATTGTCTTGAGTTTTTTACTCTACTTTTCTTATTTCTTATTTCCATTTTTGGATTTTAAACTTGCATTTTGGCAAGAATCTGCACTGAGAGTGAGCCAACTCGATATTATTTTGACTCTATAGTTATAAGTCATACTTGGGTTATGCGAGTCACAGGTTGAAACTATTTTTTTAAACTTATTTTTCATTTTTTGTGTGTTTATTTATTTTGTCTCTTATATATGTGTGTGTATGCACTTTATATTTATATACATATATTATTTTTGTTATTTATTTGTTTTTAATTTGTTAAATTTTATTTTTAATTTATATTATTTATCTATTTTATTTTATCTATTTCACTTTATGCATTAATGTGCGTATGTGAGTGCAGTCTAATGGACATAGCGTAACTGATTTATTAGATATCATATGTACTTAATTATTTTATTATTTTATTTTATTTTCCTTTTCTTTTTATTATTATTATTCATTATATAAGTGATTTAATAAATATCACACAAAAATATTTATATTAGTTAACTAGAATTTTTATTAATAAAAATGGACAAATGTTTTATTTTATGTCATAAAAATCACATATAAATAATAAAATTTTTATAAATATAAAAAATTTTGTACATAATTAATTAACACAAGAATTTTCTAAATAAATTGGGATCATTCATCCCTACTTTTTACCAAAAAAATACACAATAAAAGCCTTTTTTGTAAATAGGCATGCAAGAATCAACATTCCCACCAAAAGGGATCATAATGAACCACCCTTTTATGGATATTTATTTATTACTTAGTAGATATATTTATGCCATGACTTTTACTATTTTACATGCCATGATTTACAATTTTCCAAACGTGATTAGGTGTGCCTTTATGATAAAACAATTAATCTAAAATTTCAATTATATTGCATTAATCAAATGCATAAATAAGAGTGAGATTCTGAACCGTCTTTAATTTTGGCTTCATAAGATCGGAATAATATTTTTCAATATTTCATTGGGTGGCAACAATGTAATATGCATACCGTGAGACACTATCTCATGCCTTTCTTAGATTTGAGAATCAGTAAATTGGGTCAAAATTCTTGACCATTGCCAAGCGACTGATCATTCGGGGAGGAGGGAGAGGGGACCTCCGTCAGACATACCTTAAAAGTGGGTCCCAATCAAAAGGCAAAACTGTCACTCTGCCCAAACACTCCTTTTTCTCTCCTCTCATTTTCACCTAAAAGGAATAAAAAGAGAGTGCCGAAATGGGGGTACACATGCGTCATAATATGCTTGCATATGATGACTAAGAGCATGTTTGGCATTATTTTTGAAGGAGTAAAATGTTGATTATAGGATAAAAATATACATTTGGTAAATGCTAAATTTTGAAAAATCAATTTTGTGAAAAATAAAAAAAATTGCTATTAAAAAATGCTAGAAATTGAAGGTTTTCAGAAAATTTAAATTTTAGCTTTTAAGGGCAGCTAATTTAAAAATTATTTTAGACAAAATACCTCTTGTTTTATTTTAAAATGATAATTATACCTGATATACAAAAAAAGGAAGTGGGATTCTTTTTACGTATTTTTTCTCTTAGTTTTTCTTTCTCTTTATTTTTCTACATTTAAAATTTTATATTTTTAGTTTTTCTTTCAAGTTAGAAAATTTTAGATTATAAATAGTTAAAAGATAATTATAATAATTTATAACTACTGTCGTATGATTTAATTAATAGAAGAAATTCTCATTATTGAGTTAAGACAAATTAAAAAATTTATAAAATAACAATTTAAATATTTATTGTAAAATATTATTTTTAATCATATCATTTATCGAACTGTTGACAAACTGTTTTTAAATTTATAAGTCATTTTGAATTTTATTTAACAAATAATTATATATTTTTTGAAATACAATATAGACAAGAAAATTTTTAACAACCAAAATTTAACGGAAGTATAAAAATTCGGTCATTAGAGATATCCAATAGCGATAGATCCTAAATTCCATTATTATTTAACAAAGGGCTTCAATCCGGTTGCTGAAACACAACAAATTCGGTGGTTAGTGCCCAGGATTTTTTTTTTCTCCTAAAATTCCTAACTTAATTATTTTATGAAAAAGAAAAAATAAAATTCTTATTTACTACTGTCCAAAAACAGTGAAGAGAAAGAAACCATCAATTATATTCAAAGGAAAAAACACTAAAAACCTAAATAACACCTAAGGGTGCGTTTGGTAACGTTTTTTAGTTTTTGTTTTTTATTTTTCAAAATCCAAAAACTATTTTTAGTTTCCGTTATTCGTTTTTCAAAAACTGTTTCGTAAATTTAAAAACAATATCATAATTTTTAATGATAATGTTTCTAATACACATAAATAGATATTACATATCATTTAATTATTAATATTGGATAATAAATATTTAATAAAATTCAAAACTTAAATTTTATTGCTATTAAAAGAATTAATCATAACAAAAAAAATCAATAATTCTTAAAAAAATAATATAAATATCAATTATTATAATTCAACCACAATTTCTGTGCTATTCCATCTCTAGTATTGTTCATTTGATGAAATTGACTTGGATTTATATCGACAGTTTCCCGCAACTCTGAAGTACTGGCTTCGTCATTTTCTTGATCTAACGTCTCCATCTAAATAAAACATCTCAATGTCAATAATCTTCAATTTATATTTAATTTACATTAGATTATAAGTGGCTTATAATCTAATAATTAATATGCTAGCCATAACAATTGCAAGTGCTATTAGCAGGAATTCTCAAACAAAGTTAATAAAGTTAATGAATATTTATTCAATTGCAATCAATTGGCCTAGGCTTATTAGAGAATTGATATTCTCTTATGCCAAAAAAATATAATTTCTATATAATAGCACATGCACTGTAACATGAAAACGATAGATGCTAAAATCATTGCCCATATATGAACAAAGACTACAGTTCAAAGATATCCAAATAAAAACTTATCTAGCGAAGCTGAAGCCAAACACAGATTTTGAACATTCTATAAAAAGAATAAAAACCAATTCAAACAATTAAAAATTTGAATGTTTTTCCAATTAATTAGAATTTAAATTTCATCATTTCCATCCAAAGATATATAGTTCAATGTGAAATACCGTTTTAATCTTTTTTTTCATAAGTTTTTATGATTTTACTGAAAGTAAGTTTCAGGTAATTACTATACTAATTTAAAACTATACAATATATCATATAACGGGCTTCTGTTTCTTCATCAAAAAGTGCAGTCCTTGGTCATAATTCCAATTAAACATTGTTTATCCCAATTCTTAGGATATTGATCATTAACATTGAGGCTTACTTGTGACGACCTCAACAATAACCCTGTGTAAGACCATCATCCCAAAACTTCATATAGCCCTCCAAACATAAAATCGATAGTTAGCCACTCTATTGTTTTATTTGAACACGAACCCATTGAATCCATGTCTTAGCTGATTAGGATTAATGTAACAGGTAAAATTCAAGAAATTTAAACAATAAACCTCCTAAGTAAGGACCTTGTAACTTATGGGAATAATGCCATACTTTCATATTTTCTCAGGGATCAAACTAATTAGGTAAAATATTGTTATCCTAAATGGAGATCAAAGGTAAGATGCACAACTTTATTTTAACAAATTGCATACATTAGGTTCTGCAATTAGAATTTATAAGAAAAACAAGAATTCAAAGACCAGGGTATAAATTAGAGATGAAAGAAACATAAGAATATTTACCATTTCCAAATAACATTGCTGAACTTCAAAATCAGTAGAAGCACTGCACCAAGCACTCACTTGGCATTCCACATTCAACTGGATATTAATAATGGATATTTCTATGACTTTATACATGTCTTGTTATGATGCATTATCAGTATCCATTGAGTTCGAAAATATCATTTTGACCAAAACTTCAATAATGTAAAGCATTATATATATATATATATATATATATATATATATATATATATATAATAATAATAATAATAATAATAATAATAATAATAATAATAATAATAATAATAATTGAAGAATATTATCTTAAATAATGCAATGTTGTGAGTGTACATTATTGATTAAAACAGGTAAAATTTATTTTTCTCTGAACATTCTGTTATTCTCATGATGAAACGGGTATATTCTTATTGCTTATTGCTCTCCTATTCTCAACCCACACAAACACATGATATTCCACTCCTGTGACCCTCACTCAGCAAATGAGAGAAAAAAACTCGCTATCAAAATTGTTATCTTGCTTATTATACCAACCAGATTCTCAGAAGCCTACAGAGTAACTAATCTGTCTATGCAGTTAGTTATAACAGCTATCAAAGTATTATTAGACACAAATGTCCCCTGCAGTAACTACACAACCGTATATATTAATCTTCTTTTCTTGTTGAGATGTTTTGAAATCGGAACAACATAATAATAAATTTGTTCTAACTGACAAAATTTCTCATCACTTGTTTCTGATGTAACCATTTAGTTCAACCAAGTGAATTGGATGTACAAAGGACAACCAACAAGGGTGACAGAAACAGAGGACACCTACAAGTTCTCCAAACTTCCAAGGTAATCAGAGCATCCATAAACAGAGGAGAAACATATGAGGGGACAGTGAAGGGGTACAAGAAACACACGAGCATCCATAAACAGAGGAGAAACACACGAGGGAACAGTGAAGGGGTACAAGAAACACACGAGCATCTATAAACAGAGCATCTATAACACTACAAGAAAATCTTGAAATAGCAACGAAATTTATTCCGTTGCTAATTTAGCAACGGAAACACAATTGCGTTGCTATTTAGCAACGGAAACACAATTTCGTTGCTATTTAGCAACGGAATATAGTTTCCGTTGCTAAAATTGGTTGAATTTTATAAAATTAGCAACCGAAAAAATTTTGGTTAGCTTCCGTTGCTAAAAGTGGAGGAAATTTATGGCGCCATTATTTAGCAACGAAAATTAGCAACGAAATTTGTATTCCGTTGCTAATTAAGGTGGCAAAAAATGGGGATAAAATTTGGGACGGAAAATAGCAACGAAATTAAAATTCCGTTGCTAATTTAGCAACCGAAATTGAATTCCGTTGCTATTTAGCAACCAAATTATATTCCGTTGCTATTTTAGCAACGGAATTAAATTTCGGTTGCTAAATTAGCAACGGAATAAAACTTCCGTTGCTAAATTTCACTTTCAACGAAAAATAGCAACCGAATTTTATTTGGTTGCTATTTAGCAACGGAAATTTGTTTCGGTTGCTAAAATAGCAACGAAAATAAAATTCCGTTGCTAAATAGCAATCGAATTTAATTCGGTTGCTAAAATAGCAACGGAAATTAAAGTCCGTTGCTAAATGGCAACCGAATTTAATTCGGTTGCTAAAATAGCAACGGAATTATGATTCCGTTGCTAAATTAGGGGCATTTAAATACTTTTACCTTTGTTAGAACTATAAATTGAAAAAACCCTAGATTTTCATTTCTTCCCTCACACACCGCCGTCCCTCTCTCCGTCTCTCTAACGAAGCAGACATCTCCTCCCTCACACACCGAGTGGTGAAGTGCGTAGAAGAGATGTGCCTATCTTCTTATCGAGTACTTTATATCTATCTTGCTTTTGCTTCTTAGGAGGTTTTTGGTTTTAATTGTAGTTGGATTTTGAGAAGTTGATGGCTAACGTGAATCAATTTGTGCTTTTTTGGTTTTTGGGTTCTATGGTGCTTTCTCTTTGAAGTTGGATACAGCACCTGTCATTGGTGAGTTTTGTTCGTTATCTGGAAATTGATAAACATATGTAATGGATTTGAATGATCAATAAATGGATATTGATTGTTGTTTAATCGGTGATAAGGTGTCATGTTATGGAGGTGGAGTCTTTTGCACAAGCTGGCTTTCCCTGCCCTGCTTTGAGGAACCCCTCTGATCATTTTCTGAGATGCATCAATTCTGACTTCGACAAAGTAAAGGCGACTTTGAAAGGGTCAATGAAACTGCGGGTATGTTACAACTCCACTAATTTCATCTATTATTACGCAAAGATTGGCTGCGTATTTGAAGTTGTTATTTGTTTGTTCATTTAATTACTGGAATCTGAGGCTTATATCTTCAGCGCTAAGTTTATTTGGAAAATGTATTGTTAGCAAACGTGGCAAGAAATTGTTAAAAATCTTCTACTGAAAGAGAATGTTAACTATTCGGTACATTTTCTTTGGACTGGTGAATTAACCTTCACCAGCTTAGTGTTATGGTCATCTCCAAGAGCATACATGTCCCTATAACGAAAATATTTAGCAAGGAAAAATTCTTACTAGCTAGATTAATTAAAAGATCAAGAAATTAGATAGTAGTTTCAACGAGAATAAACTATTGATGAGCACAACCAGAAGTGGAATAGGAAATATAAGTGATTTGGCCATATCCATCTTTTTGCAAGTTGACCATCACCACCCTTGGAATAGAATTGAATATTTATCAGTCCTTTTCTCTCTTTAAAATTTAATTACGAATTTCATCATTACTTACAGTTTCTTTCTTTACCACTTTGCTTATCTTTTTGTCTTTTCACCAAATGGTATCCACACTTTGTTCAGATACTGTCTAAAATTTCATTTTCTACCCTCTCTTGTGGGCCTAAATTTTTTACTTATTCAATTGATTGAGACAGAGGAATAGCCTCAATTTATGTTCTATTTTTTTCTTAAAAAAATAGTTAAAGTAATTTCTTTTTTTACTAAAATATGTATTTATGTCCAAATTTTAAAATTATACATTCAGTCTGACTTTTAATTATATATGATTCTTTTTTTACTAGACTTTTAATTTTATGGAAATTTCTTTAGTTATATATGTATTCATTTATGAATCAAATTAATAAAAAAATTATTGTTATTATTATTGTTTAACATAATAATAAATATTTGACTTCATTTGAAATAAATACATGAAATGGATCTAATTATTGCAGGGCCATTCGATGTTCTTAAGGGTGGCAAGATGATGAGCCATAGACCTGAACACCATGCGACTGCTAGGAAAGGTATGGCAAGTGTGGTGAAAATGACCAAGAAGCTTGAGGGCAAGAGTGCCTCAAATGCACTTTCTATGAATCTCACGAGGTTTAAAGGTCAAAAGAAAGGGAAAAAGAGAAAAAGCAAGTGAAGGGGCCATCTTACATACATCTATATTTACATGGTATTGAGAACTATGAAGCTTGTAATTTTTTTTTTGAATTCTTTATTTATTTCAGGTTCTCCACATTTGGAAGTGTGACATGTTTTGTGTATATATAACATTACTTTTGGAGTTGTGATTTTGCCTGATTTATCTGATTCATTGTTTGATTTATCTAATTCATTACGGTACAGTTAAATGTATTAATCCAAAAGTATTTTAAATTATCCAGTACGGTTGCTATATTTAGTGACGGAATAGCGACAATAATTTTGTCGCAATTATTTGATAATACTGGCTGAATTTAGCAACGGAATTTCAATTCGGTTGCTAAATATAGCAAAGGAAATTGATTTCGGTTGCAAAAAATAGCAACCGAATTTCCATTCAGTTGCTAAACATAGCAACGAAAATCTAATTCCGTTGGTAAAAAATAGCAACGGAAATTGAAATCCGTTGCTAAATTTAGCAACGGAAAGCAAATTCCGTTGCTAAAAAATAGCAACCATCAAATTTGCAACCGAATGTTCCGTTGCTAATTTTTATTAGCAACGAAAATCCAACAAATTCGATTGCTAATTTTCGTTGCTATTTGTTAATTTTCTTGTAGTGTAATCATCATGGGTATTTACACAAGAATTGATTGCAAGAGCCAGGTGTACTTCAAATAACATGAAAAAATCAAGGGGAAATATACAAGTAAGGCATGAGAACACCAATTGCTGATCAAATTTAGCAAATTACAACCAGAATCAAAAAATCCAGAAAAATTACAAATGCATCAAACACACCCAAACAAATTCAATACTCAGAGCAGTGAATAGAAAAAGCACTAACCTTTCTTTCTTTACAACTACAGGCGGCGGTGGAGCTCAAAAAGTGGCTGGCGGCAGCAGCAAAAGTCAAGAATTGAGGAGGCGGCAGTTGCTTGAGCGGCAGTGATCGAGGCTCCGACAAAAGAAAAAGAAGAACAAAGTGATAAAGAAATTCTAAAATCCATTTTTTGTAGATTTCTAAATTTCGTTTTTGTTTAGTAAAACACTTCCTAACAACTTCACAAAAACAAAAATTTCATTATCCCTGTCGAACACGTTTTTATTTTTTTTTTTTTAAAAAAAATAAAAACACGGAAACCACAACGATAACGAACGCACCCTAAATTATCCATTTCTTTCTCTGAGAGATAGACAGGAGATCCAGCAAGGGAGCCAAAAAATCTGGTCATGCTTCTTGGTGGCTTCGTATCTATTTACAATCTCTATGCTCCAAAACCAACCAGAACTCTAAGCTTCATATCGAGCGGTAGGGAGAGACATGTTGGGCGGCAGCGATTTGGGTTAGTGGCCAAAGTTTCTTTCAGCCATTGAGATTGGGCAGTGAGAGTGGGAGGGGCTATGTAAAAGGGAGGACACTTAGAAAATCCAGTCACATAGGAAAAAATGGCATTTCTTCAAGAAGCTTACCAATCGAAAGCCGGCTGGGGATTGAATCTGCAGAATGGGTAAGCAATTTTGTGATGTTTGGTTCTCGTGATTTCTTTTTCAGAAACCTAATGGAGCAGGTTGGGTTTTTCTATTTGATAGGAAGCATTCTTCAAGTAATCGTTTTTCTTTTCAGAAACCTAGCACAACCGGTCGCAATGGAAACTCAGATGAAGCCTATTGGGTTTTTTCTGTTGGATAGGAATCTAATCTGCATGTCTGATGTATAGATTTTTGCATTTTAAAATCTAAGCACAGGTATTTCTCTCCTCTTCCTTTTGAATTATTTGATAAATTTAACCACAGTTGCAATTATGCTAAACTTCTAGTTATTTAAGATAAAAAATAAAAATAAAAAGAACAATAATTATTCATGAATTCCTCGAAACAACTATACCTTGGCATATATTCGATGAGGATTCACAGCTCCCTCTTTTGAGTAAAGTTTAGGAAATCCACTGGCAGAATCGAACCTAGGACGTTTTAGCCACTACTGAGTAATCTCCTTTCCCATTTTCAAATTCTATTCGTCCTACTCTGTTTCTATTTCTAAAATGCTATTTTCTAGAAAATAAAAAAAAAAGTGTTGTTTTGACGTGATAAATCATCCGGCAGAATGGCATCAATAACTCCTCTTCGCATTTGTTATAGTGTTTTTCTTTGGGCTATACTCTTCATGAACTAATTGATGTGCCTTAAGATTGTGGACGAGATTGAAGCAAAAGTTATGTAATCTAACACTTGATCTGAGATTTTAACTGTCAAGTGATGTTCATATATTGTCTTCTGAATCTGCTTTGAATTTTATTGTTTTGATTTCACTTTTATTAGCTTAAATAATACTAGACGGGTTCAAATATATATAAGATATACAGAACACTTGGGAGTTCTTACTCAAATCAGCAAGTAATGAAACATGGAAAATCTTAGGACACCTTCCTACACAGCTTTTATGGCTGTGGATGAGAATTATAATTCCGTTCTGATGATGGTGTACATAAATTCATTTTGCCCATGAGTTGCAAGCTATAGGACCATAACATGTTTTAAATTTCATGTACTCAGAAAGTTTGTTGTGTTTGAGCATTGTTGCATATTGCATTTTCTGGCTGACAACTGGTCGCAACGACAACTCGTAAGCTTTATAATTAGGGATTTAGTTAGTCAAACTCAAATGCATATTATATGTAAATATAATTACGAAACAAAATATGGTGTCGTTATACAAAAACGACAAGTGATTGATTGATAATGTTTATATATACTTTATAGATGAGAACGAAGCACAAAGATGAAGACTTTGCCTTAACAGAGATGATTTAATTTGTAAAGGATAAGAAGAAAATGACAGTAGTTTATGGGATGAGATTGACACATAATCTGCATGGTGTTTTTATTATCAGAATCCTAATATATCTAATATTATTTATTAAGTGGCTTCACTTCACATACAACTCCTAATCTGTAATTACACTTTATTGCTTTTGTTCCTTCCTACTTGCTGTCTCTCTTTGGACCCCTTAATTGTTGCCAGCAATTCTTGCTTATGTTACAACATTGCTTCTTTCCAGCCATTTGATTAATTCTTTTTCCTTGCATTTTTAAAACCATAAATTATTAGGTAGCAGGGAAAACAAATGTTGGGGATGCATTAGATGCAAGTCGGTTATATGATGCTGTCAACGTTATTCTCTCAATGCAGTAACTTATGCTATGATTTTATGAACTTGACAAGCTGTTGTTCTTTTCTAATGGAAAATTTTCTCATTAATGTTTTTGGGTTTGTCAATTTAAGCAAAATTGATGAAATCAATAGCAAACTGAACGACTCAGGCGTGATCACTCATGCAAAACATTATGAATGTCCGCTTTTACCGCTTTATGCATCTTTTGTATGCAAAGGAAATAATAAATATTAAAACAATTGAAAACAACAAAATATTAATTATAAGCTAGAAATAAGACAGAATTCCCAGACTCCAAATTTCTTGAGTTTATGCCCTGGCCTAACCTATCGGGTGGCAACTCTACTATAAACAGCCTCATCGATAGATATGTTTCCACAATCAAAAGTTTATGAAAGGGTTGACCCTTGCCCATCATGCTCTCTCATGGGAAAAATGGATCTATCCTTTAATAGGTAAATACCCTACTAGCCATTTTGATATGAAGGAAACATCAAATTCCACAAATCTGCAGTAAGATTTGTTGGTGATTAGGTTAAATGAACCTAGGCCTTTTTTTTTTTTTTCTTTTTTGCTTATATATATATATATATATATATATATAAGCACAACTAGCTAAAGAGTCCAAAATGTTGTTAACAATCAAAATGAACAACACAAAATAACTACAACTGGACATACTGTTGTAAATACCATACCAAATAGTTCATTATGGTTGCGTTGCAGGCTTTTTTTGTTGAACTTTATTTCTAGAAGCCAAGATCAAGTTGAAGTCAGTAGCCTTCTTCACTGGCTGTGAGAAATATGTGAACCTCTTTTTGTCACTCCTTTAAGATATTGTACTAGTGTGTTCATTGAAAAAAATTTGATAGCCTTGTTGTGTTCTCTAATCCTTTCCTAGCAATTGAAATGATCTTCCTCTTTTTCCTCTAATCTGTGCTTTTTTTGAACTTATTAAGAGTCTAGTAGTAGTTGGTGCCAATGAAGGCCCACCATATGCAACTTGGCTTTCCCCTACCCACTCTATTGCTTGCAGCATTAGATACGCCCTTGTAGTTTTTAATGGTACACTTAATATCTATTAGGTTATAATGGGTCCATTCCAATAGGAACACTCACTGCTTCAACAATTTTCCTTTTTCTCCCTCTATTACTTCCTCTTAGAGGTATTTCCCATAATAATGTGCACTTACAGATAGCATTAGCATTTCAAACATATCAAGCATAACTTAAGCATGAAATTACAAATTATAACATAAAATCAAAATCACCAACAAATCAAGTAATCATGTTTCCTTTAATAGAGCACAATAGTTATACCTATTTAGGGGTTGGCTTGGGCAAGGTTTTTTTTTTTTTTTTTTTAGGTTTACGTGTTTTTTAGAACTTTTATAATCCAAACCCAACCCATGGATAGATGTAACAATAACATATCTAGCAAAAACTTATAGCAACAACTTAGAAGTTGAAATGTCTATTTTTATCCAATCTATCTTACTGTAAAATAATAAAAGCCTTAACTTAATTAGCCTAAACTCAAGATGAGCATTTTAAAAAATTCTATCCTAATCCTAATAAGTTAAACCAGATAAATGATAGGCACTAATATCATATATAATTCGAAATACGACTATTATTTATGCCCAAATAATCAATATTAAATGGTTAATCGATTTGACTTGTTAACTTTATCTCTCTTGTCATGCAATTAAACACATGCATATTATTAGAACATTCACGTCTGGAAGCAGTAAAACATATTCATTATACAGAAGTTAAATCACATATATATATGTCATAAAACAATATTACTGTTATGTAATGTTCCAATTGTGGATGACTACTTTTCTTAATTATTGATTATTTCTTATATAACTTAAATTATTCCTAAATGTATTTACTTCTTATGGAGACAAAGTCTTCCTATATGGACCATATCTTTGTACCTATATATATGGCCATTGTAGTTGTTTGTAAATAACAATAAGAAGAATAGAATAATAGTTTCTCTCTACCCTTTATTTTCTTGTTTTATTTATTTATTTTTTTATCTTTTCTATTTATTCACAACACTTATGAATACGATTAAATCTCTATCATAAGTTTTGATAATTAGAAGTTGGTGGTTTACTACAATTCGACTCAAATGAATTGAAGTTTTAATTTTCAAGAATTAAACAGTAGGTAAATTTAATTTATAAACTTTAAATTATTTTAATTTTCATAAATTAATGGATTGAATGATAGAATATCTTAATAAATTTAAAAAGTTTTTATATAAGAAATTATTAAAAAAATGAGACTAGTATTATATTTTTGTTATGTGTAATACAATTATTTGAAGGCTTTAGAAGAGATATAATGCAACTACTTGTATATAATTTATTATGAAATATACTATTTCTTCAATATGTTCCGAAAAAATTTATTTTAAAAAGATATTCACTGAAATTGATATTATTTTAAGATTGAGATAGAAATACTTGAGATCCACTTGTATAAGATAAGTAATATATTTTTAGATGCTTTGATTTTAGGGTTAATTATATAAAAAAGCTTTAACTATAGGATATCTTTCAATATTTGTATCGAACTTCAAAATCTTGTAATGTTAATACCAAACTTATAATTAATTTTCAAAATCTTGTAATGTTAATACCAAACTTATAATTAATTTTCAATTATGGAATTCCGTCAATTTATCCATTTAAACTAACGGATTTAAACTAACAGATGATGCTGGCTAGCATGCTTAGGTGGATCTATTTTGCCAACAAGGATGCCATATAATTGTTAATAAAATAATACCACTAATATCTCTTATTTATTTATTTAATTATAATTCATTTTCATTTCTTTTTACACTTTTGCCATTCTCTTCCTTTTCTATTTTATTAATCCTTTACAGTCCGCCTTGGTTGAGGAATAACCACTGGTGCGCAAGTACCACAACGGTGTTCTTAAAGGAAACATCGCCGTTAATCTTACTTGGTACAGTCACTTTTAGATGAAAAATTTCCCAAAATCAAGTGCTCAAATTTCAGTAAACGGTGCAATATTGGGAGCAGTCAATTTCAGTTCTAATATTACAATACTTGATCAGAAATTTGATGATATTTTTAGCTTCAATTTATTTTTAAATTTCGATGGTTTTCAATCATTGAATGCGAATTCTGTATTTTTGAAACATTTTTGAAACAAGGAGTTGTATAAAAAAAAAAAAAGAAGAGCCTATATTTGAGTTAAATATGATATTTAAAAAAATATATTATTTTTAAAAATAAAAATAAAAAAAAGTAATTTTAAAAGGGAAAAAAAGGAAGGATATTTTTGGGAGGAACATATATATATATATATATATATATATATATATATATATATATATATATATATATATATATTTGATATTTTTGTGAAACTCGCAAAACTATAAAGTCCCTGCTAGTCGGGTTGTACTTGAACCCACTACATTCGGGTTTTAATCAAATAGCAAAATAGGTAAAAGCCTAAAACCTCGATCGAGAGAAAACAGAGCAAACTTTTTTTATTTGGTAGCATAGAAAGAATGGCCAGCGAAGAAGAGAGCGCGGTGAAAGAGCCTTTGGATCTCATCAGACTCAGCCTTGATGAACGTATCTATGTCAAGCTTCGAGCCGACCGTGAACTCCGCGGCAAACTCCATGTCAGTTTCTCATTACTTCACTCTCCCTTTTTCTATTTATTCAATTTTGAATATGCGATTGGGTTTTTCGATTGTTCTTTGTTCATATTACGAGAAACCCAGGTGCACAATTGAGTTGTTTCTGTATTCCTTTATCCAGAAAAAACTCACGTGATCATTTATAGCTTTACATTATCGTTGATTTCATTAACTCTTTCAGCTCGAAAGGAGCGCCATTGCCGTTCGCCACCACGTGGTGGAAGACAACAGAGAAGTACTGCGGCAGTATCTCCTATCCCTCCGTTGGCCTTCAAATCCTCCATGAGCAATACACGCTTGGAAAAATTCTTAAGACCACGCATTTGCTTGCTTTAGCTAAGAAAGCTAATTTCGTCAGTCATGGCGCGCTGTTTGCAGGCGTCGTAGTTAGAAATTTCATAAAATGAATGCTAGGAAATAAAATTACAATTAAGCTTACAAGATATGAATACAAAGGAAGTGGGAACTAACAACTTCTCTTCTACAATCGAACATTTTTCTATACTTCAAAGAACCTTCTCAATTTCTTAAAATGTAATTTTTCCAATCCAAATTCATAACCCAACAAAAATTTTGCCATTCCAATGGGGAAAACCAATATTCTACTAGCGTCCCCAATTGATCAAAATTAGAAAAGATTCTCTCTTTCTGATACAAAACCCTTATTGATCAGGAAAATTACTAAAATTCAGTTTGAAATTCTTGCCTGTTCTTAATTTGTTATACATCGATTGATGAAGTTGTCAAATTTTTTTTATCACCATCTGTCCGTACCATTCTCAACTTCCAAATCCCACCCTCTTCTTCTTCTTCTTCTTCTTCTTCTTCAGCTTGTATATCTGCCAAATACAGAACTAGACTGACTTGAACTTCTACTGATTGAACCAGATTCAGAATCAGGAACCGATATTGAAGAAAATAGAGGAGATGTAGTAGCGGTAGAAAAAGAATTTGACAAAGCAACGGGGGCTAGCTACAACTCTTATGGTGTCAATGGGCGGGAGTTCCTATTACCGGCCACGTGGGACCCACAAACTAGTGCATGTAAGACACTGGTGTGAGTGGCGCACGGTCGGTTAAGGATATACATGTGGCGGAGATCTGTAATGTGATGTAGATACAAGGGAGATGGTTGGATTAGGGGAATGAATGGCGTGGATGGGATAGGGGTTTTTGGATTATTTTATTTTATTAACAATGACATGGTGTCCTAGTTGGTAAAATAGATCCAACTAGACATAATAGTCAGTATCATCCATTAGTTTAAACGGAAAAATTGATGGAGTACTATAATTGAAAGATAATTGTAAGTTGTGTGAAGACATTGCAAGATTTTGAAGTTGGATACAAACATTGAAAGGCACCCTGTGGTTGGAGCCTTTTTTACGTAATTAACCCTTGATTTTATTTTGACACAAATGTTAGTAAACTTGAAATTTATTAACCGTAATACAAATATTAGTAATCTACACTTAACTATTTATACAAATATCAATAAACTTTAAGTTTGTTGATTATAGTAAAATTTAAGATTGATACAAATACTAATAAATATGAAATTTATTAACTTTCACAAATATTAGTAAACCCAAAGTTTACTAACTGTTTAATATTAAAAAATTTGAGACATATAAATTGATACAAATATTGATATAATAAAAATAGTAAACTTGAAGTTTCCTAATTAACAATTGATTACTTAATATAACTGATTTGACAATTTCGGATCAATTATAATACATATATATATATATATATATATATATATATATATATATACACACACACACACAACAAAAGTTTCTTTCATTCAATTTTCATAATCTATTTGTTCTAAAAAAAATATTACTAAATTATCATTGGCTAATAAATAAACTAAATTTCCTTCATTGTGGAATGAATAAAGATAATATATATAGGCTCATTATCCACCATGTAAACCACTCAAATGGTTTATAATTTTTAAAATATGTATCGATAAAATGATTGCATGTGTATTTATTATCAATTCACAACTTGTAGTTTGTAAGATTATGCAAATCAAGCAGACAACTTTTAGATTATGCAATTAAGATATTTTTTTTGATAATGCTGGTGATCATATGATGGGGTAAATGATTGTTATAAACCTATTGTACATGTTCATACTCAAATATCTAGTGAAAATGTTTAATAAATTTCTCTAATTAATTGCTAGACATTTTTATAAGAATAATAGTACTATTTTTATATAGGGATATATAATATTACTGTAAGCAATACTTACATGTATTATACTAAAAAAAATCATAAAATTCCTTTATTGCAATTTTTAATTAGAAATTGCATTTTGATTAATAGTCTTTCTAATATCACTGAAAGAAAGTAGCGGAAAATAAAATAATAAATGCATTATGTGTGATTTAGATCCTTATATTATAAACCTGAAGTTCAAAAAAAATTATTTAATTATGATGCTATTGTACTTGTTAGTGTGTAAAGATTTATTAATTCTCACATATATGTATTAGTTGCAAATGTTTCAATTCAAAATAATACCCCAGTGAGACAATTTGTCTAAATTATTTGGTTCTAAATAAAAAAAAAATTTTGAATAATAAGGAGCAAATCAATTCAAATGGCCATATTATAGAGGCGTGTACTCTTGAAAAGACTCATGACATAACTAATTTCAAAACTCCAGAAGTGGTTCAGGTACTTGAAATTAAATGAGAGATCCTAATATGTGTTATGTCATTAAAAGGAACAAAAAATGATAAAGTTGTTGACAATATTTATGAATAAAAATATTGATGTTGATATTTTCAATACAGTGAGGATTTTAAAATTAAATTTGTTAAAAAATACAATTATTAATTACATTCAATTCTATAAATATGAATTTTTGGTTTTGTAGTTCAAGTATTGAAAAATATGATGCCAAAAGAGTACACATGAAAAATATAATTTATTTTATGATATTTATTATAATGGATTGACATTGATTATGAAGATATATATTTTCTTATGATAAATGAAATAATTTTTTACTATTTATCAATTTAACAATATATTAGTATGTAACTAATTGATATTATTTGTCTATTTAATTATGAAATTATATAGAATCCCTGAATGATTTATCATGCCTGACGCATATAAATATTTGTGAAAAATTTTATTTAATACGAAATCTGTATTGAATTTTAGGTATATGATTTTATAGTATTTCATATTATCTTGATTTGTTTATGATTTTAATTTTTGAACATTTTGAAGAGTTTAAAATTCTTTACCAAAATTTGAAATTAAATTTTATCTCGACTTGAAAATGGAGTATTATTTGACGGAAAGAATAATTTTGAAAATATGATTATATTTTTATAAATTATCTTCCATTGAATACCTCAATGGTTGTAAAGTCACTAGATACAACATATTTAATAATCATATATTTATTGCTATTGATGCATTATGTAATCATGCATATTTGTTACTTAAAATTACATATGTGTTTTCAAGATTTTAGTTTTTTTATATAATTATATATGTTTTATTTGGATAATTTTATTTTTATCATTTATTTTTTAAGTGAGACTTTAGAAATATTTGAATTAAATTACTAAATGCATTCATTTGTTATAACTATTATATGATCACGTTATATACATGTCATTTAAATTATTTTATTATATTTGTTTTATTCCTTGAAGTAAATGAAGAAATATAGAATTATGGCCATAAAAATGGTATTTTTAAGAAATGATAATTATTACTATCACAATATTAATATTGTGAGGACCCAATCATGGCCCTAACAAGATTATAATTAATTAATCAGGATTAAGATTTAATAAGGTAAAATTAGATTATTTTGCATTAACGAAGTTAAGTTATATAAAGTGGTATAATGGTAATCATGCACATGTGTATTGGAGTGTAGTTAAAATAGTAAGGAAGGATGCAATTGAATTAAATAAGAAGTTTGGGGTTAAATGTTAAAAAAATAAGTTTTTAGGGGTTAAAATGTATAGGGACATTTTGGAAATTTTCCTTAGTGAGATATTTATCCCACTCAAGCTTGGGGAATGGCTGGATCGGCATTTGGGGAGATCTCTATCTCTCTCTCTCTTTGGTTATGGTTTAGAGAAGATGAGATTAGGGTTTTGCTGTTTATGCATCATGAGGGAATGGAGAAAGAAGCAGACAAATCAAGTGAAAAGAGAAGAAGAAATCATGAGTGAAGAAGTTGGAGGAAGGAAGATTTGAAGCTTCAAAAGCCAGGTACGGGAGTTAAGTTTTGGTACTGTTCAGGTGAATGATTTAGGGTTTTCCACTCTTCTCTAGTAGGTGTGATATATATATATATATATATATATATCAATATTTCTTTTCAATGGCAAGAGATTACCAAGTTATGATCTAGTAACATTAAAATGATAGCTATAATGTGCATGACTAAGTTAAAAGAGATGGAATATTTATTGTCAATCAAAGGTGGAACTATAGAAGTTTGGTTATGCTTTAAACCATAATAGGAATATAATGATAAGCTTTGAGGCAAGAAAACTTACTTACTTATTTAATCCTGCCCCATGATATAATATGAAAATCGTAAGTCTGCTAGTAGTGGACTAACGAATAAGATGAAATAACCTCACCCAAATCACATAAGTATAAAATATTATAAGATGAAAAATACAAGATGATTGAAGTATCTACGACTGTGTTATAGTATGTCACATGTGGTTTCTAATCTGGTAATCATGAAAGTGAATCAAGGGATCAAATATGAACAAATAGTGACCTTAAGCTATCAGAGAACCTACTTATTTTAATATATGGATCATAAATGCTTGAGGTGTTTATGTATTGATGTGACTAAGTGCAAGAATAGGGAAACTATTCATAGCGAGCAGCAACAAGGTATGTCATCAAGAACTCTCTATGGGTTATGTAAGTACTATACATTGTATAGTTAGTATGAGCATGCTATGATGAGTAGCTTAATTCAATATGTGAACAAGTATGAGTATGGAAAGCTTGTATTTTCATGATTTAAACTGCATATATATATATATGTATAAGCACATATGGACACGCACAATGCTAATAATGAAAGATTACATATTATTAATATCATAAACCTATGACCATCATGATATGAAAGAAAGAAAGTTGATGCAACTATATGATCATATGATAGCATCCATATGTATTGAAGCCTAGAGCTCAATGTTTGAAGTATGATATGAATGATATGCATTCTTTTATGAAAAGTGGCTTTAAGCAAAATAATGTACTAAGTAAAGGAGGATATGTTAAATTAAAGATGTCTTTAAGTGGTTAAGCTTGTGGGTCTTAGTTCAGTTGTGGATTAAATAGGCATGTCTAGAGGAATACAGTCGCACCTGCCATAGTTGACCCCATTTGGGTCTTGTTCCTTAATGGAACCATTGTCTGACCCCGTTTGGATCCATAGTTTGTTCCTTACTGGAATCATTGCTTGACCCCGTTTGGGTTCATTGTTTGATATCTTCGAATATCCATAGTTTGATACCTTCAGGTATCCATTGCTTCCGTTATCCACCCTTCGAACTAGTACTTAGGCAGGCTATTAAAGATGATAAAAAGTGCAAGAAATAAAGTGATATATATATATATATATATGCATTGATTTCTTCATGTAGTTAACATAAGCATGATGAATGACTTATTGTATTGTGTCATTTTATCTTGAACTCCTTTTGGCTATAACCGTCTTTATGAAATGAGATGCCATGTTTAGTATATCATGATTGTGAGATATGTATATCACCTCGACTATGAGGAAGGTTTTCGTGTGAGTGCCGGTGTGAGTTGAATTCCATCGATGGGTTCCATGGAGAATATATGGACCTCAAAGTGTGCACTATTGCACTAGAACTTATATGGAATGTAACAGGTACACTATGTTCCATGTACTCTGCTAATAAAATGCATACATGTTACATCGAGACCTTGTCTTGTAATCATGATATGTAATGCTTGTTCTTTGTGATCACATGTAACTCTGCCAGTCTGTTTAATTATATATAAATGTTTGCACACATGTAGGCTTAATGATAACATTCATTTAACCAAGTGCAATGCCTGGCATAGAATGATGATTGTAAAGGAATCAGGTTACTGTTAGAGAGTATGTCCTAGAGCCCATGTAATAGGGATATTTTTCATATGTATGAATTTATATTTTCAATAAAAGGCATCATTCATTTATTAATGTTGTGTTTAAATACATGAGTTTGTAAATCTTAAATTAATAAATGAAGTCCTAGATATTATAAACACAGTGCGAAGGCAATCATGAAAGTGTTCATGATGTGAGATGTCTATTGCATGCAAATGTGTTAATATCAAAATATCCCTAGTCATAGAATTACCAAGATAGGACATTGTTAATTTGGACAGACTAGCACATGTTATGCTTCTTGAATGGTTCAAGCAGTGGTTCTCATAACTGTGATTATGGAAGATAATCAAAGCTAACATGTGGATGCTTGTTAGAAGAACAAGTTCATTAGAGACCTGCAAAGAGAATCCTCACATGAATATTAAATCTATATCAGTGAGGAATCTCTTCATAGCGGTTGTGCAAGTATCCTTAGACTTGAGATCACCAAAGTTATCTTAAGTAGCAAGTGGTATATTTTGACTCCATAACTGATTACTTCCAACTGGGAGTGAAAATAGTTAGGAGATTGGGTATATCATGACCTACTTGAAGATAGTTGAGTGATTGACAAAGGATTCACCATCCCAAATTTAATAAGGGAAGTTATCTCACATGATTCTATAATTGCCTTGTTCAGAGAATCTCTAGCCAGAGTAATATTCCAAGATGGATAGAGATCCATGGAGGGCATTTTGGGAACAATGGTTAAATTAATAGAACATACATAATTAGATTTATAAGAGTTGACAGAAATCCATACTCAGAATCTAATTGAGATAAGAGTGGTGGAAGGAGTAATTGCACGTTAACTGTTTCTATGGAAGGGTATAGTCAAACCACTTGACTTTCCTGACATTTGGGTAGTTATGATGCCTAGCTAGAGGCAAATCATGACTTGTATAATTATGTATCAAGAATATCAATAGGGATTGATAAAATGATTTAAAGGAGTTTAAATCATGTGAGTTTTGAATAAAACTCACAATTACACATTATACTGCCAACATGGACAGGAACCCAATAGGTCACACACATATAGAGAAAAAGGATAAAATGGTAAAATAACAAGGATAATAATATTTGATATTATTATGGGGATAGAAAAGTGAATAAGATAATAATTAATTAAAGAATTTAATTAATTATGATCAAGTAAAATTGTTCGCGAAACTTTTGAGAAATATTATGTAAAATTGGACCTAATTGAAATAATGTATTTCATAATTAATTATTATTAGACTATAAGTATTATAGGGCTGATATAATAATTAATAGGTCCATTGGAGGAATTATAAAGGGGCTAGAGAAAATGAAGTTGGCACAGAAGCCCTCCATTAGAGGGCCACACGCTAACTCCATCATAGAAGGCCTTAGAGGCCTATTTCTTGGAACAAGTTAAAATAAATATGTTACATAAGTGTTGTGGAGCCTACATATTTAATTTGGTTGGATTTGGAATTCATTTGGGTAATTAAATCCAAGTATTTGTACAAAGGGCCTAGTTTGTGGATTTTATGTATAGTCTTTTATGAAAAGGCCTAAATTAGATTTAATTGAGCCCAAATAATTATAAATAATTTCAGAAGCCCAATTAATAATTCTCTAGCAATTTTAAAGAGCCCAATCGCATTATAAAGTTGGATTTTTAACCTAATTATAAAAATTCAAATAATGAGGAATTAGGGTTAAGTGAGAAAACACTTAAGAAAAGTTTCTTCTCTTTTCTCTCTATCCTAGCCGCCACCTCCCTTTGCTAGCTCAAGGGATTTTCGGCCAGCCCCTTGTTCTCTCTCAATTGTTGGTTCATTCTATCATTCTCTAGTGTGGATTACTCATTGGAGGTATTCAATTTTAGACACTGTGATTTACAACAACCCGGTGCGAAGGAAAATCAATTGTACAACAAAAATCAAAGGTGATTTTTCTTATTCTCATTAATATGAATATTGTACATTCATGGCAAGATCATTAATATTGGTTAACAATTTTAAATTTCACTTATGTATGAGATGCATGTAACCGATAAATTCCAACATGGTATCAGAGCCCAGGTTTTGTCATGAATATACAATTCTATATTTTTCTGTGGAATAAATTTTATTTTTAAGTTATTTATTTCATGAACTTTAAAATATTAGATTTAATTGTTCATGAATGAGAAATATTGATTTCTGGATATATGTGTGATCAAATAAATAAAATGAAAACAAAAACGATTCTTTTGAGAAAAAAATCTAGGTTTTTGTATGAAAAACTTGTAGATTTAGGGGCTGTTCTAAATTATTTTTTATAGATCCATTATAAGATCATTTAGATGATAATTTATGTGTTTAATATGTGATAATAAGCCATAGGATCAAACGAAATTAAAATCAAACAAGTTTTACATGAAAACTAGTTTAGTCGAAAAGTTCGATAAATTGGTGTTCTTCGTGTGTTCTTGATATGTTCTTGGTGTATTCTTGTTCAAAACGATTTTTAATCTTCTAAATCTGATATATTAAAGTGTTTTTAATTAATTGAATTAATTAAAATGGGCCTTAAATTAATTTGATTAATTTTAATTCATTAAAATCACTTAATGGGCTTAATTATATTTACGGACTTGGTTTAAATTAGTGAATGACTTGGTGGGCCCAAGGAGCTGATTTAAATTAAATATTATAAATAATAATTAAGTTTATTAATGGATTTTAAGGTCTGGAGTGGGCATGGCTCATTCCAAAAGGCCCAAATGGTCCAATAGACACAAAACTAGTTTGTGTGTGAACATATTTAGGGTTTAATTTGGTGGGTTTCGGCCTACCCTTTATCTTAAGCCCACAATTGATTCTTTTAATTATTTAATATAATTAATTAATTAATTAAATAATCAATTAATAATTAATTAATAATCAATTGGATTGATTATTAAGGCAAGAACACACACACGCAAAAAGGTTTTCTAAAATGGAAAAAGTTTCCTAATTTGATCACATTATTAAAATAACTCAAAAGTATGTTTCAAGAGTTGAAACAAAGTTAGTAATCCATTTATTTATGCATTAGAAATGCATATAAGGGTGTATGGTTGGCATGATGGATAGTTATGGATAAGGCCCAATGTGATTGAGCATTATGCATGTTTTGGCCCAATGAGGACTTTCATGTCCCGGCCACTTATTTTTGGTTTGTATTTCTTTTCAAATTGTAATATGTAATTAGATTACTTAGATTAGAATTAGAAATAGAGATGGAGACCACTATCAAGGAGCAAGATGGGCTGGATGGAGATCCAACAAGCTTGAAGATAATGTAATTATTTTTCTTGTTAGAATCATGCATACTACCTAGGTGTGACCTTTTGAGTTCCCTATTGGCTCGGGGAAATCAATGTAGTAAAGTCCATAACTATACCATATTTATATGCTTATATTTATGTGATAGATATATGATGCATACCAATGTATGCCAACCATGTATGATGAGACTTAATTAACTAAAACCCTCAAACAAATACTAAGGTATATAAGCCTTTCATTAATTTGAGGAGAACTAGAGTTCTTTATAATGTGGGTTGTTGACCACAATCAAGCTCACATTATATCGAATATGTTCAAATCTAATTAAATGGATCATCTTAGCTAGCCCATTAGCTTGTTGACCACAGTCAAGGCTAATAGTTCTAGAGGCAAGATTAGGGAATGCATATACGATATGCATGCATCAAGAGTTGATAACCTAATGATCCAATAGTTGTGTAGAGACACAATTGGTATAAAGATACCTACCTTTCAAGGGTATGGAGTTTGGCTTGTTAACCACAGTCAAAGTCAAATTACATATCAAGGATTGGATATTGGCCCACTAGGAAAACCATCGGCTTTTCTCGGATTATAAAGTGAGGGCTATTAATTCGCAATAAAATAGTGGGAGTAAGTGGATTAATTAAAGACCTTATTAATGCATACATATATATGAACATACTCTCATATCTTTTTTTTTCACATCTAGGTCATCATCATAAGCACATCAAACATTAATATACGATCAATCTTGGATAACAAGCTGGTTGGCAGCAACTATTCTAACTGGATCAGGCAAGTGAGAATTGTTCTCAAAGCTAAAAAGATCCATTATGTCTTGGATAAAGATCCACCACCACTTCCATCAGATGATGCCATTGATGAGATCAAAGGCATTTATCAAAAATACATGGAGGATAGTGAAGCGGCAGCATGTCTGATGTTGGGTGCTATGTCCTTGGAGCTTCAGAAGCAACATGAGATGATGGATGCTAGAACCATCATTTTGTATCTAGAGGAGCTTTATTCTTCTCAGGCTAGAACTAAGCAATATGAGATTGCTTGAGCTCTATTTAGCAGCAAAATGGTGGAAGGCAGCTGCTACTCATGCATTGAAGATGTATGGGTATATTGAGCATTTGAGTAGACTTGGATATGTTATGGATAATGATCTATACATAGATTTAATCTTGTACTCGTTGGCTCCAAGTTATGCACCTTTCGTGCTTAACTTCAACATGAACAAGATCCAAGTAACCATTCCTGAGTTAATCAATATGCTCAAGACAGCTGATGGATCCTTTAAGAAGGATCCAAAAAGTGTCATGGTTGTCACTTCTACTAAAGGTAAGAAGCAGAAGAAGAAGAAGAAGAAGAAGAAGAAGAAGACAACCAAGGAGTAACCAAAGAATGGTGGGATCTCCAAGAAGAAGGTTGCCAAAAAAGAAAATCCCAAAGGAACTTGCTTCCATTGTGGAAAGGATGGTCATTGGACGCGTAACTGCAAGGCCTATCTAGATTCTCTTAAAGAGAAGAAGCATGCTGATGCTTCTACTTCAGGTATTCATATGATTGAAATTAATACTTATTCTATTGCTTCAAAACAATCTTGGGTATTAGATACCGGATGTGGATCTCACTTATGTAATGATCTACAGGGGCTTAGAAGCTTTAGAAGAGTTAGAAAGGCAGAGATATGTTTGTAGTCAGCTACTGGACAAAACATCTCTACAACAGTTGTGGGGACTTATCATTTGCCTCTTCTTAGTGGATTAGAACTGGAATTAAATAATTGTTATTATGTTCCAGCTTTATCCAAAAGTATTATTTCTTTCAGTATTTTATTGAACGGTTATGACATTTCTTTAAAGGACAAGTGTTGTTTCATTTTTAAGAGCAATATGTTTTATGCAAAAGCTATCATTGAGAATGGTATATTTGTTCTTGATTTAATTAAAGAAGTGCATAATGTGGATACCAAAAGAATGAAACATGATAATCTAAATACCTCATATTTATGGCATTGTCGTTTAGGCCATATAAATGAGAAACGCATGACCAAATTATACAAGTCAGATGATTTCGGATTCATTTGATTATGAATCATTTGATACATGCGAATCTTGTTTATTGGGAAAAATGACAAAAACTCCCTTTATTGGTAAAGGAGAACGAGCTAAAATGGTTTTGGACTTAATACATTCTGATGTATGTGGTCCAATGACTACACATGCCAGAGGAGGTTACTCCTACTTCATTTCTTTCATAGATGATTATTCCAGGTTTGGATACATCTATCTAATGAAATATAAATCAGAAGCATTTGAAAAGTTCAAAGAATTCAGAAATGAAGTAGAGAAACAACTTGGAAAAAGTATTAAAGCACTTAGATCATATCGAGGTGGAGAATACTTAAGCCAAGAGTTTCAGGATTATCTTAGAGATAATTGGATTTTATCTCAATGGACTCCACCATATACGCCATAACACAATGGTGTATCTGGAAGGAGAAATCGAACACTATTAGATATGGTTCGATCAATGATGAGCCGAGCAGACTTGCCTAAGTCTTTTTGGGGATATGCACTAGAAATTGCTGTTTATGTGTTAAACAGAGTTCCTAGTAAATCGGTTGATGTTACTCCATATGAGATGTGGAATAACAAGAAACTCACGCTTTCTCATATGAAAGTATGGGGTCGTCCTGCTTGTGTGAAGAGGACAATGTCAGACAGACTAGATGTTAAGTCTGACAAATGTTTATTTGTAGGATATCAAAAAGAAATATTTTGATATTATTTCTATCATCCCTTAGAACAAAAGGTGTTTGGTTCAAGGCATGTTGTCTTCTTGGAAAGAGAATTTCTCCTACGAGAGGACAGTGGGAGTAAAATTGAACTTGGTGAAGTTCAAGACCCACAAATAGAAGTAGATCAACCGATTGAACCCGAAACTGAATTTCATAATGATGAGATTGTAGTTGAACCTGATTATATGCAAAATCCTAGAACATCTACTAGGATGCGTTCTATCCCTGTGAGATATGGATTTCACATTGATTTGAATAGAGGCATAACTGTAGTAGAGGACAAGGAGCCTACAAACTATCAAGAAGTTTTGAACAGTTCAGAACATGATTTATGGCTTAAGGCTATGCAGACTGAAATGGACTCCATGTATGAGAATAAAGTATGGACTTTAACTCAATCACCTGAAGGGATAAAACCTATAGGGTGCAAATGGGTCTTCAAAAAGAAGACTGACATGAAAGGTAATATAGTTACCTATAAAGTTCGCTTAGTTGCAAAGGGTTATCGTTAAAAAGAAGGTATTGACTATGATGAAACCTTTTCTCCTGTAATGATGCTTAAGTCTATAAGAATACTTTTAGCCATTGCAGCTCATTATGATTATGAGATTTGGCAAATGGATGTGAAGACAGCTTTCCTAAATGAAAATCTTACTGAGGATGTGTATATGATACAACTAAAAGGGTTCACATCAGGAAATGGCGAAAAGGTATGCAAGCTTCAAAGATCCATTTATGGATTGAAGCAAGCCTCTAGGAGATAGAACATATGATTCAATGAAACAATCAAAGAGTTTGATTTCTTACAGAATGAAGATGAACCTTGTGTGTATAAAAGGGTCAGTGGGAGTGCAATTGTCTTCCTAGTTCTATATGTATATGACATATTGATCATGGAAAATGACATTTCTCTTCTCCAATCTGTTAAAATATGGTTATCCAAGAAATTCTCCATGAAAGACCTTGGAGAAGCATCCTATATTTTGGGAATAAGGATCTATAGAGATAGATCCAATAGGTTGCTAGGTCTTTCTCAAAGTACATATATAGATAAAGTATTGAAGAGGTTCAATATGGATCTCTCTAAGAAAGGGTTTATACCCATGGTGTATGGGAAACACTTTTCTAAGTCTATGTGTCCGCAGACACTAGAGGATAAAGAGAGCATGAATAGAATACCATATGCATCTGCAATTGGTTCTATCATGTATGCTATGTTATGTACACGTTCAGATGTAGCATTTGTGTTGAGTGTCACAAGCAAATTCCAATCCAATTTTAGAGAGGAACACCGGGCAGTTGTTAAGAATATCTTTAAGTACTTGAGAAGGACTAAGAATATATTCTTAGTATATGGAGAGGGCAGTTTGGAAGTAAATGGGTATACAGATGCTAGCTTCCAATCTGACAAAGTTGATTGTAAATCACAGTCTGGTTATGTGTTCATAATGGGAGGAAGAGCAGTTAGTTGGAAGAGTTCCAAATAAGAAACAACTGCTGATTTCACAACATAAGCTGAGTACATTGCCGCTTTGGAAGCAACCAAAGAAGCAGTTTGGATCAAAAAGTTCATAACTGAACTAGGAGTGGTGCCTAGCATTGTTGATCCGATTCCTTTATATTATGACACCAATGGAGCCATTGCACAAGCAAAGGAACCACGGTCTCATCAGCGATCCAAGCATGTTCTCATATGCTACCATCTCATAAGGGAAATAGTAGCTAGAGATGATGTGAAAATAGAAAGGATTCCCACAGATGATAATGTGGCGAATCCCCTCACTAAAGCACTTTCCTAGATTAAGCATGATCACCATATAAATAGCATAGGTTTAAGACATATGAGTGATTGGCTCTAGTGCAAGTGGGAGATTGTTAGAGAGTATGCCCTAGAGCCTATGTAATAGGGATGTTTTTCATATGTATGAATTTATATTCTCAATAAAAGTCGTCATTCATTTATTAATGCTATATTTAAATACATGAGTTTTTAAATCTTAAATTAATAATTGAAGTCCTAGATATTATAAATACAGTGCGAAGGTAATCATGAAAGTGTTCACGATGTGAGATGTCTATTGCATGCAAATGTGTTAATATTTAAATATCCGTAGTCATAGAATTAACAAGATAGGACATTGTTAATTCGGACAGACTAGCACATGTTATGATTCTTGAATGGTTCAAGCAGTGGTTCTCATAACTGTAATTATGGAAGATAATCAAAGCTAACATATGGATGCTTATTAGAAGAACAAGTTCATTGGAGACCTACAAAGAGAATCCTCACATGGATATTAAATCTATGTCAGTGAGGAAATCTTCATAGCTGTTGTGCAAGTATCCTTAGACTTGAGATCACCAAAGTTATCTTAAGTAGCAAGTGGTATATTTTGACTCCATAACTGATTACTTCTAACTAGGATTGAACATAGTTAGGAGATTGGGTATATCATGATCTACTTGAAGATAGTTGAGTGATTGACAAAGGATTCACCATCCCAGATTTAATAAGGGAAGTTATCTCGCATGATTCTATAATTGCCTTGTTCAGAGAATCTCTGACCAAAGTAATATGCCAAGATGGATAGAGATCCATGGAGGGCATTTTGGGAATAATGATTAAATTAATATAACATACATAATTAGATTTATATGAGTTAACAGAAATTCATACTCAGAATCTAATTGAGATAAGAGTGGTGGAAGGAGTAATTACACGGTAACTGTTTCTGTGGAAGGGTATAGTCAAACTACTTGACTTTCCTGACATTTGGGTAGTCATGATGCCTAGCTAGAGGCCAATCATGACTTGTATAATTATGTATCAAGAATATCAATAGGGATTGATAAAATGATTTAAAGGAGTTTAAATCATGTGAGTTTTGAATAGAACTCACAATTACACATTATACTGCCAACATGGACAGGAATCCAATAGGTCACACACATATAGAGAAAAAGGATAAAATGATAAAATAACAAGGATAATAATATTTGATATTATTATGGGGATAGAAAAGTGAATAAGATAATAATTAATTAAAGAATTTAATTAATTATGATCAAGTAAAATTGTTCGCGAAACTTTTGAGAAATGTTCTGGAAAATTGGACCTAATTGAAATAATGTATTTCATAATTAATTATTATTAGACTATAAGTGTTATAGGGCTGATATAATAATTAATAGGTCCATTGGAGGAATTATAAAGGGGCCAGAGAAAATGAAGTTGGCGCAGAAGCCCTCTAGAAGAGGGCCACACTCCAACTCCATCATAGAAGGCCTTAGAGGCCTATTTCTTGGACCAAGTTAAAATAAATATGTTACATAAGTGTTGTGGAGCCTACATATTTAATTTGGTTTGATTTGGAATTCATTTGGGTAATTAAATCCAAGTATTTATACAAATGGCCTAGTTTGTGGGTTTTATGCATAGTCTTTTATGAAAAGGCCTAAATTGGATTTAATTGAGGCCAAATAATTATAAATAATTCCAGAAGCCCAATTAATAATTCTCCATCAATTTTAAAGAGCCCAATCTCATTATGAAGTTGGATTTTTAACCTAACTATAAAAATCCAAATAATGAGGAATTAGGGTTAAGTGAGAAAATACTTAAGAAAAGTTTCTTTTCTTTTCTCTCTACCCTAGCCGCCACCTCCCTTTGCTAGCTCAAGGGATTTTTGGCCAGTCCCTTGTTCTCTCCCAATTGTTGGTTCATTCTATCATTCTCTAGTGTGGATTACTCATTAGAGGTGTTCGATTTTGAACACTATGGTTTGCGACAACCCGGTGCAAAGGAAAATCAACTGTATAACAAAAATCAAAGGTGATTTTTCTTATTCTCATTAATATGAATATTGTACATTCATGGCAAGATCAATAATATTGGTTAAAAATTTTAAATTTTGCTTATGTATGAAATGCATGTAACCGATAAATTCCAATGGTTACCATGCTAAGATAACATGAAGGATGTAAAGTCCATGAATCTACTATAAGAATTGCACGATATATGTGATGTAATTATGCCTATCAGGACTACTTGTAGATGCTATATGACCTAAGTATATCCCTTATATTGTGAATTAAGGTTGAATGCCTATCTTAGGTGGATAAAGTGATTTAATGTTGTAAGTAGAAATCTTGTACCATTGATAACTATATTGTCTAGCCTCTTGATAAAAAGGATTATGTGAGGTATATGGAGGTTTACACGCTCATATGCATAATGATAACATTGACCTAACTAAGTGCAACATATGATATAAATTGGTGTTGTAAGAGGTTTAAGCTACCATGTTAAGATAACATTAAAGAATACATATGCAAGAAACAGGAATGAGAACTGAGTTATTATAAGAAGAAATCATGACTAACAATATGAAAAGAGATGTTGTATGGCATAAGCATTTTCTTAAGCATGCTATATCGACTAATTGAAGCAAGTCGAGCTTATACGATCAATAATCATGATTTTCTTGAGTTATAAGAAGAAAGAATTATGAAATGCATGTATGATAATAGTTTGACATGAATAGTATGCTATGATGATGTTTGTGAAGCAACTATTCTAAGCAGGGTCAAGCTAAGTTTAAGTAAATACTTTAGATTATTGTAATAGGGTATTCATTGTTAAGGCTAAAGTCTTTCCCAAATGATCAGTATAATAAATTCATATGTTATTTGGTATTATAAGATAATAAGGGGTTATGTATATTTATGCATGATAATATGACTCAGTTAAAAGAGTATTATATATATATATATATATATATAGAGAGAGAGAGAGAGAGTTTTTGTTCCCCAATAAGTTTTATACCTTAGCACGAGTTTGTTTATCCTTGTAGGTTTCAAGAAAAACACCAGAGGATCGGCAAGATGCGGTTGCCTTGAGGATGTCAAGATGCTTGAAGGCCTTTTATGTTATGATTAATTATCCATAAGTTTGATTTATTTAATTGTGGCATGTAATTATGGCCTGTCTTATTATTATTATTATTATTATTATTATTATTATTATTATTATTATTATTATTATTGCTGCCTAGTCTTTAATAGGTTTATGATGATGACGATAATGATTGATGATTATTCATGGTTAAGGAATTAGGGTGTTACAAATATTTACCACCAAAAGTGGCTAATAATTAAGAAAAAACTAATGGTTAAAAAAACCATTTGAGAATTTATTTATGATATGATATGAAAGTACATTGATCATATACTTGTTACGTATGATTATATTATTAAATTTTATAAATTTTTCGTCTTAAAAAATGAAAGATGTGAATATAAACTTGTATATGCTTGTAAATGTACAATGTAGGGCCCCAAATTCTACACCAGTAGGAATATGACACATTCATAGGAATGTGTGTCTATATATACACACACACACATGAATAGCAATGGTTAAGTAAGTTTGTGATTAGTTGAGACATAGACATCATTAAGACAAAAGTTATGGTTAATTCCATAAAATGTTAGCTTGAGTTATACATGCATAATTACATGTGAAAATGGATTCATATGATCATCTCCTTAATTACTTATGCAATTAATAACTAAAATTAGTCAAAGGGAAGAAGTTGTAATTTGGCAAAGAGCTACAAAGTGCAGATAATGAGAAGCCCACACGTGCTCTTTTAGAATGTGTTATGGAAATCATGAATTTAAGTGTGAAAAAAAGGGTTGGCCGAGCAATCCAAGGGAAAAAAACTCAAATTTACTTGTGCTCTTTCTCTCCCAAAAACACATCAAAATCCTGTTCTAAAGGGTTTGTAAGGAGAGGTCAAGTTAAGTTGGATTTTAAAGCACGAAAAGGTAATTTCATATGGACTTTTAATTTCTTCTTCCTTTTTCTTTTGTCCCTCTTAAGGAACTAGAATTTATGGGTTAAAAATGACACATATACATGCGTATGAAGGTGATCTAGTAGAAAGAATTAGCAAGTGATTGGAAAGGAAGAGTTAAAGCATAAAAAAAGGATTTTCGGTTGAACAAGATATGAGAATCTCTTACCTCTATTTGTCTATGTTAAATATGATTTGACTATGTATATGCAACAACACAAAAATACATTTATTCTCATTGGAGAACTTTATAAACAATAGTAATAGAAACTATGCTACTATATTACTTATAATGAAAGTGTTATCATGTGTAACACATCACTATTTAGCAATTTCTTTAACAATTTATTTCTTTTCTATGAATGCCTGCCTAAGTTTTGTAGGTGTAGATAATATACGTTGTGCCTGAAGATATTAATCTTGTGGATCCAAATGGGGTCAAGACTGTAGTCGCTATAGGGAATAACTATAGACCTAAATAGGGTTAAACTACCGCAATTGCATTTTTACTTTATAGGCATGCTTATCTATCCACAACCAAGTTCTATATACAAGCTTTGATCTATTTTCATATTTTTTCCATACCACAAGATTAATCCATTTTAATAAACATGTGTACAATTATAAGTATTCATAATGATCACAATAGTATAATTTTAATCGTACATGCATATTTGAGAATGTACTCGTCAATAAAATATGCATATCATTTCATTAAACACCTTTAATCCTTACATGTTTATGTGTGAAGTCATAGATATATGTATATATATGCGCATCTAGGCATTTCATACCATGCATTACCCTAAACAATTATGTTCAAAATACCCTAAGTGTGCTTAAAAGTGTTCGGGCAAGTTTCAGTGTCTATTAGGACCTAAAAATCATGTATAAGTTATAACAGGGGAAGTACTCGGCTGATACAAATTGGTCTCAGCCGTGTGCAATGGTCAAAATAGGTATAGAGCGGTCCACATGGTTTAGACAAAATGGTCTTGGCTGTGTGCCTCATCCTGGCCTACGAATTCTATAAACAGTTTTCTTAAGTGAGATTGCACTTCAAATTAGACCTAGCAAACAACATTTTTGGTCAAGTGTTCTTCTACAAAGTTTTTCTAATATATTTCTAGTTTCCAAATCATTAAAAATCATTTCATTTGGCCTTTTAAATCTCAATATATTCACTAAACAATTTGGACTTCTCCCAACAGTAGGGTAGCAGACATAGTCAGGGTTTAAGCTAAATTTTTCCTATCATAGGGGAAGAAACAGATGCTGATGTCTCTTATGAAATTCAGGTTTATGAGTCTAGTTTCTATTTCAACTTGAATTACTCAATTTGGAGCTCTCAAACTCCAAATATAAGCAAAACAGTTCGGATAGGTTCAGTAAACCTAAGGACATATTTTTTTGCTAAAAGAGGATCTATCCCATATTTCGGTTCCTATGAAAAATCAACCCTTATATTCATGTATCCTTTTATTAAAACTCCCAATTTAACACTTTTAATCACTGTAATAAGGTAATCATCCAAAAACATTACAAGAAGTTCTTTTGCCTTTTTAGTGGTTATCCCTCATTCAAGCTCCTTCTCCTTCCTTTTCTTTACCTTTGCTGGATTGGCCTTCCTAAAATGGTAACCTCTAAATTCTCTCCTCAAGAAGAATCGAGTTAAGATTTTTAGGAACTATTTAAGGGTTAATTGAGAGAAAATGGTTGCCTTAGACTTCTTAAAGTGGCCTGCCCCTATCTCCCTTAAATCCCTTGATTTTTCTACTTTTCTAAAGAAGATTCTGAGGAGAATAGGTGCCTTGCTCCCATTTTGACTTTTCTAAATTTGCTCTTAACTTCTTAAATTTATGTTTTTACCCCTAAACTTTCTCTTTTCCTTTTCAATTAGGTTCCTTGATTAACATCTTTCCTATAATTGATCACATACATGGCTTAATTTAAAATGACTATTTTACCATTCCTCTATTAAGGTAATATTCTTTATGCCCTAACTTGTAGTTCACTAACTATACACACACACAATGATCCTGTTATCATTTAAGAATATCTGTATATTCTCCCAAGGCCTAATTAGGGGCCTCACATTGACACCTTCACCTTTAATGATGCCCAAGAGTCTCTCGTTGCTAAAAGTCTTTCTTTTTCTTTGTTGCTTGGCCAATTTTGTTTTTTTTTCTTATATTATTATATTATTTTTTTATTATTATTGTTATATACATATTATTATATATGTTTGTATTATATTATTTTTAGCCTATTACTTATTTATTCTATTAATTTTCCTAGCATATTATTTTGTAAGTCATTATATGTTAATTTTATTAGCTAATTATAATAAATTTCATACTTTATTTATGTATTAATATTGTATTTTTGCATAATATTGCATATATTATTGTATTATTTTTTTATTGTTATAAATGTTATTTTTACATATTATTGTTTAATTTATCAATAATATGTTGTTGATATTCTTTTGATATATTTAAAATTATTTTACTCATTGCTTATTTTATTGGCTTAATTAAATTTATAATTTAATTATCAAATAGCTTATTTGCATATTTGTGCAATATTTGATTTATTTAATTCAAATCATATTTTATATTCTTATTTTTAATGATAATATTTATAATAATTATTATTAATATTATCATTAATGCTTTTACTATTATTGCTCTCACTATTTCATATATATGTTATTATTTTCATTTAATTTATCAATTCATTTTATATATTCAATTATTGTATTTAATTTTGCATTTAATTCATTACTGACTAATTATCTTTTTTCATTTCATATTTTAATATACGTGTCACAGTCTCGGGTTGAGTTGGAAAATCTAAGCAGGTTAGCTTAGGATTTCCTTATTATTTTTAGGCTGTACTAATATATTTAATGCCTTCCATTTAATTATATGTAATAGCATAGTGAAAAAATGGATTTTTGCACGATAATTAGAAAAATTCATATTAAATATTTTTATCTAATTAATTAGATTTTTCTCATAAAATGGACTGACATCCTATTTTATTTCAAAAATTACATAAAAGAATTTCATAAATATGTATAGGGGAAACCAATGTCCCAAATCAATTAATAGCCTGATTTATGCATGTTTTACTTATATTATTATTCTTTAATGTTTTGTTTATCGCACATAAATGGATTTTTGAACGATAAATTAAAAGCTCACCAAATAATTTATACTTTAAATTAATCAATTAAGACAATTCCTTTCTTTTGAGCCACATGTGCTTAACGCCCTTTTTTTTGTCTAAAATACACCTCGAAATTTTGACTTTTCGCAAATATATATGAGAGGACCACCGTCCTTATTCAAATAAACTCAATTAATTCCTCGATTTATGTATGATTTTATCTTTATATTTATTCTTTCATTCTTTAATGCTTTCAAATGCCATGCTTTTACAGCTTTCCAACATGTTTGAGTGCACTTTATTTTTCTAGCATAACATCGCGTGTGAGAAAAGAGATAAAATGAATTAATCATTAAAACTCATTTATACAACATTAACCAAAGGTATAAATAGGAGTGAAGTCCAAAATATCTCTGGTTTTGGCTTTATAAGGTTAGAGCTCATTTTCTAATGTTTTATTGGATGGCGACTCTATGATACCTGCCTTGTTGTGTCCACCAGATGCTCTCGTAGGTTGATTGCCAGTAAATAAATAGGGATACCCCAAGACATTATCTCATACCTTTTTAAGGCCTGAGACATTACGAATTGGGTTGAATCCCTATCCATTGGAAATTTATGTATGATTTTATCTTTTATCTTTACATTTATTTTTTCATTCTTTAATGCTTTCAAATGCCATGCTTTACAACTTTCCAACGTGCTCGAGTGCACTTTATATTTCTAGTATAACATCGCGTGTGTGAAAAGAGATAAAATAAATTAATCATTAAAACTCGTTTATACAATATTAACTAAAGGTATAAATAAGAGTGAAGTTCGAACTATCTCTGGTTTCGGCTCTGTAAGGTTAGAACTCATTTTTCTAATGTTTTATTGGATGGCGACTTAATGATATCTGTCCTGTGGTGCCCAACAGATGTCCTTATAAGTTGATCACCATCAAATAAATTGGGATACCTTAAGACGCTATCTCATGCCTCTTGAGGCCCGTGGCATTACGGATTGGGTTGAATCCTTATTTATTGTGAAGCGACCGACCTTCGTTAGTTAAATGAACTTGATCCAATCTTGAGCCCTAAAAGCAGGCTTTAGAGAGAAAATTGGATGCCTATGGGGTTTGGCGCTCGTCACTCTCATAAATTGATCACTTTACAATAGAAAAGGATTTAGGCCCAATTCTATTATTAATGATCAACCTATGAAGGCATCTAAATAGGCTCAAGAGGTAGGTATCACGAAGTCACCACCCAACAAAACATTGGAAAAGTAAATCTAACCTTTGATGCCTAAACAAAGATTGGTGTTCGGGACATCACTCTTACTTACACCCCGATTAGGTGTTGCTTATAATTAGATTTTTATTATTATTCCACTACCTCCCTTCTCACATGATGCATTACAAGGAAATAAATAAACACATCAAGCATTTTAGAAAGCAATAGATAAAAGCAATAAGTAAATAAAATAATCCTACTTAAATTATAACAAAGGCAAATTGTCCAAAATGAAAATAAAAATGCATACATAAATCAGGGTATTTATTGGATTGGTTCCCTTATACACATTTACAAAAATTATTTTTATGTGGTTTTTTGGATGACAGTGGATATTGGTCCATTTTATTTGAAAAGTGAAATTAATCAAGTACAAAATTTTTTAAGTGAGTTATTTTTAGTAACATGCCAAAAAATCTCATTTTTACTACCTATTATATCCCCAAATGAAATACATCCAAAAAAATAAATAATAATAAATGAAAGAAATAAATAAATGAAATAAACAAAGAAATAAAGCATAAGTAAAAAAAATAAATAAATAATGCAAAATAAAAGGAGAGGGACAGAGGTTATAACTATCTAAGAGATGTCTCCAAAATATGCTAGTCTCCCAAAATGAACTCCAGAAGATATAAGAAACAAATTGCTGAATATAACACAAAAAGAACAAAGAAATTAGTATCACAAGGTAATAATAAACCAAATAATAAAATTAAATAACATGAAAAATGCATACTGGAATAAATATTCAACATACAGAATGCTAAATGTGTCGAAATAGAAGCCAAAAATGACATTAAAATATGATTAACATGCAAAATAAGTTATACTAGTGAAATGACACGTAAAAATAACCTAACAGGTCTGAAAAAAAGGGCCATGGATAGCTAAGCAACCAAGGAGGTATGGGACACAAAGAAGGCACCGAGATGTCCCATCAATCGCTGTGATCGATAGCCATTTATCAGGCCTTCTTCCTATCTCTCACTCAAAAACATAAGCAGAATGTAGAATTTCATGCCGAAAACTATGAAAATCAATCAAACCCTAAATACACATGTTTATAGCCCTAAAACATGTCAAAACTAAAGAAGAAACCAAATTATATTCTAAATCATATTAAAATAGATAGAAAATATGCAAACACAGAGATTAATCTAAGATTTTAACATGCATTACTATCATACCATTCTAACATGTTAAATAGATTCAAATCATCATGGCAAAACATGGCATCACGAGAATGATGAAAAACAAATTAAAATTCATAAATAAAAAAGATGGCATCATAGATAACAAATAAATCTAATCTAACATGTGATCATGATATGAGCTAAAAGAGAGAGAAAAGCTAAAGTTTAGAATATTGTCCTTAGGAATCTTGATTTTGTAACTCTAGAAAGCGTGATCCAAGCTTCGATCCTTAATTCCCACATTCAAGAAAGAAATGTGTGTGTGTTTTTGGTGTTAAAGATTGCTCAGAGCTTTAACCTCCAAAACAAAGAATCAAATTTCTTTTTCTCAAAATTCTACTCTTATTTCCAAAGAATCCCCATTTGGTAACCCTAGATTTGGCTTAAATACCTAGGGAAGAGTTAGAGATTAACTCCAACTATAATCCCTATGAATTTGGAAATTTAAATCCATAAAATCTGCATAGGACTCCACGATTTTGAATGATGGAAAATATAGGAAAATCCCCATAAATGGGCATCCGTCATTGACAGAAGACTGTTACTCACACGAATTTTCAAAATTCACAAAAATACCCTTGAATTTAACCTGGATATTTGTGGCCATGACTCAATGATGGATGGCTATCTATCATTGAGCCAGAGACGGTCCTAGACAGTCTAAAAAGATGTCTACTAGGAGACAGCCCTAAAGAAAATGGCCACTAATGGCTGTATGTCATAGACAGGGACCAGAATTCAAGGTTTTTCTAGTTTTTTTGAAACTCTAAAAAAGCAAAGTTAAAAGCCATAAAAATATTTCATAAATATGTTGAAACCAAGGGAGAAACTCAAGATTCTCACTTTCTGTTAGAAATATAAGTGGTTTCTCATCATCGGGTAACCTCGATCTGGGTTGCCTTGGGTCATAATGTCTACAGTTGCCCCCAATTTTGGGGAACTTGTGCACTAGTACCTAATTGAGCCAAAATTTAGAGTGAAAGGATAAGAGATGCATACCTGAGACAATGAATCTCTACTTATAAAAGACACGTGCCATTTGAGGCAGTGAATCTCTAGTTATAAAAAACACATACATTTAAGGCAGTGAATCTTGGTTGTATAAGACATGTACCATTTGAGGCAGTGAATCTCTAGTTGGGTAGTTACCATCAGCTTGTCAATGTGTTAAACCTCTGTTGGTTGGGTAGTTACCATCAGCTTGTCAATGTGTTAACCCTTAGTTGATTGTCTAATTAGCGCCAGCTTGTTAGCATGCAGAATCAAGACGAGTTGTTTGTATCTGATTAGTGCTAGCTTGTCGGCATATAGAATCAGATAGAACTATTGATTGGTTGATGCCATTTGTTGAATTGAAAATCACTTAACGTGAGCCTTAGCTTCATCCTTTGATGTGAATGCCAGGCCTTCACATAATACTAAAACACCATCCCATCTTAATATTGACAAATTGTTAGATATGCTAATTTGAGCTTTAACAAAATTAACATATGTGTGGTGCATACATGGAAAGTGACACTGTGAAATATTATATTGATCACTTTCATCAACTCTAACATCATTCATGTTCAAATTCTGAAGGCCTTCAGTTACATGGATTGCATTATTTTGAACAAAGTTATCATCCCTGTTTTTAGCGGTTTCCTAACCAATATCATTCAAGTCTATGTCTTCATCATCCTCATCTTGATCAAAATTTAAAGAAATATACCTGTTATTTGCAACATTTTCATCATTGCATGCAACATTCCTACGATTTAAGCTAGAACATGATGCAAAATTCCTTTGATTTTGCCTTCTGGAAATGTCGATTGCTTCTGACTTTCAATCACCTCGATCTTGCTGAGGGACTTGAAGTATAATAATGGTAACAAACTATGTCCCAAATTGATTGTCTTATAGTATGAAGTATAAATGTTGCTGGAATCGATATTTTCTAATTCCTACATTATATGTACATATTTAAATTATTAATGCATCAATTTACTACTTTCGTCATAAATAAATCCTCTCAAAATTTTTTAATATTTATTCACATAGCAAACAATTTTTTTTTACTACCTACACAAATTATAATTTTTTTCACTTTTCAAATCTTGCAATTTATATATTTTTAATTATTACAATACTTAATTTTTATATACATATTATTATATATGTGCATTATATATATATATATATATATATTGTAATACCCCTAATGGTATTCTAAGAGCGATAGATGATCATTTCACATGAGACAGAGGTTGATCATGTGACTAATTAAGGGAAATTGCAAATTAGGAATTTAATTAAAAATTTAAATTAAAAGTTTTGTGGTAGAAATGTGAATTGTGAGAAATGAGAGACCAAATTAAGAAACATCATATAAAGAGGGATTAAAATGAAACCTTTTCAAGATTTTTATTAGTAACCAATAGGAATTTAACAAATGTAAGGCTATGAAAGAAAGAAGAAAATATGATTTTCTTGCTTAAGTTGGTCGGCCATCCTTGGCTAAAGACTCATTTTGGCTTCTTTTATTTTTTTCTTTATTTATTTTATGATTCTTCTCTCCTTCTCCATTTTTATGGTGCTCCAAGAAGAATAAAGGCTGTAGATGGTAGAGATGATGAACAAGAGAAGGAGAGGTTATTAAGAAAGGAAGAGATGATATAAAGAAAGAAGGAGGGAGTAGCTAAACAAGGTATGGGAACTTGCATGGTTTTGATTGTGTGCTTATTGATGCTATTATATGTTTTATGGGTTGATATTAAGCTTGAGATCAGTTTAGAACCAAAACATGCAAGTTGTGTTCAAAGATACAAAAAGTTGTCTTAAGATCCAATTAACCAGTATGTATTGTTTTAGCTATATCTTGAGTTCCCATGACTTAAATTGAGAAATTCTAGTTGGATAAGAACCTAGACTTATTTATCTTCGTTTGATATGAAGAACACAAAGCCTGAATCAATTTTCATGTTCTATAAAATTTGGCTTGAATTCGGGATAGGATTGTTGCCCTGTCATTGGGAGCAGTCTGGGGTTTTAAGTGAATATCTGGAGATATACAAGTCAAATTAGATTATTTTTGATGTTTTAGAAACTAGAAACATAGGGATAAAACTTTGTATAAGAAAATGTCGTCAGAAAAAGTCGTTTGGTATGCCTAATTTGATGTACACATTGAATTTCATAACCAGTTTATAGGGTTTAGTGAGCAGTAGAACATTCATTTGGGCCATTGCCGACTGTCGCGAGCACGACTATTGCCGCGACCGTGACAAAAAGTGCTTGTCCCCTATACTTGCCTATTTTTCTCCTTTTTCCATTACAGTAGGCTATCCCCATGTGTTGCTTTCATAACCGGACATAATAGACCTTAAAATACAAGCATATAGGAATGATAAACATAAATATATATGGAATTTTATCAAAGTTAGTTTATGAATATGCATGTTTTACATTATTTACTAATAATGCCTATGTATATACACATTTCGCAGTACCAAAATAATATGCTAATAGTTAAATTATACTATTTTGATTGCAATGGATATTTACATGTACAATCTTTCTATATGATGAAATATGATAACTTAAACACAAGAAATGACACGATAATATATGAAATAAATAATTCCTGGATTAGAAGTTGGTTGTGGATAGGTAGGCATGCCTATAGGATTACAGTCGCAGCTGCTATATGATTCGACCTTGTATAGGTCCCCATGATTCGGCCTCTTATAGGTTCCCATGATTTGGCCTATTTGGGTCCACAAGATTGATACCTTTGGGTATCTTTTCGTACCTATGGGTACTACAGTACAATATCATCCGTTATCCACACCCATAAGACTTTAGCAGGCATTTCACAGTATGAAATGAACAGTATATTTATAATATTGATAAAGAATTTATTAGTCTATTATGATCTATTCTTATACAATAATTTTTATTGTGTGCTTGGAAACAATTACTGTGAGTGGTTGTTCATATAATTATTGTTCCCCACTAAGCTTTATAGCTTAGCACGGGTGTTTATCCGTGTAGGTACTTGAAGTCAAGATGCTTTCTATTGGGACAAGGGCTGTTATTGTAAAGCCAACTCTAGAGATAAGAGAGAGTCAATTATAAGTGTAATTTATTTTCTTCTTGTATTTATCATGTTGTATTAAAAGAACAATAATTAAAAGAACAATTAGTTGATTATATAGAGTATTTAATGTAATGTTTTATAATTTCTCATAGTATATTGAGGTATGCACGTGTATACAACAGCATTAACCAACAGGGCTATATGGGAAATAGTTTATCCTATGTGAAAGAGCTTATAGAATGATAAGTCTTGGGGTGAGCTAGTATGGTCCTTACATTTTTTGTATCAGAGCACATTGTTTTAGGCGGTTCTGGCCAATAAGAGTATAGAAATAAGTAGTTATAGAAGATTTTTGTCAGGTGTTGGCTTAATGTAGCTTGTCTCTATCTTGTTTCAGTATAGCTTAAAGATGTATAGTTTGAAAGGAATTGGGAAGGGAGACTAAAGAAATTAATGACCCTAGGAATTTGAGTCAAGGTGACTTCATTCCTTTTATAATATCTCAAGATAAAAATGTTAGCGGTGATGATAGATGGGCTTAATAGCGATATCTAGATTTGTCAGCTAAATGAGTGCCGAGCATTGAGGCACGATCACTTATAGTCTTCTCGTTTTTCCTTGTGCGACCATGCATGATATATTTGTTCTTCTTTTTCCTTTGTCCGATCATGTATGGCCTTTGTTTTCTTTGCATGATAGTTTATGTTTCATCTTGCCTTCCTTGTTTTCTTGATTGGGTATGGTTTTTAGCTTTGTTTTACCGATCGAGTATGATTTTTAGCATTGCTTTACCGATCGGTTTTGAATTTCAGCATTGTTTTCCTAATCCGATTGGGTGTATAGGGTATTAATTTTTCTTTGACCGATCGGGTATATGGTTTTGTTTTGGTTTCTCTCTAACCGATCAGATATTTATTACTTTCGGTTCTTCTTTGCCCGATCGGACATATGACTCCCAGTGCCTTATGGCCGATCAGATATATATATGCATAGCCCTCAGTTTCTTATTTTGCCTGACCGTATATGGATTACAACATTTCTTTGCTTGGTCATTTATGACCTTATTCTTCTCACAATGCACAGTTATATGTTTCTTTCTCTTTATGTGTACACATCCACTTAAACACTAGAACACTGTTAAATCATGAATTGAATATTATGAGTTTGCAAGTTTATTAAGAAAGCTTTATGATAAGGATGAATTAAGTTAGTAGTGAATATGATGATGGTAAGTATTTATTAAATGATAGTGAATATGTTAGTCGAATATTGATAGATTTTGATAATGAAATATGTATATGTATATGACAATATAGAAATGAGATTCTAGGTTTGGATTGAAAAGTTAAGGATAGGTATAGAGATTATTTCAATATGGCTTATGAGAAAGGTATAAAGTTTAAGTACATGTATATTAAAGGTTATGTTTATAGAATGAATTATTAAGCTAAGATATAATAGTATATATATACATATATATGTGGAGCTGATGTGGGAAAATTTGAGGTTAATTGCTACGCTCTATAAATCTGTCAGTATTTCCTTAACAGTCATGGGCAATTGATGAAATATTTCATAATGAAAGAGTGGGAAAACATGTGCATTGCATATATGCACCTCATTGCATACATAAAGCATTATTCACTCATAGCACAATATCATATGAAATGTATTTGGCCCTGACTGAAAAAGGAAACTGATAGGATATACCTTAAGCATAGTAATGATATGATTATATGATTAGGCCATCTTTATTTGGAGATATAGTTATAAGAAAAGCGAATCAAGTTAAAGATAGAATTAAGAGAGTGTTATAGTTATAAAGAGATGAAGTTAGAGTGAATTTAAGTGTGATACAGTACAGAAATGTATATGGAGTAAATAGAGAACCAATAGAGCTAGTAGAGACGGTATAGAATGTAAGATAAGTGAGATAGATATATGAGTACCAACAGAAGTATAGAAATAGTAGAGATAGATATATGTAAAGGTTACATATATGAATTTCGAAGACAAAATTCTTTTAGGGGGAGAGAATTGTAATACCCTTAATGGTACTCTAAGAGGGGTAGATGATCATTTCACATGAAATAGAGGTTGATTATGTGATTAATTAAGGAAAATTGCAAATTAGGGATTTAATTGAAAAGTTAAAGTAAAAGTTTTGTGGTAGAAATATGAATTGTGAGAAATGAGAGACCAAATTAAGAGACATAATATAGAGAGGGATTAAAATGAAACTTTGCCAAGATTTTTATTAGTAACCAATAGGAATTTAACAAGTGTAAGGCTATGAAAGAAAGAAGAAAATCTGATTTTCTTCCTTGAGTTGGTCGGCCATCCTTGGCTAAAGACTCATTTTGGTTTCTTTTATTTTTTTCTTTATTTCTTTTATGCTTCTTCTCTCCTTCTCCATTTTTATAGTGCTCCAAGAAGAATAAAAGTTGTAGATGGTAGAGATGATGAACAGGAGAAGGAGAGGTTATTAAGAGAAAGGAAGAGATTATAGAAAGGAAGAAGGAGGGAGTAGCTAAACAAGATATGGGAACTTGCATGGTTTTGAGTGTGTGTGCATAATGTTTTTGACATGATATCTGTGCTTATTGATGCTACTATATGTTTTATGAGTTGATATTAAGCTTGAGATGAGTTTAGAACAGAAATATGCAAATTGTGTTCAAAGATACAAAAAGCTTTCTTAAGATCTAATTGACCAGTATGTATTGTTTTAGCTATATCTTGAGTTCCTATGACTCAAATTGAGAAATTCTAGTTGGATAATAACCTAGACTTATTTATCTTCATTTGATATGAAGAACAAAAGCCTGAATCAATTTGCATGTTATAGAAAATTTGGCTTGAATCCAAGATAGGATTGTTGCCCTGTCATTGGGAGCAGTCTAGGGTTTTTAGTGAATATTTACAGATATACAGGTCGGATTGAGATTATTTTTGATTTTTTAGAAACTAGAAACATAGGGCTAAAACTTTTTATGAGAAAACATTGTCAGAAAAAGTCATTTGGTATGCCTATATTGATGTACAATTTGAATTTCATAAACAGTTTATAGGGTTTTGTGAGCAGCAGAAAATTCATTTGGGCCGTCGCCGACTATCGCGAGCATGACTATTGCCGCGAGCGCAACAAAAAGTGCTTGTCCCCTATACTTGCCTATTTTTATTCTTTTTCCACTATAGTAGGCTATCGCCATGTCTTGCTTTCATAACAGGATATAATAGGCCTTAAAATACAAGCATATATGAATGATACACATAAATATATATGGAATTTTATCAAAGTTAGTTTATGAATATGCATAATTTACAATACTTTCTGTGAATAATGCCTATGTATATACACATTTCGCGTTACCAAAATAATATGCTAATGGTTAAATTATACCATCTTGATTATAATGGATATTTACATGTACAATCTTTCTATATGATGAAATATGATAACTTAAGCACAAGAAATGACACGGTAATATATGAAATAAATAATACCTGGATTAGAAGTTGGTTGTGGATAGATAAGCATACCTATAGGGTTATAGTTGCAACTGCTATATGATTCGACCTTGTATAGGTCCCCATGATTCGGCCTCTTGTAGGTCCCTATAATTTGGCTTATTTGGGTCCATAAGATTGATACCTTTAGGTATCTTTTCGTACCTACGGGTACTACAGTATAATATCACCCGTTATTCACACCACAGGACTTTAGCAGGCATTTCACAATATGAAATGAACAGTATATGTATAATATTGATAAAGACTTTATTAGTCTATTATGATATATTCTTATACAATACTATTTATTGTGTGCTTGAAAACAATAACTGTGAGTGGTTGTTCATATAGTTATTATTCCCCACTAAGCTTTATAGCTTAGCACAGGTGTTTATCCGTGTAGGTACTTGAAGTTAAGATGCTTTCTATTGGGACAAGAGCTGCTATTGTAAAGCCAACTCTAGAGATAAGAGAGAGTCAATTATAAGTGTAATTTATTTTCTTCTTGTATTTATCATGTTGTATTAAAAGAACATTAATTAAAAGAACAATTAGTTGATTATATAGAGTATTTAATGTAATGTTTTATAACTTCTCATAGTATATTGAGGTATGCATGTGTATACAACAGTATTAACCAACAGGGCTATAAAGAAAATAGTTTATCCTATGTAAAAGAGCTTATAGAATGATGAGTCTTGGGGTGAGCTAGTATGGTCCTTATATATATATATATATATATATATATATATATATATATATATATATATATATATATATATATATATATATATATATATATATATATATATATATATATATATATATATATATATATATACATGTCTAATTACTTTCACGATTTTCTAAATATCAAAGCTTGACAATATAATAAAAAAAATTAAAAAACTAAATTTAAACCACTAATTTATTTACAAATAATCACGATTGTAATTTTTAACAATAAATCATAAAATCACATATACAAATTAATTATCTTAATTTTCAGCCTTTATATAATTATCTTAATTAGATTAATTATCTAAAAATAAATAATATCAAATAACAATAACTTACCTTCAAAAATATTGACAAGATTATATTCCAAGCTTTATAGCACCTACAATATTAATAATGAAAAAAATTACTAATTAATTTAATCAATAATTAAGATGTGATTAACAAAATTAAATTAAAATATACTAATATAAATTACATTTTTTAATCTTCAAGCAAATCTTTTACAGAGTTATAAATAGATAATGACAAAAATATAAGGGAAGGCAATTAAATTATAAGTTATGAGTAGAGATTCTGGCATTATTTGAGAGAAAGCAAAGAAAAATGAAACAACCTAGAGAATGGAGCAAAATGGCAAAATGAACACAATACCATTATTTGCCTTTTATGTATAATTTATAAAAAAAATTACAACAATTTTTCCGTATTTCTACTACAGGGCATAGGAATTACTGTGTGCTCTACAGTGCACAATAATTCGTATGCACCTACTGCAGTTTTTAAAAAAATTTATATAGAAAACAACAACTATCAGTGCCATTTTCTGATAGGCGGGCCCCACCACCAATAATTCACATCTGCATCCCCTCAAGCACTTAAACGATGCCGTTTTGATTAGCAAAAAATGGTTGCCTCCTGTGCCATTTTTTAACATGCCCCTCAACTCGCGGAACGACGTCATTTTTTAATAGATAAAAACGGTGCCTTCCATTGCCTTTTTTTTATACAAGCTGTCAAATCTGGTCGGTGGGCCCCACTCATCAGAAAATGACAACCTAGGTTGCCTTTTTTCATCACACCATTTACCTAAATAATTTTACTATTACACCAAATCTCTAAATAATTTCAAAATTAACACAAAAAAAAACCGTTATATTTCAATAACCCCTATGGTATACCAAGGAGCATAATCTATTATTACTTTGTCATGTATTACTTTTACATAGTTTAATCTTGACCACTTCTCATTTCCAATAATCTCCAGACATTGTTTGATATGGATATCCAATTTGTCAAGCTCATCCATTTTTCAAAAAATGGAGGCATAACTATACCTCAATTATATAAAAAAAAAATTATATTTTAAAATTTTTACAAAGAATGGAAGAATAACTATACCTTAAATGTGCAAAAAAATCAAATTTCAAAATTTTTCCAAAAAATGGAGATATAATTCGGTCGATCGATTATAATCAATTATACGAAAAAAAACCATCACATTTCAAAAAAAATGAAGGTATATCTCATTTATATTTCAGTTATACCAAAAATCATATTCAAATATTTACCATAATGGAGTTATACTATATTCAAAAATCATATTAGCTTTTAAAATTTTTCAAAATATATGAACGTAAAACTAAAGTATAGTTATATTTCAATTATGATAAGTGTGAATTATACTATATTTTTAGTATATTTTTATGTATTTAATTTATTATTAATTTAGTTGATTTAGGTTTAATTATTTAATTTATGTGTTTTTAGGTTTAATTGTTAGTTTTGGTGTTTTTCGAGTCTAAATTAAAAAAGAAAATGGGTTAAATTGAAGAAAAAAAAAGTTAAAGGGCAAAGCTGTAATTTTGGAAAAGTTGGCAATTAGATCGTAAAGGACAGCAAGAAGTCACTCGGTTGAGTGATTTTATCACTCTTCCAAATCACTCAACCAAGTGCCTTGACACTCTCCTAAGCATTTTTAGTCACTCATCCAAAGGCCAAGACACTCACTCTAGTAAAAACAACTTTGCCGAGCTAGTAAAGCATTCTCCTAAGCATTCAGTCACTCAGCCGAGTGATCAAAGCCACTCTCCTAAGTGTGTGATGTGTTTTATCGACAAAAAACTTTCTATTTCATTAAAACTCAATTTCTCTCTCATTTAGGAAGTATCAAGGCAGAGACTTCTTTTTTTGAAGGCTTTAATCCAGCTATAAAAGCAAGACAAAGCACCAAAACTTAGGGAGGATGATTATTACGAATTTTACTTAGTTTTTAACCTAGTTTTTTTAGTTAATTTTGTACATTAGTTTTTAGTTTAATTTTTCTTATTTTCTTAGTTTGTAATTCTCTTAAAGATTCAAGCTTTCTAGTGTTGTTATGATAAATCATCAAGAGCAAGTTTGAAGCTTAATGAGTATTGTATCTCTTTATTTTAGTTTTTCTTTCATTTTAATCATGTTTGATAAGTAGTTCTCCTTACTTTTGCTAAAGGATACTTGAATCCTTAAACTTTTATTGTAATGACTTTTAGTTTGTGCTTAATTCAATGCAAATTTGATTATTTCTTAGTTTTGAACAAATTTTTATCTTTGATTGTATTAAGATTGATTATTAATTTATTTAATTAATAGTTAATGATTGATTTAAGTATCATCATATGCATGTTACTGGATTAGTTCATTAGTGTTGATGCATGATTATTTTCTAATTTAGATGTAATTATGTATTGGTAAGAGTGGATTAATACTTAGAAAAGTTAAACTAAGAATAGGTTGGATAAGTTTACTTGAAAGAGAATTTAATGAATATCTAGGAGTATAAAACTATATTTTTATGCTAAATGTTGAATTATTCCTAACAAGACAATTTAATGCTTAGAATGATATTCCTGACTAAGTTATTTGGCTTTCTTTATCTATTTTTTTCATAATCATTTATGTTATTTAAGTCATTACAATGGAAGTTGAGGTAGATAGTTTCTTTAGCAGAAGTATTTTAGTTATTGCTCTGTGTTTAATTTATGTTAGTCTAGTTTTTATTTTTGTTTTTTTATTGTTCATTTAGTTTATTTCTTGCGGTCAATTCAAAAACTTGAAAAATAATCTCAGATACATTCAACTCAATTATAGATATTCTGCTTAACAATCTATGTTTTCTTGGGTACGATATTCAGAATTTTAATCTTATTTTCCTATATTACTAGCCGATCTAGTATGCTATTTGCTAGACACTGGTCAAATTATATCCTAGATATAACAAAAATTATATTTCAAAATTTATAAAAAATGGAGCTATAACTCAGTTATACGAAAAAAAATCAAAATTTTCAATTTTACAAAAAATGGAGATATAACTCACTAATACCTTAGTTATACGAAAAGTTATGACAATAGTATTCACAAATAAATGGTATTCAAAATAAATCTAACTTGAGAAGTCTCATATTCAAGAGAATCTATAAAAAATCACACAATAATGATTTTAACAATTACGAATCCAAATCCTATAGACTTCAAAAAAAAAAAAGAAAAAAAGAAAAAGAAAAAGGGGATTGATCTTATTGAATAAGAATGGCATTATGGGCAATTTTCTGCATCAATAGGATAACCAGAATTACGGTTTAATGAAAGAGAGGGATCACAGTGATCGAAACGTTAAAAAAATCTATATTTTTTTAGAAAAGAGAAATGTTGGGTGAGATGAGGGATGAGAGAAATTTTAGGAAAGAGGAGAGATGATGAGAGATTTATTAGGAGATAAAAGATATTGGAAGATATTTTAGAAGAGCAGATGAAATTAATTATGATTTTTAAAGCAAAATAAAAAAAGGAAATTTTTAAAAATGTATATTTTTAATTGGAGAATAAAAATGGAATATTTTTTGTCATGCACTCATTATTAGAAATATTTATAAACAAATGCCATAAAAAATTAGGGGTGAGCATGGACTGATTAACCAGTCCATTAGCAAAAAAATTAATCAGTTCATTAATATCGATTTTTTAAAATCATTAACCATTAATTAGTCCATTACATTCGGTTAACTAGTCCATCAGTTTCGATTTTTCAGTTTGGTTAGCCAATATTTTTTCGGTTAACCATGAAAATTTTTAACATAAAATTATAAAAAAAATTAGAGAATTCAATTCAATTTTAAATGGACAAAGTAATTTAAAATAAAAATTACAAAATAAATATAATTTACTAGTCAAAATTCATGTTCAACAAATTAATAGCTACTATTATTAAATAGATTTAATATTGGTTGGAAATTAACATGCTTCATTCTAAGTCAAATAAAATTTTATATAATATTAAATGTTAAAACATAAACTCTAAAATGTAAAAAAATAATTAAATGCTATTATATATTATAAAAATAATATATATAAAAGTTAATCAGTTGGTACATATAAATATTACTATATAATTAAATAAAATAACATAATATAAATTTAGTTTAAAATATTATATAAATTTTATAAAAAAATAGAAAAAAGGTATAAAATAAAAATATAATTTAAATATATTTTAAGATATTATTTTATGTATGTTTTAGAGAAAAATAGAAGAAATATAAAACATTTTTAAAGTATAAAAATAAAAATATAATATATTATATATGAATCGGTTAACCGTAGATTAATAGTTAACCGGTACGAAAAAATCTAAACCGTAATAAAAAATCTAAAATATAAAAATTATAACCGAGTTCATTAGATCGGTTAACCACAAAAATCAGTTCGATTTCGAATCGATTTTATGGTTAATCATATTTTTTGTTTTTTTTTGGCTCAACCCTAATAAAAATACTCTCATATAGTTGGGCAAAAAACTAGACTAATTAGATTTAAAGGATAACAACAATCTTTAACATTTGTTATGATCCTTTAAAAATATAAGAATTAGAAATTTAATATTTATGGGACATTTTAATGAACCTCATTTAAAATTAATGAAACTATCAATTTTTTATATAATATTTAATACATTCAAAATTAATAATAAGCTTTATTGTTTTTAATAATTAAATGGGTCATTTCTTTTGGGTTAAACTTATTTTTTGTAATCGATTTTTTTTTGAAATGGTTAAAAAATATCAATAATTTTTTTAATTTTACTTTCAAAATATAGAGATTTTGTGGTTGTAGATAGATAACTTTTATTTCCAAACTTATAGAAAAATATATATATTTTATCATTAAAATAAAGAAAATATGACATTTTATGAGTGGTTGCCGTATGAAACAATAACAGTTTTTCATTATTATGAAACTTTAAAGGTAAAAAAAAAAAAGATTGAGTGACATTTTTTAAAAATTTTAAAAAACTTGATAGCAAAAATGACATTAACCCATTTCCTTTTTAGCTTTGCTATTTTTGTTCAAATATATAAATAATTTCTTTTAAAAAAGTTCCAAATAGAAGACGATTTTTCCCTAGCCTTTTATACATAAAACTAAATAATTTGCACATATTTTCCATAACTTTGTTAATAGGAAGTTTTAAATTAATAAAAATTTAGACAATGTAAGAATAAACTTTATAATAATTTTCCATTTAGTGTAAAATTATTGATATTGTATCCTATTTTATATAGGACTTTTTTTTGTATAACTATCTATTATTATCATTAATAATATTTGAGTCAAAAGTTGAGATTTCTATCATGGTATTAGAGTTAGAAGTGGTTGAAACACCCAATTTATGTTTTCTTGGCTTCCTCACCACACTTACTGTATCAGCACTGGTGATGTTATTTTTATCAACACTGTACTTCGGTAATAATTTTTGCTAGTTATTTCAGATGTTTTAGAGGCCATATTTTTGTTGGAATCTAATATTTGTTATAAGGAGGTGAAGTTTACAAATGATAGAAAAACAGAGGCAAACAGAGTATTACTGAAAACAAACTTCCTTATAATTATTGAAGGAGACGGTGCCTTAATATAAAGGCTTACATCAACACAAAAATAGGAAAAGTTGTTAGCAAAGTGCAGCTGCAAAGGAGCAACTGCCTGCTATTATTTAGCAACTACAAAAACAATCAGAAGAAACATTGATATGAGCCTAAATAGCTCATATTTAATCCATATTTTGTTACCAAAATAATGTTTAGTTGTATTAAATTATGTTAGAATTAGGTGTATTTAATGTATTTTGTTAAGTTTTGTTTATGTAGGAGAAAAAGGGAGAAGCCCTGTCGCGAGCGCGACATGTATCGCGAGCGCGACAAGGAAAGCGTGTCCCGTCGCTAGCGCGACAGGTGCCACGATCGCGACAGGAGGCGGTGATAGGCAGTTCATGTTTAGAAGGCACTTTAAAGGGACACTACTCTTCATCAAATGATGTATACTTCTAGAGGGATACTTGAAGAGTTATGTTGTTATGGAAAGGTGCTTGAAGGGTCACAATGCTTGGCAAGGAAGTTATAAATATAAATGGTGGTTATGCAATTTAAATTTCAAATCAAATTTTAAAGAGGCATGACTTTTCACCAAGGGTTGCATACCTATGGAGAGGCACTTAGAGGGACATAATGTTTGGAAATCTATAAATACCCTAGAAGTTATAATCAATGGGGGAAATCAATCAATCATTTATTTTTATTATTTTAAAAAGTGTAATTAGAGAATAGTAGTTTTAGGTTTTAGTTTTAGTTTTATGGCTTGAAGAAAAGGCAAATACAATGAAGAAGACTACATTTGGTGAAAGGAAGAATGGTTGAGAGATCCCTTCTTCTATTTCTAATCTTTACTTCTTCTTTGTTATTATTATGAATTCTTTTTAGCAATTTGATTGTTGTTATTCATATATATATTCATTTCTCTTTCATTTATCTTTATATGTAGTATTTGCTATTAAAAGTTTATTAGTATCATTATAAGTTAAGGAAGACGACCTTCAATGTGCAATTCCTTTTCTGAGAATCAACAAAATGGTCATAAATAAGGGAGTTAGCGAGAGCAACGTCTTATTGAAAGTTAATAGGAAATTCATTATCAAAGCATAGTTTGAGAGATCACATGTAGAGATAGTTGTTATAGGTTGGTTTTTATTCTTTGAATGTGTGTTTTTGTAATTCTTGTCTAAATGCGAGAGCTGCGATTTAGAACCATAAATGCATGTTTAAGACATAATCTAGTCTAGATGCGAGAGCTGCGACATAGAACATTATTCCAACTTGGCTTGCATGATAAAGATTGAATTATTAATAAGAGAAAATTATCAAATTTCATATTTATGTATGTATTATATTCATCATATTCATAAGTCTTCTCGGATTATCATTAAAGTAGAAAAATATTTAATTTATGTAGTGTAGTTTTAATAATAATTTTAACTTGCAAATGAATGAGCATTGTAAACAAGATTAAAATCAAGTAGTAATAGTGTACAATATTAATCAACATTCCTCATGGGATCGATATCTGAAGTACTATAATCGGTACACCGTATACTTGCGGTATTTAAGCTTTTAGAAAAAGCATATCAAGTTTTTGGCGCCGTTGCCGGGGAATGATTGATTAAATGTATTGTCATTATAAATCTTGATTTATGATTTTGGATTACAATATTTTATTTTTTTTTGTGTTGTTTTTAGTTGATTTAGTATATTAACATAGTTTAATTTTTGTTCTACAGGTTATTTTACTTAGTATTTCATTATCAACTTCAAAAAAAAAACTAATGGTTTTTCTTCATTGTCGCGAGCTCGAGGTCAATCACGAGCGCGACATTATAGGGAGGATGATTTTGTATAAAAATGTGGAATTCTCTTCTTCCCCACCAAGTTCTCCTAGTGAAACTTTCTGAGTTTGTTTTCTCCTCCTCTTTTACATTTGTTGTGATTTTGTTTGTTTTGTGATTTGTTTGCTTTACCATTCTCACACAATGAGGAAATTGTGTCCTTTAAGTGTGGGGGGATATGTATGTATTGTTTCTATTCATGTTTTTATTTATTGTTAGTATATTTATTTATTTGTATATTTGGTTGTGAATTTAATTTTGGAGTTTATGTATTTGGTACCTATTTGGATTTAATTGCATGCTTTAACTTGAATTTCTGTCATTTTTAGTCTAGTTAGGCAAATTTTTAGGGTAATCATTTTCATTTTACTTTGACAAATTAATGTACATAATGAAAGTTATGACTTGGCAAAGCACTTTAGTGTAGGTTCTTTTTAGGTTGAGTATCTTTTCAAATGTGTAAATGGATTATTTTTGCCAATTTATTGCTTAAGGTAATTTGACCTATAGCTTAAGTGAGCTTTTGAGTCTTATACATTGATATTTTTCTTATATGAGAGCCTTAATATGCTATTTTCTCTAGAATTTGTTCTTGGTAAATTTTGAGATTACATTTAGTATGAGATGTACATGAAAAATGATAAGGGCATTTAGATTACACCATTTTGGCTTGCTTTAAAAACTTACCTTTTTGACTTTAGGTAGCCAATTTTGAGCCTTAAACCTATTTTTGTTGATCAACATATAATTAGCCAATATCCTTTGCTAAACAAAAAACTTATTTCTTTGTTTTACCCTTTTTGTGAAGAGAAATAAATTGTTATATCTTTAAGAGATATATATTGTTAATGTAAGCATGATGGTATTTAAAAAATGAGAGTTAAATTACATTCTTCTCTAGGATCAATATTAGAATAAGGCTAGCTTCTAAAGAAAAAAAAAAGAGAAAAAATATATAAAAATAAAAATAAATAGAAAGAAAAAAAAAGAACAAAAAAAAGAAAGAAAGAAAAAAAAGAAAGAAAGAACAAGAGAAACTAGTAGTAGTGTGCCATTGAGAAGAGAATATGAGAAGTAAATTAAATCATGCGATGTTTAGGTTCTTAAACAAATCTCTTATGATATGGTAATATTGTTTCTATTCACAATTTAAGCTACTTAAACAAAAAATTATCCTACCTTAACCTAAGCCAAGCTACAACCCTTGTAAGACCCTTTTGATTTCATGTATTATTTTATACTAGTAGTGGAGATGTTTACTAATTACAAGCTTATGGTAGATAATAGCATGTTTAAGGGATGAGAGAAACACTAACCCATAAACACATTGAGTGAATAAGTGCTTTAAAAATATAGTGTTTGAGTAAGAACTACTTTAGGCAATATTTGGTGTGGAATAATGTTTACATGTGTTAAAATATTCAAGTTCTTAAGTTCACACATTCTTGTGCTTTGCTACTTCATAATTTTCTAAATGTGCATGGTTGTTTAAGTTTAATGGCGAATGATTTTGTTCGAGACTTTGCAAACTTTGGCTAAATTTGTGAAGAGATGAGTGTTTCTACATGGTGTTTTTAAATATTTGCCAAATATAAATATGAGCTCCAAAATTATAAGCTTGTGTTGTTTGCTTGTTTATTAAGTTTTGCTTGGGGACAAGCAAAAGTTTAAGTGTGGGGGTCAAATTGAGCCTAAATAGCTCATATTTAATCCACACTTAAACTTTTGCTTGTCCCCAAGCAAAACTTAATAAACAAGCAAACAACACAAGCTTATAATTTTGGAGCTCATATTTATATTTGGCAAATATTTAAAAACACCATGTAGAAACACTCATCTCTTCACAAATTTAGCCAAAGTTTGCAAAGTCTCAAACAAAATCATTCGCCATTAAACTTAAACAACCATGCACATTTAGAAAATTATGAAGTAGCAAAGCACAAGAATGTGTGAACTTAAGAACTTGAATATTTTAACACATGTAAACATTATTCCACACCAAATATTGCCTAAAGTAGTTCTTACTCAAACACTATATTTTTAAAGCACTTATTCACTCAATGTGTTTATGGGTTAGTGTTTCTCTCATCCCTTAAACATGCTATTATCTACCATAAGCTTGTAATTAGTAAACATCTCCACTACTAGTATAAAATAATACATGAAATCAAAAGGATCTTACAAGGGTTGTAGCTTGGCTTAGGTTAAGGTAGGATAATTTTTTGTTTAAGTAGCTTAAATTGTGAATAGAAACAATATTACCATATCATAAGAGATTTGTTTAAGAACCTAAACATCGCATGATTTAATTTACTTCTCATATTCCCTTCTCAATGGCACACTACTACTAGTTTCTCTTGTTCTTTCTTTCTTTTTTTTCTTTCTTTCTTTTTTTTTTGTTCTTTTTTTTTCTTTCTATTTATTTTTATTTTTATATATTTTTTCTCTTTTTTTTTCTTTAGAAGCTAGCCTTATTCTAATATTGATCCTAGAGAAGAATGTAATTTAACTCTCATTTTTTAAATACCATCATGCTTACATTAACAATATATATCTCCTAAAGATATAACAATTTATTTCTCTTCACAAAAAGGGTAAAACAAAGAAATAAGTTTTTTGTTTAGCAAAGGATATTGGCTAATTATATGTTGCTCAACAAAAATAGGTTTAAGGCTCAAAATTGGCTACCTAAAGTCAAAAAGGTAAGTTTTTAAAGCAAGCCAAAATGGTGTAATCTAAATTCCCTTATCATTTTTCATGTACATCTCATACTAAATGTAATCTCAAAATTTACCAAGAACAAATTCTAGAGAAAATAGCATATTAAGGCTCTCATATAAGAAAAATATCAATGTATAAGGCTCAAAAGCTCACTTAAGCTATAGGTCAAATTACCTTAAGCAATAAATTGGCAAAAATAATCCATTTACACATTTGAAAAGATACTCAACCTAAAAAGAACCTACACTAAAGTGCTTTGCCAAGTCATAACTTTCATTATGTACATTAATTTGTCAAAGTAAAATGAAAATGATTACCCTAAAAATTTGCCTAACTAGACTAAAAATGACAGAAATTCAAGTTAAAGCATGCAATTAAATCCAAATAGGTACCAAATACATAAACTCCAAAATTAAATTCACAACCAAATATACAAATAAATAAATATACTAACAATAAATAAAAACATGAATAGAAACAATACAAACATTCAAACAGAGAAACTAACAGAGAAAAAATAGGCTAAGTTTACTGCAGTGATTTGAATCATTCTCTAACACCCCCCTTGATTCAAAATTATAGACTCCAAGTAAAGTCCTCAAGTACTCGTGTTTGTCCTTTGCAAGAGCCTTAGTCAGAATGTCTGCGATCTGCTCCTTTGTGCTGCAAAATTTCAAGTTTAATTTTCCATCTGCTACTTGATCTCGAATGAAGTGTGCTCGAATATCAATATGCTTCGTTCTTCCATGATATACTAGATTTTTACTCATTGAGATTGCAGATTGATTATCACAAAAGATATCAGTAGCTCCATCTTGCTTTTGCCCAAGATCTTCCATAATTCTCCTTAACCATATCGCTTGACAGGCTGATGAAGTAACAACCATGTATTCTGCTTCTGAAGAAGACAAAGTTGTGGTGGCTTGCTTCTTTGAACTCCAAGATACAACTCCTGATCCTAGACTGAAGACGTAACCAGTAGTGCTCTTTCTGTCCTCTATGCAGCCTGCCCAATCACTGTCAGTATATCCAATCAATTTAAAATCAGCTACATGACCATACCAGATGCCAAAGTTTAACGTTCCAGCCACATAATGCAAGATCCTCTTAGCTGCACCAAAGTGATGTTTTGATGGAAAATGCATAAATCTTGACACTACTCCAACTGAATAGGCAATGTCGAGTCTTGTGTGTGTTAAATAAATTAAACCATCAACTAGAATTCTAAATGATCTCTCATCAACATGTCCAGTTTCATCATCAATCTGTAATTTTTCATTCATATTCATTGGAGTAGCAACAGTTTTGCAATTTGACATACCAAACCTCTTAAGCAGATTTGTTGCATATTTCTGCTGTGAAATGAAAATCCCTTCTTCCTACTGCTGCTTCACTTCAATACCAAGATAGAAATGTAGTAGACCCAAATCTGTCATCTCAAAACTTTTTTTCATGTTCTCATGAAAAACATTAATAAGTTCATTTGAAGACCCCATGTAAACCATATCATCTACATAAAGGTAGACAAAGAGAAAATTTTTACCTTATCTTTTTATGTACAATGTAGGTTCATTCTTGCTTCTTTCAAATCCATTTTGCAGGAAGTAAGAATCAATTCTGCCATACCATACCCGTGGTGCTTGCTTTAAACCATAAAGGGCCTTTTTCAACTTGTACACATGCATTTCTTTTCCAGACACAAAAAAGCCCTCAGGCTGTGATACATACACTTCTTCCTTTATCTCACCATTCAAGAACGCATATTGTACATCAAACTGGTATACAAGCAGTTTTAATTGAGCTGCCAAGGTTAAGAGAATTCTTACTGTTTCGAAACGTGCAACAGGAGAAAAAGTGTCTTCATAATCTACACCTTGCTGTTGTGAGTAGCCTCTTGCAACCAGCTGAGCTTTGTGCTTCTGTATACTCCCATCAGTATGGAACTTAGTTTTAAAAATCCATTTAACTCTAATGACATTCTTATTTCTTGGAAGGTCCACCAGCTCCCATGTTTTATTTCTATGAATTGCAGCAAGCTCTTCCTTCATAGCTTCTAACCATTCTTTCTTTTCCTTGGCTTCTTCAAAATTGACTGGATCTGCTACATAAAGAGCATGTGTTGTTTTACAGATGTCCCTTAGTGACCTGTAGCCTTTTGGTGGTGAAGTCTCAATAGATGAGTTGGGAGACGATGTATTTGGGTTGTTACTGGTACTCGAAGTCCCATTATCAGTTGGAGAGTTTGAAGCAGTTGATTGGGGATCTTCTGGTTGTCCATTTTCTGCAGGAAGACTGTCTTCAAGTGACTTTTCAAACTGAACTCCCCCTTTTTCATCTTCATGGCAGATCAATCTATCCTCTTCATTAAAAACAACGTTCCTGCTAATAATAATCTTGCCACCAAGAGGATCATATAGTCTATATGCCTTAGTCTTAGAACAATAACCAACAAAAACACATTTAATTGATTTCTCATCCAACTTACTACGTTTGTGGGAATCAATTAAGGCATAAGCTATACATCTAAAGGTTCTTAAGTGGCTTACCGAAGGTTTTCTTCTAGTCCATGCTTCATATGGAGTCTGACCCGAAACTGCTTTGGTTGGTGACAAATTCAACAAGTATACTGTTGCTGCCACTGCTTCTCCCCAGAACTGATTAGGCAGTTTCTTTGCCTGCAGCATGCTTCTTGCCAATTCAACCACTGTTCGATTTTTCCTTTTCGCTACACCGTTTTGCTCCGGTGTATATGGGGCTATCAATTCTCTCTGTATTCCATGCTCTTCACAGAAGGAATTGAAGCTGCTGGATGTGAATTCACCCCCTCTGTCAGACCTCAATGCCTTAATGCTTCTTCCACTTTGCTTCTCGACTTGTGCTTTGAATTTTTTAAAGAATTCAAATGCCTCTGATTTAACCTTTAAAAAATAAATCCAGCTCATTCAGCTAAAATCATCTGTTAGCAACATAAAAAAACTTACTTCTTCCAACAGATTCTATGTTCATTGGCCCACATAAATCAACATGAATTAGATTAAGAGTACCTGCTGCTCGCCAAGATGTTTTTGCTGGAAATGGTCTTTTGATTTGCTTCCCATAAACACATGCTTCACAAATTCCTACTGAATTGATCACTGGCAAGCCTATAACCATCTCATGTTGTCTCAACATCTTCAAGCTCTTTTCATTCAAGTGTCCAAACCTCTTATGCCAAAGCTTTGTTTCATCATTTCCTTTTACCACAAGAGCTTGTCTTTCTAGACAAAAGACTTCAAGTGGAAAAAGCTTGTTTTGAGACATTCTCACTTCTGCAATTTTTCTTGTGTTCCTGTCCTTAATCACACATGAATCATTCTCAAACAAAATAGAAAAACCATTACTCATCAGCTGCCCTACACTCAGCAAGTTTTGTGATAAACTAGGCACAAACAGTACATCATAGATGAGTTTAGCTTTGCCATTACTAATATTTATATCTACTGTTCCTTTACCTTCGACTTGCATTTGTTTGTTATCTCCCAGTCGAACCTTCACTTTGTAAGCTTCATCTAAATCATTGAAAAAAGATCTGATGCCTGACATATGGTTTGAACACCCACTGTCAAGAAACCAAACATCTTTGCTTGTTTGTGCATCTTCAACAGTTGCCATGAATAGCCTGTATTCATCATCTTCTGCCTCCATTTCTTCGGTATAATTGGCTTGATTCAATCTTTTCCAGCAATTTGTTTTGACATGACCATATCATTTGCAATAATGACACTGGACGGACTGATTACGCCCTCTTCCACGTCTGCGATATCCTCCTCTTCCTCTTCCAGCAACCCGTTCTAACTCTTCAAACTCGGTTGCAACTTCTTTCAGTGTAGAAGCTTTGCCTTTTATGTGAAAGGCTTTTTCATCTAACTGCTCAGCTGATCTGTTGATCCTTGCCTCGTGTGCTTGCAAGGAGCGCATCAGTTCATCAAAGGAAAACATAGCCAAATCCTTGGATTCTTCAATGGCAGCAACCACGTGATCAAATTTTGGAGATAGACTTCTTAATACTTTTGCAACAACCACCTTATCATCACACTTTTCTCCAAATGTACGCATTTGACTAACGGTTGTTGACACCCTGGAGAGAAACCCTTGAACAGACTCTCCATCCTTCATTATTGCAATTTCGAAGTCTCAGCGGAGTGTTTGCAACTTCACAACAATCACCTTACTGTCGCCCTGAAACTCCTTTTGTAATATCTCCCATGCTTCCTTTGCAGTTGTAGCATTCATGATCCGTGGAAAGATCTTTTGATGCACAGCTTGTTGAATAAAAAAAGAGCTTTTGAATCCCTCTTTTTGTTTTCTCTCAATTTTACAGCATCATCCGGGTCCGGATATCCGTCTTCAACAAGTTCCCACAGATCTTGGGCTTTGAACAGGGTCTTCATCTTTACACTCCAGAACTGATACTTTTCTCCATTGAAAATTGGAATAAGTAGCTGTGAAGAAGGAAGAGTATTTCCAGCCATAACTCAGGTACTTGAAAAACACCCAAATAGGGAAACAACCGGGCTCTGATACTACCTTGTTGGAATCTAATATTTGTTATAAGGAGGTAAAGTTTACAAATGATAGAAAAAATAGAGGCAAATAGAGTATTACTGAAAACAAACTTTCTTATAATTATTGAAGGAGACGGTGCCTTAATATAAAGGCTTACATCAACACAAAAATAGGAAAAGTTGTTAGCAAAGTGCAGCTGCAAAGGAGCAACTGCCTGCTATTATTTAGCAATTACAAAAACAATCAGAAGAAACGTTCAAACAGAGAAAATAACAGAGAAAAAGCAGGCTAAGTTTACTGCAGTGATTTGAATCATTCTCTAACAATTTTCTTATACTTTGGTTTTTTTTGGTCATGGGATTTTGTGGATCATTTTTTTGAGTTATGAAAAGGTTCGTGCTAGTTGTTTCAGCGGCTTTTCTTCAATAATTACTTTTGATAATTTTGTAGATCGTTGTTTTGAGTTTAGGAGAAATTTATACCGACTGTTTCAGCGATTCTTCTCTACGAGTTATGCTATTATTTCTACCATGTAGTTGTATCAGCACCGGCAATATCGTTCAAGAAACAAAGAGGAAACAAATTGAATGTGTTTTTCTACCGGTTGAACTTGCAGCGCAGTGTAACGAAAGTATTATCATATAGGAAATTTTAAGTTGATAGAAGTCTAGACAATTTAGGAATATGATTTATATTGATTTTCCATTTAATGTAGAATTATTGATATTGTATTCTATTTTATATAAGATTGTTCTTGTATAAATATCTATTATTATCATTAATGATATATGACCCAAGAGTTAAGATTTTTATCAAACTTCGGGTATTATTTCCTCTAAATTCCTAATCGACTTCTATTTGCATATGCAAACTTTCTCTACGTCAAAAAATATGTCTATGGACTCCAAATGATGGGGGTGCATAGCAGACACATGATCATTATATTTAGATGAAAGTAGAAAAGTTGCATTCTATATATTCTTGGTGCAAATCGATCAATTATTTCTTAAGAGCGTGTTATTAAGATAAAAAAAAAATTAATGATGAGAACTGTAATTACCGTTAGAGATGGGCATTAGATCGGGCATGTAGCCATATATAACCCTTCAAATCCATATTTTTACAATTTTTAATATTTTAAAGATAAATTTAGTCTTTGTTACTAAAAAATAAAAAGCTCATTTAAATATTTTAGTGAGGTCAATTTTAAAAAATGTTAAAATTATAGAGTTTTTTAATATATATTCTGTAGTACATTATTTACAATCAATACAAATACTACTTTCCACTCTTAAATTAAACAATTCACAAAGAGGATCATTTGTTAAAAAAAAAAAAAAAAGACTAAACTAGAATTGATACTTTCCCACTCTTTTTCACTTTGTATGATTCTCAATTATTAATAGCACGAAATAAAACTATCAAGTAAAGAAGCAAAACAATCATCATATATAGAATTTGTTCCAAATCTCTAATTCACATAAAGAATGTAATAACTTCAACCCAACACCAGTACAGATTTGTGGGCCACCAAGAAAAGGTAAAAAGGCCAAGAGCTTATGGCATATCATATCATCATATCTAGGGCTTTTTTCCTTGTCGTTTCTTGTACTAAAACTTCTTTGGAAGCAAGGAAGATTCAACAGTTTTGCTTTATTCCATTTTTATGATTATATAAACCCCTTCTAATTGCAATAACAAACCGCATTCAGCTTTCTACTATCCTTAAAAACTATTTTAGCTGTCTTAGTTTATTCTCCGAACATGTCTCTCTTACAACAAACTTCAGCCAATCTGCCACTTAATCAACCCTCAGCCAATATGACTTTGAATCCATCTTCAGCCAATATTAACAAACATAGCCCAACCAGCATGCAACCACTGTCCAATCCAGCCCAAGCCAACATGCAGCACTTGTTGAATCCAAACCCAACAAATATTCAAACACTGGCCAATCCAACTCATCAAGCCAATATGCAGCACTTGATGAATCCAAACCAACCCCATTCACAGCAGCTGATGAATCCAAACCAGGGCTATTCCCAGCAACTTATGCACCCAAACCCTTCAGGGGTTGTGCAGCAATTGCTCAAACCAGCCTCAAGCACTTTGCAGAGTCTCATAAAATCCGATAGGCTTATGTTCTCATCTTCTGATGACAATGCAATGTCTAGGCAAATTCAATCTACTCATTCTCCTGATGGACGCGAATTTGATGTCAAACCTCTTCTTCGTATCGTTGAGGACATTTTTAATCGTGCTGCTCCTACCATTGATGCACTTTCTCTAACTGTGGTAATCATGTTAGCTCTCCATCGCCAACTATATATAAGCATACGTACCCTTAATTAATACCATCTTTATTTGTTATAGGTCCCTCATCAACGCGTCGAAGCTCTGGAAGAGAGAACTTACGATGCCAATGCCATTGCCATGCTTGAATCTTTAGCTTATGTCATTGATCGAGTTGCGTCCGAGGTAATGTGATCTCTTGTAATAAGGGATGTAGCCAGAAATTTGGTCCCCTGGAGTTAAAAATTACGCATCAAAATTAATATATGAATATTTGAATTGAACTTTATATTTTAACGCTGCTTGTAATGGTAACTGACGAATTATTATTGAATGCAGATAACATACAAGTGCTCAACAGGTGGTGGAGATGCGCATGGAACAACAATGTCAATATTGAACATGCTATCTAACTACTCATGGGATGCCAAGGTGGTGATAACTCTAGCAGCTTTCGCCATGAATTATGGAGAATTCTGGCTGGTTGCGCAGAACTACACCTCCAACCAACTTGCAAAAGCTGTTGCAATTCTCAAACAATTGCCTGAAATTTTAGAGCATTCCAGCCTACTAAAACCCCGGTTTGAAGCAGTGAAAAATCTCATCAAAGTCATGCTAGATATCGCTAATTGTATTGTTGAGTTCAAAGAGCTTCCGCCTCAGTACATTTCAATGGATTTCACTCCATTAAACACTGGAATGTCTCATATACCAATTGCTGTCTACTGGACAATAAGAAGTACTTTGGCTTGTGCTTCTCAGATTACTGGCCTTATTGGTCTTGGACACGAGTATGAATCTCATCCATCCATCTTTGTCGATTTTTATAGCTTTAACGACATTCTTTAATAACAGATGAGGTTCCATTTTATGTTATAGGCACATAGTATCAACAACAGAGGCCTGGGAGCTATCGAGCTTGGCACACAAACTCGCTAACATGCATAGCCACCTCGCCAATCAACTGGCAATTTGCTATAAGCACATTGGTCAGTTTTGAAGATAAAATCTTTACCATTAGTATATTCATGGCAATAGATAAATGCATTAATAAATTAAGATTGATACGCGTTGCAGATGAAAAGAAACATGAGGAAAGTTATCAGAATCTCATAAATTTGTTTGCGATGCCACATCTCGACAACATGAGAGTTCTCAAGGCATTGATTTATGCAAAAGATGATCTGCAGCCACTTGTTGAAGGAACCACCAAGAGAAGGGTGTGCATTAATATTCCCACTTTGAATTTATCGATAATTATTTGGAAGAGGAAAATAAATAACAAACGACTAATGATCATCTAATTATTACTTTATGTTTTGTTTGACAAAAACAGGTTAACATTGATGTTTTAAGGAGGAAAAATGTGCTACTGCTTATATCAGACCTTGACATCTTGCAAGAAGAGATTGCCATTCTTGAACAGATATACAACGAGTCTCGGCTTCATCCATCAAGGCAAGAGAGCCAGTATGAAATTGTTTGGCTACCAATTTTGGACCCAGCAATCCCTTTCACTGAAAACTTACAAAAGAAATTTGAAACTCTGCAATCTGGTATGACTTGGTACACAATTTACCATCCATCCTTGATCGACCGGGCAGTGATCAAGTTTGTCATGCAAGAATGGCATTTTGGAAAGAAACCTATTCTTGTAGTGCTTGATCCACAAGGACGGGTTACTTCTCCAAATGCACTCTATATGATGTGGATTTGGGGCAGTCTTGCCTTCCCTTTCACCACCATTAGAGAGGAAGCTCTCTGGAGGGAAGAGACTTGGAGACTTGAGCTCTTGGTGGATGGCATTGATCCAATTGTTCTCAACTGGGTATGTATATGAAACATGTTTGTTCATTTCAATATAGTAACTTTTTGAAAAATAATAAATACTTAAACTTCTAAATTTAATTAATCTTTTTTCTGATGATGTGACTGAATTTATTGAAATTAACGTATTTTGCCACATCAGTATTACGTAAGCAAAAACTGCATAAAAATTAACATGGAAATTTAATCAGTAAAGTGCAAAATTACAAGTTCTTTCAATTATATTAAGCATATATTGGTTTTGACTAAAAATAAGCATGATTTTGTTGGCATTAACTAGATGCAAGAAGGAAGATACATATGCTTGTATGGAGGAGAGGACTTGGAGTGGATTAGAAAATTCACCAACACAGCTAAGGCAGTAGCGCAGGCAGCAAATATCCCCTTCGGGATGGTATATGTGGGGAGAAGCAATCCAAAGGAGAGGGTGAGGAAGAACATCTCAAGCATCATAGTTGAGAAGCTGAGCCACTACTGGCAGGACTTAACATCAATCTGGTACTTCTGGGTAAGAATTGAAAGCATGTGGCGATCCAAGAATCAACTAGGAAAAACCTCTGAGAATGATCCTCTAATGAAGGAAATCATGACAATGATGAGCTTTGATAGCAGCGAAGGTGGTTGGGCTATGTTCACGAGAGGATCAGATGAGATAGTCAAATCTAAAGGGAACATATTTTTAACTTGCCTTGGTGATTACACAGTTTGGAAAGAAGATATCGAGCAAAAGGGTTTCATGCCAGCACTCAGAGATTACCTGCAAACCCTTCACCCTGAGCATCACTGCAACCGTCTCATCCTCCCAGGCGCCGCCGGTAGGATCCCTGAAAGAATTGTTTGCTCTGAATGTGGCCGTGTCATGGACAAATACCTCATGTACAAGTGCTGCGATGAATAAATATAAAAAATATTGAGTGCTTATGCTATTTAAATCCGAGAAGTGATAAATAAGTAGCAGCCACGAGCATGGCTTGATGATGATGATTGCTATACTATTATGAAGACTGAAGTTTATTTGAGGATATTCTATTATATATGTAATGCTTTCTGTTACCTTAATATTTGTAACTTGGTTTCCTTTTCACTACGTATTGTTATGTGTGTTAATTAATGAAGTTTTTAATACCTAATAATAATTTTGTGAGTCCTAATTATATCTTCTCCTATTAATTTTTATTTACTAGTATATATGAACTGTTATATATATATATATATATATATATATATATATATATATATATATATATATATATATATATATATATATGGATGTTTGATATTTTATTACTTTTGTGAATTTCGACTTCCAGCTATATATATTATTATTCATACTATTTGTTTTTCTTAAGATATATAGAATATTCAAATGTTTATCATGAAGGCCTTGGCTACGGTCTTCATGGTTCGAGAATGATCCAACTGGTATTGCTCATTTTCTTCTTGTTGATGCTATGGGGACAGCTCTCCTTAGACCTCGATGCCATTTTTGAGATTTGGAAATTTTCAAATATATTCCACAAGCAAAAATGAGGCGCAAAATAACATTTTTAACTAATGTTAAGGGTAAAAATATAATTTTGGCTAAATGTTAGGGTGAAATAGGATGTAGTAGCATGGATCAATGAGCATTGGACTTCATTTGTGAATTGGACGATCATATAAACCGACAATTGTTCCTACTCATGCCACGTTAAATGTCATGTCAATGTCGTTAATAGCCAACTAATACAATTATAAACAATATAAAAAATACAAATCAGCACTTTTTTTTTCTTTTTAACAATAGAGGTATTTCTACTAAAAAAAATTGACAAGCAAATAAGAGTTTCAAGGTAAATGTTCAAAATAAATTAATACATTTTCTTTTTTGGAATTATTAATAGTTGTTAACTTCATTATTTAGATGCATTTTTCAGTATATATATAATATACCCATTAGCTCGAGGGAATAATCAAGTCTACAATTCTTTTCTTTCTACTAGATTCACATGATGTCCGTTACTTGTCCGACATATAAAAGAAAATATGGAAACTGTTTTTGGATTTAACATATATATCTCCTTTGCCAGATTTTATTTAACCATGCATGCGTGATGCTTTTATTCACACATGGTACGGCTAATATTATGTTGTAATGTAAGAAATATAATAATAGTAATACATTATTTACTGACTATTAATAAATTAAAATACATCTAGACTGAGTACACAGACTAAACATTTTCTTTTATGGACTTCTCATAATGCTGGTCGGATAGACACATGGAGTATTTCAGCCAAATCTCATGAATTAAGCTAATAATATAGAAAATGAATTCTTCTATGTATGTTGTATGTTGAATTGATGATTTATTAACATATATACTTCAGGTTACAAGTAAATGAGAAAAAAAAATATTCTTGAAAATACAACAAATCAAATCCTATCCTAAACGTATCATATCATATAATACCTTTAATAAGATCATAATCTTATACAATGAAATCATGAGGCATAAAAGTTTGGAATAAATTACCAAATCAGACAACTAACAGAACAAAATCATATCAAAAACATAATAAAAGCTATCTTTTATCAAATAAGTACCTTGTCATTTATGCAAAATTGATTGAAAAGGGGCAGAATAGTGACAATATACTATTGAACCGGTTTATAAAATTTGTTTAGACTTTACCTGGACAAGAATTTTTCTAATTTTGTTGCGTTGGTAAAGATTTGGTTGGTGGTACAGTTTACCTTAAGCAAAGGAAAGGGATCAAATCTAGCTTCTTTTTTTTTTTCCTTCTTTCTTTTTCTCGAAAAACCAGAATAAAAGAGACCAAATTAATTCCCAAATCTTTGAACACGTAAAGGAGGGGTTCAAGTAAGGAAGCAAACCACAGGGTTGGCAATCATTGTGTTTCTTATGGCTGACAGGCTTTGATCGATGGCCGACATAGCTTCTTGCTTGATACTGCATATTCTTCCATCAAAGGACAACTATGAAAAATGGCAAAAGCCTAAGGGACTCTACCGACAATTTATAAATAAATTTTACCTTTTCCAATTGTGTTTTTCTTTTTAATATATTATTTCATAATATTAGCTACTACATCTGCTATAAGCCTATTAACAATTTATTAGTAGATTCATTTAAAATAAATCCATGAACTTGAATTAGGTAAAAAAAAAATCCAACTCATCATTATATTCAATATTATTTTTAAAACCGGACTTGATGGGCGAACTGGTTGCTGTTTTAGTTTGGTCAAATTAATAAATCAGAAGTGATGATAAAAAAAAAATTAATTTGTTGTGGAGATGATGAATGTGTTGAAATTAATGTCTCTAGTTTGATGCTTGACTATGAATGAAATTTTTAATGTATTTTACTTTTTTCATATAGTATTGTTCGTACTGTATTTTCAAATCTTTATAAATAATTGTGTTGAATCCAATCCAACCATAATTTGGTTGACAAAATGTTAGAAACATTGATTTTATTCACCGGCGGATCTACACAGTGGAGAACGGATGCAATTCAATTCTTAATTTTTCTTCCAATTTTTATATTTATTCTTTTAATTTTTACCACATGAGCCTTTTAATATTGATTTTAATCAAATTTACTCTTCTTAATATTAATTTCCATAAAATTTACCCCTTTGAATGTTAATTTTAATCAAATTTATCCATCTTAATATCGATTTTCACTAAACTTTCCCCTTTAATCTAAATTTTACATCCGCTCCTGATAATGAACCAAAAGCATATTACATATTTAATTAGTGCAATATGTATGCAAAAAGCATTACTAAAAACATATATAGGGTTCACAAAAGTAACATGTTGAATTACAATGGAAGAAAAGAAGTGGATTCATAAACCGCTATGCCTCTTTATTCCATTCCTTGTTGCTATAAATAAGTCTATGATTGCCCATAGCTGTACACACACAAAATTATTTTAATATGACTTATTAATTATAACATCTTGATTAGCAAAGATCAGCATGGCCTTCAGATCATTAGCAGCATCAGGTGATACCCAGCAAATGAAGAAGGCTGCTGATCGGCTAAACATGTTAGCATTCTCTGATGAAAATGCAATGATGAAGCAGGTTGTTGCAACTCATGCTCCTGATGGCCGAGATTTTGATGTTCGTCCTCTTCTCAATATTGTTCAAGATATTCTTAATCGTGCCCGTACTGTTTATGCCGAAACTTCTATGATGGTACGTAACTTGAATTACTGTAGACCTTTTTCTTAAAATTTTTTTGATACAAAGTGACTGTACTGAAGGCTCAAATCCGAAATTTCGCAATTTCGATAAACATACTAATTTTTTTTCTGTAATTGGTTGATTCTGAACCTAAGCGTTATTTTTCCCTGGCTTTGCAGGGTGGCCATACTGAAGCAGAGATTGAGGACAAGAACCGCCAGCTCAATTTTATTGTCATGCTTGAAGAACTGTCATATGTTATCGACAGAATCGCAAGTGAGGTAAGCACGTAATATTTTGCCCTAAAAATTAACTTCATGTTCAATTAGTAGGCAATTTTCAATTTACCGTTATTTATTTCGTTGCATTTCAAATTGTAATTTTTTTTTTCACACAATCTTTTTTTTTGGCATGAATTTTTATTGTAATTATCTAAATAACTTTCTCTCTGAAATTAACTTTGAGCTAAATTAGCATGCAATTTTCAATTAATAATTATTTTATTCTATTCCATTTCAAAATATATATATTTTTTAATCTTTTTCACATATTCTTTTTCTTTCCGTGAATTTCTGGTGTTATTTATATATTTATTTGGTGAAAATAAAACAATATTAAAAAGAAATAATGTACAATAGTGTTTATTGTAGTTTAAACTGTTGAAAATATGACAAAATTTTTTCAATTTTTCATCCCGTTCTTAAAAGTTGTAATTATTAAATAAGAGATTAAATAGGCAATAGCTGCAAATTAGAAATTAAGTGCTAATTTAACTGAAATTTTAACTTGAGAGCAATTTATAAATTGGCAAAAAGAAAAGTAAAATAAAATGGCACCAGTTTTTTCTCTTTTAATCAGAAATTTTGAGTTTGAATTATGAGAATAAAGCATTTTTAAACATTTAAAATGGAGCAATAGGTCATTTTGAAGGCATATTCAGCACAAATTTAAATTAATCGGATTAGTAGGTTTTGAATTAAAAAAAAAAGGCTAAATTAGACATTTATCCAACCATGGTGGAAATTAGAAGGTTGAAGATGATTATTAGTTGAAAACACTAAACTTGTATCTTATGTTTCAGATGTCATACAAGGCATTGAGTGGAGCAGATGCGCATGCAATAACATTGTCATTATTCAACATGCTTTCAAACTATTCATGGGATGTTAAGTTGGTGCTGACCATGGCAGCTTTTGCTTTGGCCTATGGAGAGTTTTGGCTGCTTGCTCAAATTTACTCCACAAACCCACTTGCCAAATCAATGGCCACTCTTAAGCAATTGCCTTCAATCTTGGAACACACAGTCCCATTGAAGCCACGCTTTGATGCTCTTAATAATCTCATCAAAGTCATGTTGGATGTCACTGAATGTATTGTTGAGTTCAGAGAATTACCATCTGCCTACTTTTCCACTGAAGTTCCAGCTTTGACTGCTGCCATGGTCCATGTCCCCACTGCTGTTTACTGGACCATAAAGAGTGTTGTGGCTTGTGCTACTCAGATTACCCATCTCACCACCTTCGGATACGAGTATATAATATTCTTTCCATCTCCTTTTATTATTATTATTATTTCTTTCATTAAAAGAAAAAACAAAAGGAAAACTTATTTTTAATTATGTCTTATTCTATGACTTTAATACCAAAAATCTAATTATTAACAATAGAACTTTATTACATTAAATCATAAATTTTCAGGTTTGGTACCAATGAGGCATGGGAACTCTCTACTTTGACTCACAAGCTTCAAAACATACTTGACCACCTAAGGCAGCAACTCTCCCTTTGCTACAAACTCATAGGTTTGTATCATATCTTCATTTACTATATATAGCATATAACATAAGTGATACTTAATACACATATCAAATTTTGCAGAGGAGAAGAAAAATGTTGAAGTCTATCAAATACTATTAAATCTTGTTCAGACAAATCAAATCGACAACATGAAGATCCTCAAGGCTTTAATTTATTCCAAGGATGATATCCAACCACTTGTTGATGGCACTACCAAGAGAAGGGTTTGTTCCTAATCATACCAAAGTAGTAATTAATGCTAGAAAATCGCCATTACCAACACGTTAATTTATTGTTGAATAGGTTAACCTTGATGTGCTAAGGAGGAAGATTGTGCTTCTGTTGATTTCAAGCCTAGATATTTCCCATGATGAGCTTTCAATTCTTGAACATATTTACAATGAATCAAGAATCCATGCCACAAGATTGGAGAGCGAGTATGAGATGGTTTGGATCCCAATAGTGGATCCTACGGTGCCATACAATGATGTTATGCAAAGAAAGTTTGAGAGATTACAGGCCACAATGCCATGGTACACAGTGCATCACCCAACCATAATAGAAAAACTGGTGATTAAATTCGTCAAAGAGGAGTGGCACTTCAGGAACAAACCTATCTTGGTGGTTCTTGATCCTCAAGGGAAAGTAGTCTCCCCTAATGCACTTCACATGATGTGGATTTGGGGAAGCAGTGCTTTCCCTTTCACTAGCTTGAGAGAAGAATCGCTTTGGAAGGACGAGAAATGGAGACTTGAGCTTCTCATTGATGGAATCGATCCAACAATTCTCGATTGGGTAAATTTTATACATAATATATCATTATCAAACATGATTAATTAACATATTAGCCCGGACTTATGTGGCTTTTGAAAATATCTTTCTGTTCAAATCCGGCCATGATCAGGCCTAGTTCCAAATCTAAACATTACATAATCTTGTTACAGGCAAAAGAAGGAAAATACATATTCTTGTATGGAGGAGACGACATCGAGTGGATAAGGAAGTTCACAAAAGAAGCAAGAGCAGTTGCACAAGCGGCACGCATACCACTAGAGATGGTGTACATCGGAAAGAGCACGAATCGAGAAAAAGTTCAGCGAGTGATAGCAACAATCACTGTGGAAAAGCTTAGTCATGTATTAGAAGACATGACTTTGATATGGTTTTTCTGGACAAGGCTAGAAAGCATGTTATTCTCCAAGATTCAGCTTGGGAAGATTGAAGAATTTGATCCAATGATGGAAGAAATCAAGAAACTGTTTAGCTATGACAAAAAAGACGGGTGGGCAGTTCTTAGCAAAGGGTCTAATGTGGTTGTGAATGGGCATAGCAACACAGTTTTTGCCACCGTGTTAGAGTATGATTTGTGGAAGGAGAATGTTCCTAATCTTGGTTTTGATTTATCATTCAAAAACCATCATGACAAGCTTCACAATGTAGCTCATCCTTGCTGCGTATTCGATTTTTCGACCGCCATGGGAAGGATCCCTGAGAGATTAAAATGTCCTGACTGCCAACGTACTATGGAGAGATTCATCAGTTTCCGTTGCTGCCATGACGACACTACTTCGGATGAGATTCTATATGCATAATTATGAGATATATACATATATATTACTGAATAATTATGTGCTTGTGTGTGTTATATTATTTATATATGTAATACGTTGGCCAAGGCTCCCATGCGACCATAAGTTGGCTCGTTATTAGGAAGATGCTTCAATGTTTGTTATATAATAATCACTTTCATATGTTTCCATGAAATGAATCTAAGATTTTGATTTGCTTTCTATTTTGTTGCTTTTCAAGTGGGTCTTCAAAGACAAATAACATCTAATCCTTTTTTTTTCTTTTTTTTTTGGGAAATAAATAACAATAGATGCTATTGACATTTGAATTTAATATTTCATTCACATAAATAAGTTCAGCTTATTTAGGTTTACTTTTAATATGTCTCCTTCTCAACTAGGTCTACGGTGCATCAAGTCAATCAAAGTGTCATGTATTAAAATAGTATCATATATTAAAATACAGATTTATTTTTAATAATTAATTAAAAATTTAAGCTTGAATTATTGGGAACTTTTCAATTTTAAATTTAATAAATAAAATTTTACAATATCAAGTCTCAAATTTGAGTTCCCTTTCAATTAAAAAAGATTCCATCCAATTTCCCATAATTACAAAGGGATGAAGAACTTAAACACGATTCCTAACATGCTTTTAAACTAAATAGCACAAAATAGAATCGAATGCGGAAATAAACCAAGCTAACCTCCAGCCATTGTTGAGTTTGTTGAAACTAGAATTTTTCTTCAACCTCTTAGAACTCAAAGCAACAAAATACTAATCAATTCACTCACAATTTTGATGGTGTATATTTCTCTGGTGAATGCTTGGTTTAGACCCCTTTAATATCCATTGTGAACCTCATGTAACAACCTTCCATCAAGATGGTTACTACAATGGTGGAATGTTGCCATAAGTAGTGAAAATGGAGATCATGGATGGTGGAGGAAAAAACTGCAAGTAGAGATCATGGATTGTGGAGGAAAAACTGCCAAAAACTGAATTAAAAAACTCCCTACAATAATGGAATCAACAACAGCTAACATTCTCCCACTTGATCCCAACAAGTATTATCCAACCAAATCCATGAAAACTTTATGCTTACAGTACAGAAACAAAATGCATGAATCATGGCGATATGTCCTCTATGAACGAGTGGTATCTTCCATGTATTACAATACAGTTTATCCCCTTAATGTCAGCCTATATGTGGCAACATAATTTAATGAATAAACCATATGTTTATTCTAGGTCCAAAATAAATATTACTCTCAGAAATCAATAAATGTGCACACCAAATTTGAGAATAATATTACAAATGAATAAGAGTTTCATGAAACAAAATCGTTCATATAACGAAAAATCACATGATGGGACCAAGTCCCATCCTAGCTACATGATCCTTATAACTCATCGAAGGCATGCCTTTAGTTAAAGGATCAGCAATCATCAATTCAGTGCTAATGTGTTCTATGACCACTTTGTTCTCCTTAACACGTTCTCTTATGGCTAAATACTTAATGTCGATATATTTACTTCTACTACCACTTTTATTGTTTTTAGCCATAAAAACTGCAGCTGAATTGTCACAAAACATCCTCAAAGGTCTAGAAATTGAATCCACAACTCTAAGCCCAGATATGAAACTCTTCAACCATACACCATGCGATGTAGCCTCAAAACAAGAAACGAACTCAGCTTCCATAGTGGAAGTAGCAGTCAAAGTCTGCTTTACACTCCTCCAAGACACGGCTCCGCTAGCAAACATGAAAACATAACCAGATGTTGATTTTCGAGAATCAACACAGCCAGTGAAGTCCGAATCCGAATAACCAACTACCTCCAAATTGTCAGTCCATCTATACATAAGCATGTAACCTTTTGTACCTTGAAGGTACCTCATCACCTTCTTTGCAGCTCTCCAGTGGTCCATTCCTGGATTACTCTGATATCTTCCCAACATTCCCACAGCAAAGGCAATGTCAGGTCTAGTGCAAACCTAAGCATACATCAAGCTTCCGACAGCAAAAGCATATGGAATGTTTTTCATTTGTTCCCTTTCTAGATCGTTCTTCGAGCACTGGTTCAAATTGAACCTGTCATTCTTTACAATAGGTGCTACACTTGGTGAACAATCTTTCATCCTAAATCTTTCTAAGACTTTATTGATATAGGTTTCTTGAGATAGTCCTAAAATGCCTCAAGGTCTATCTCTATGGATCTTGATGCCAATGAAATAAGATGCCTCACCCATATCTTTCATGTCAAAACTCTTAGAGAGAAATTGTTTCACCTCATGTAGCAACCCCTTATCGTTGGTTGCAAGTAAAATATCATCCACATATAGGACAAGAAAACAAATTTTGCTCCCACTAACCTTATGGTATATACATTGATCCATGACGTTCTCTTCAAAACCAAATGAAGAGATGACATCATGGAATTTTAAATACCATTGCCGAGATGCTTGTTTCAATCCATATATAGATTTCTTAAGCTTGCACACCAAATGCTCACCATCACTAGAGGAAAATCCTTCTGGCTGTTTCATATAAACCTCCTCCTCTAGATCCCCATTGAGGAATGCTGTTTTTACATCCATTTGATTCAATTCCATGTCAAAATGGGCAACCAATGCCAAAATAATGCGGAGAGAATCTTTTTTAGATACAGGAGAAAAGGTCTCCGTGTAATCAATTCCCTCCTTTTGAGTGAATCCTTTGGCAACGAGTCTAGCTTTATATCTCTCAATGTTGCCCAATGAGTCCTTCTTTGTTTTAAAGACCCATTTACAACCAATGGCCTTTGCAACATTGGGCAACTCAACCAAATCCCAGACTTTGTTAGATGCCATAGAATTCATCTCCTCCTTCATAGCATTGTACCACAATTTAGATTCATTACAACTCATGGCTTGTGAAAATGTTCCAGGATCATTCTCAGCTCCAACATTATAGTCAGCTTCTTGCAGATACACAATGTAATCACCAGGAATTGCTGATCTCTTCATTCTGGTAGATCTCCTTAATGTTGTGTCAACATTCTCCTGAGAAGCATGTTGTTCAACTGGTTGCTCAACAGTTTCTGGTAATTGTTGAACATTTGGATCTACTAGATCAATGTCAGCAGGTTGTGGAGCTTCAATGATTGGTTGTTCAATAGCCAGTTAAACTGAAGGGGCGTTGTGAATAACAACCAATCTAACACTTGAGGTGGAAGGTTGAGTGTCTGAATGATTTTTCTCAGAAACAAAGTTTCAAGATTGATCGCTCCCACTGATCAAGTCATTCTCAAGAAACTTAGCATTTCTTGATTCCACAATCCTAGTCGTATGAGATGGACAATAAAACCTGTACCCTTTAGACCTTTCGGTATATCCAACGAAATACCCACTAATAGTCCTTGGGTCTAACTTCTTTTCCTGTGGATTATACACTCTTACTTCAAACGGGCATCCCCAAACGCTCACATGTCGCAAACTCGGTTTCCAACCTTTGAATAACTCAAAAGGCGTCTTTGGGATAGCCTTGGTTGGAACTCGATTTAATATATACGCTGCCGTCTTGAGAGCTTCAGCCCATAAGAACTCAGGAAGTTTGGTTTTACTATGCATGCTCCTGACCATGTCCATCAAAGTTCGATTTCTTCTTTCTGCTACACCATTCTGGTCTAGAGAACCAGGCATGGTGTATTGGGCCACTATCCCATGCTCTTGAAGAAACCTCACAAATGGACCAGGTGCTTGTCCATCTTCAGTGTATCTACCATAGAATTCTCCACCTCTATCTGATCTCACAATCTTAATTTGCTTACTGCATTGTTTCTCTACTTCGGTTTTAAACACTTTAAATGCATCTAATGCTTCGTGTTTATTCTGAAGTAAGTAGAGATACATGAAACGTGAGTAATCATCTATGAAAGAGATGAAGTATTTCTGACCATATGAGTCCATATCCGGACTACAAATATCTGTATGTATGATTTTCAATATTTCTGAACTCCTTGTGGCACCTTTCTTCGTCTTGTTTGTCTGCTTTCCCTTTATGTAGTCCAAACAAGTGTCATAATCAGTAAAATCCAAAGCACTAAGTACTCCATCATTTACTAATCACTTAATTCTCTGTATGGAGATATGTCCCAATCTCCGATGCCATAACATAGAGGAATCCTCATTCATAACACACCGTTTCCTACCAGCATTATCTTGAACATGCATTGCATTATGAAAGGAATTGTCTTGTAAATTAATTCAAAAAAGACCATCAGACAAACTGCCATTCCCAACAAGATCAGATTTATAAAATAAACTGAAGTTTAAATCTGAAAAATTACAGGAATAACCCAATGGCAATAGTCTTGAAATTGAAATCAAATTCCTAGAGAAACTAGGAACATAAAAAGTCTTCTCCAAATTTAAAACAAAGCCACTATTAAGTACTAACCTGCATGTCCCAATAGCTTCCATATGCAAACGCATCTTATTTCCCGAATAGATGCACTGCTTACTTCGTGCTGGCTTCCTGTGGTTTTGAAAACCCTGCAAGGAATTTGAAATATGGATTGTAGATCCAGAATCAATCCACCAAGTGTTATGACTCACATCTACCATATTAGATTCATAACAGACATAAGAGATTGAAATACCTTTCTTCTCGAGCCAGGCCTTAAATTTTTGGCAATCCTTCTTTATATGCCCTTTTTTTTTACAGAAGAAGCACTTGGATTCTTTCTTTATATCAGCTTGGGGGTATCTTACCCTTACCCTTCTGATTTCCTTGCCCTTGACCTTTATTCTTCCATCGTGTTGCCAGATCTCTCTCCTGTTTTCATAAGTAGCCTTTCCTCCTCTTGAGCACACATGGTCATCAGTTCATTAATTGACCACTTATGGTTATGTGTGTTATAAGAGATTTTGAAAGGGGCATACTTCTGTGGGAGAGTGTTCAGAATGTAGTACACAAGGAAAGACTCGGATATGTCAACCTCAAGGTTCTTAAGCTGAGCCACTATATCCCTCATCCTCATGATGTGCTCACGCACACCTCGAACACTGGTGAGCTTTAGAGATGAGAACTTCATAATCAAGGTCATGGCATGCACCTTTTCAGAAGTCTCAAACTGCGCATCAATGGCATTCAATAATACCCTAACATTGCTATGCTGATTGACTGAATTACGGATACTAGCAGGAATTTTACTCCTTATGAACATCACACTAAGGCAGTTGGACAGCTCCCATTGTTCATAAAGAGCAATCTCAGCTGCAGTGCTAGTGTCCGTAGGAGCCAATGGTTCGTCTTTCCTTATAGCATAGTCAATGTCCATGCACCCTAACTGAAGGAGGATTGATTCCTTCCAGACTTTATAGTTCTCACCATTTAGCTCGGGAACATCAATTTTATAATCAGAAAAATTCATAGGTTAAGAAACTGCATAATGACAAATACATATTTATGTCATAAATTTGAGGCAAATTAATTATATATCATGCTTTACAAATGTAAATCATGTCATAAAATATGAATCAAATAACATGTAAAAACTGCCTGTGGGCGAAGTTTCTAATTTAAATAGATTCATAATCACTTTATGATGAGACTATCAAATTGTATTCCCTTTTCTTAATCCCTGTGGGTAAATTAAGAAAAACAATTTGTTATTTCATCCTAATTAATCATATTAATATAATAAAAATTCCTGTGGGATAAATTTTATTATGTTAATGTGATTAATTACAACGTTGGTAAATTAAATATCACTCTCAAGAATAGTTCCCAGGAAAGGCTGGAGGGGTCACAAATCGGTCCCACTTAAAATCTAGTCTCCTTAGACAAAACTTTTCTGATAGCAATATTTAAGTATCCAACACTTGTGAATCACAATCTGTTTCACATTTAAAGTCCTTTCCTTTATGTGATCCTAAAACTCTTAATATATATTTTAATCAATTATCAATGCTGTGGCTAATTTCTAATCAATTAAAATAAATATGGATCACTAGACTTTTTTTTTATGCATAATATCTACCAAAAATTACATGCATCAAATATAATATACACACAATTTTATTAATAATGCACAAACATTATTATTTTTATGCGTAAACTTACAAAATACATGTCAAATAATATATATTATTTGATAGGTAAATGCCAAATAATTGCAGAAAAAAAAGACATACTTTTCATGGATTCACACCAACAAGTCTTTGCTTTAAATTGCTTTAAATAGAGATGGAAAAGCCCTCTTGCTGTAGTGAATTCACTAAATGGAGCATCAATATTCAATGTATTGGTGATGAGAGTAACATTACTCTTCGCCATTCTAGCAGCAAATGTCCCGGACCCACTCCAATATCCAAGCTTATTTTAATTCCACCACTTGCTAAAGCTAACACATCATCAATAGCAAAATCATTCTTGCTTTTAGCCTTAACATACTTATGATTCTTATTGGGATTAGACAAATAAAAGCAACCAATACAATCTCTACTTAATTTCTTTTTTATTCAAGCATTCGACATTCTTACACCCAAGGCCACTCCAAGTTAATATCTTATCACTAACAGGTTTCCATAAATTAAAACAAAAAATGTACTTGCACAGGGCCAAAATAGACAGCAGCGTGAGTACCAAAAACTCAACCAAACAGACACCCAAATTCGTCAAAAACTCAAAGAAAGCAAACCACCATTTTTCATGAAAACCAAATTGTAAAATCAACAAGGCAGAGGCATGTTATTGCTCTGATACCAAATGAAGAACTTAAACACGATTCCTACCATGCTTTTAAACTAAATAGCACAAAATAGAATCGAATGCGAAAATAAATCAAGCTAACCTCCAGCCATTGTTGAGTTTGTTGAAACTAGAATTTTTCTTCAACCTCTTAGAACTCAAAGCAACAAAATACTAACCAATTCACTCACAATTTTGATGGTGTATATTTCTCTGGTGAATGCTTGGTTTAGACCCCTTTAATATCCATTATGAACCTCATGTAACAACCTTCCATCAAGATGGTTACTACAATGGTGGAATGTTGCCATAAGTAGTGAAAATGGAGATCATGGATGGTGGAGGAAAAAACTGCAAGTAGAGATCATGGATTGTGGAGGAAAAAACTGCCAAAAACTGAATTAAAAAACTCCCTACAATAATGGGATCAACAACAGCTAACAAGGGAAACTAGTGAGTCAGCTAAAAAGTGAGACCCACAATGCATTATTTCAAAAGAAAGAATGCCATATAAGCTTCTTGCTTGTTCTCTCTTTCTTTCTCAAGAAACGGATCTTTGCATTTTGATCTTGAGAAAAAATTTCTCCATTTGTTGATCCATTCGCTTTGTTGCCTTTAAATAGTGCTTTGGAATCAATTAGATGTATTTTTGGGGCAAAATTATTTTGATTTTGTGCATTTTTATTAAATCTTAGTAATTTGTAAATTTTCAATCAATTGAAAAGAAAAATGTTTTTATCTTGACAATGGTTTTCTACTATTTGCAAGGCATGTTTTAGTTTCAAATCATTGATAACAAATAATATTATAATTAAATTGAATTAATTAGTCAATTTCTTTTCTTTATGTTATATTAGCAAAACTACAAAACTACTAGCTTCTTCTTCCATTTTAAATCAAATTCATGGTTTTGACGGAAAATTTAACTCTTTCATAAAAAAAATTATGGCAATGGGTGGGAATTGGATTGTGCATATCCTCTCTTGCTTTCTCATTTTATTTTGAATGGTATAGTGTTGGTCAACAAAAATGATAGGAGCTGGCGGTGGACTGGGTGGAGGGTGTTGTGATATTTTGGCAGTGAAGCGGATGGTGAGTTGGGTGGAGGTTTAGTGAAGAAGATGAATTGAGGTAGTTTTTTTTTCTATTAATTTAAGGCATTTATGGGTCGCACGTAATAGATGATTCAGCAATTCCATTAAATTTAACAGTGATTTTGATAGCAATCCCTAAACTATAAATATATCCAAAACCCAGAATTGATATTGAAAATTTTATTTGTTGAGTTTTATATTGAAAAGTGCCTAATAATTTAGGCCTAAATTTATAATTAACTTTTATTTTAATAAACAGCGATTGTAATTGGTTTGGTCAACATGGACCTAATATAGGCTTTCAGTTAAAGTAACGTTAATCATTTTAAGGAATACAATTTTATATCAAAACTTCCTATAGTTGGTTTTTTTTTCTTATATTCAACTTTTGTACCTTGACAATACATATTATCTTCGAGGCCATACTACCTTAAAGACCCAAGGTCCATTTTATCAAGACCAACAAGCTCACATAAGAGAAGTCCCATTAAAAGTGCGATATCGAAGGTCCAGGTAGCTAATGATAATCACACGAGAAAGGGTTGTTCTTCGAAGAACTAATGATAGACAGATTCTGCGTCGAACTCTAGAAGCAGTTGTGGGAGTTAGTATCACACTTGATGCCTGAGTTAGTGCCGCACTCGCTACCTAAACTTGTGCCGCACTTGCTTGTCCAGGTTTTCTATGGTTTTAGCTCTCTTGGCTTTTAATTTTTCTCCAAAAGATTATTTTCCAACTCTGTTCATGGCTGCAAAAAAGGAACACAATGAGAAAACATCCCTATTTAAACTCAACAAAAAAGTGTTTACTTGCTTTTTATTGTTTTGAGACGAGCTGGGGTCCAAGTACTCATAGATGTCAAGCTTGCCTCTAGCAAGCTCCCTCCAACGATCTAAAATCTTTTTCTCATCCTCAGAGAGCACCAAGTAATTGTCATTTCTGTTAATAAATCTTCCCCAAGAAGTCCAAATGGGAAAATTATGTTGGCTCTCTAAGATGAAGAAACAATCTTTCCAGTTTTTCAGGGAGTCCATCTAGAACAAGCTTGAATGTAATTGTGGTCATTTGTCAAATTGTGAAGCCCAACCATGTAGGTTGCTCCGAATAATCAAATAGTGAGATCGATGGCATTCTCAGATGTCCAAATTTATAGGGTAGTCAGGTGAGCCAAGTGTTGGGGTGTAGCTAGCTTATGGTTAGATCGTAATACTTTAAAAAATATATCTTGAATTAGGTCAGTGGAATGGTGACTCTAGCTCGGCTATCAGCCTCGGTGCTTTTTCTTGTCATCGAAATTAAAGTCAACGGAGATGTGGGAGCTCGAAGCTAGTAGGTTATACTAGTCTGATATCCCTAATTTATTTCTTTGATGGGGGAGATCGATGATTTAGATGGACGAGCTAATCTTAGGAACTCGTGGGTTAGCTCTCGGTTATCTTCTAGGTATGGGCTTACTTGGTTATGGAGTTTTGAAAGTCAAAATATCTAATCGAGCACTTTTCGCGGACACAACGTTTGGTCTATTTTGTGTGAGGGCCTGAAACATTGGAAGTTCTATAGGGGTGCTCTCTGTAGACGAGTTATGCGCAGAAGTGCTCATCGTGCTATCATTTAAAAGGCCATCTAAGATCCTAATCTCACTGGATCCTACTAACCCGCTCATTTTGAAAGATAAATAAACGAAAAAAGGAAATGCAAAAAAGAGAGGGAAGGATCTATGTTACTAACCTACAAGAATGAGCGAAGAAACTGGAGAATGTAAATGACCGGTGTTTGGCAAGAGTACTAGATCAGTTAAGTAATATAGTAAAATAAGATTAAAACCCTTAAATATCGTACCCTAAAGCTTGTGTATTCCAGATTTTACAGTGAGCAATATGTGAAAGAATTTCCAAGTTTTGAAGTGATTATTAATTAAATAAGTTAAAAACGGTAACTAAACGAATCAAATAACGCAACTAAATCAACTAATTAAAGAACTAAAGCAAAACAAAATATAAAAGATGCTAACAATCAATATTTAGAAACACTTCTGCTAAAGGACTATCTACCTCAACTTCTATTATAATGACTCAATTAAAAGTAACACAAGCGATTATGAAAAACCATTTCAAGATCAAATATCTTATATAGAATATCATTATAAGCACTAAACCTTCAGATTATTAACAATCTAATACTTAGCATATCACTTTAGTTTATAAATTCCTAAACTTTCATTTAATCCTCTTTCGAAAAACCTTATTCTAGCCTATTCTTAATTCAAATTTCTTAGTTTTAATTCTACTCTTGAATAGCACATTATTGCCTCAATTCTCAAGGCACAATCATGCGTCAAAATAAGTAAATTAGACTAAGAACATGCAAATCATAGGTCATCGACTAAATTGATAATCGACCATTTATTCAATAGATTAAACATCAATTCAAAATAACCTTAGATAAGTATTAGCTCAACAATTAAGAAAATAACACACTTGCATTCAAATTAAGATCAAAGTAAAGTCATTACAATAAAAGAATGAGGGTTCAAATTTTCCTCGGCAAAAGTAAGAAAAACTACTCATTGTTCATCTTAGAAACTTTTGAAAAACTAAAATAAAAAGTTACAATACACATAAAGTCTTAAGCTGCTCTTAATGTCTTCACAGAACCCAAGTTGCAACTTCAAACCCGAAGGCGATTGTAATCTTTAAACTAAGTCTAAAAACTGAAGAAAATTCGTTCTCCCCTTTTTAATTATGGGGTTAAACTTGCTTAAATTTCCTAGAGTGGAAGAATCCAGCCGCCACCCAACTTCCTAAACTAGAAAATTTTGAATTTAATCGTAATTCTAAGACATATGCCTCGGTAAGGGTGAATTTCACCCTAACCGAGGTGATCAATTCTTCTTTGGGTTTCCTTATGCCTCGGTAAGGGTGATTTTTACCCCCACCGAGGTGGCCTTCTCTGTCTCTCCTCTAATTAAGACCTCCGCTAGGGTGATTTTCACCCCTACCAAGGTGTTTGCCACTGGAATGAAACGATACAAAACTATAACACTCTTATACGCTTTCATATATGTGTGTCTTGTTCACATATACAGTTATCTCGTTTTATATCTCATTGTAGGTTGAAACTACTACATCTATGTGCCAATTTTGCGCTTTTATTTCGCTTAGGTGCTTTACATAAATTCCTTTCGTTCAATTCTTTATCTAATGATATTGGCCGGTTAATATAATATTTAATATTTTTGTTTCCTCGATGACTTATAACTGTCAAACTTTTATCATTTATTTAATGAAAATTTTGGTAGCACAACGACTTATATATTGCACTGCCCTTCCTGCAATTTGAAATAAAACATAGCCCGTATAGGACACACCACCATAATCAACAATTTTCAATATCAATATTGTTTAAATATCCACGTGTACAATCCATTTACATCTATCCCAAGTTCATTCATAACATGCCATTACTCATTCACAAGTCCATACAAACCATATACGTATCCATAAGTGTACTTATATTTACATATACACATTAATAATCCTTACACAAAATATACTAACAAAAAAAATCGTTGATTCGGTACCCTCAAATTCGATACATGCTTGTTACCTCTTTATCTCCTAAAGGTACCTACACACAGTAAATAAACTACGTGCTAATCATTAAATATGCTCAGTGGTGGTTACAAGTCTAAAGATTCCCATTTACACGCATGCATGCCAACATGACTACTTGTCTAATGTAATATGTACCTAGCCATAATCATGCTCCTATGTTCTTAAGTTTACATTTATTTATTACTACTTTTGACCAGTTAATTAATCCCTTAATAATTCTTTATCTTATCTTCATGTGCCATTCTTTTTTTATAAAATTACTCATTAATACTAATATATACATTATTATCAATATTATTAATATTGTTACTTCTTATTTTTCTCGAATATTTATTTTAAACATTAAGTTTTAAATTCCTTAATAATTACTTATATCACTATCTTAATCAACTTATTTAGTCATTAAATCCACAAGTTCTTAATATTTGCATTTATATTGATATTAGTACTCTAATTACAATTCGATCCCTACATTAATCTCATTATGGCACTTTTACATTTTAGTACCTAGATTTTTTACTTATTTATAAGTTTACCCTTTATTTGTACTTAATTACCATAATACTATTTTTTATGCCATTTTCACCTTTACTATATTAATTATCTTACAATTTACAATTTAGTCCCTTAATTGTCCATTTTACTTCAAATTACATTTTAGTCCATATTATTTTGCTAATTTACCTAGTTTATTATTTAATTACTTATTTGTCCATTTTTATTACTTAAATTCAATACTTAGTAAAAATTATCAATTTACCCTTAAACTTCCATTTTCTCTCAATTAAGTCTATTTTCACTATAATCTCATATTAAATTCCTATTTACTCATTTTAAATTTCAGTGTCACTCTTTTTTACCATATTGCCCCTAATACATTCCGGTAAGAATTTTCGGATCGGATACACGAGAATTGGACCCCACAGATCCACAACATTTAAGAGTGATCTTATAGACCACTCATACATTTACATTCCACTTTTCAATATTTAACATTTAACATTTCATTTCATTTGGTAGACTGTCATTAGCCTACTATAATGAGTCCCCATAACTCACACCGCAGTAAGGTGTACTTATGACTAGCCAATTATATCCTGTATTAGATTATCCACCAAAATATTACTAAGGACAATTATTTCGTTCCTTTAATTATGGTTTTCAATTAACAATTAATTGACCTATAAAATATTTCAACCATCATGCTTATTCATTTTTCTGATAAATGCACTCTAAGTCACCTAGTTTTAAATATTGACATTAATTGCATAAACATCGTCTATAAGAGATATTTTAGGATTCAATACTTCACTTATGTCATGCAATCTTAGCTATATAATGCAGAGTAAAGAACTACATTTCATTTATATCGTTCTAGCTAAATGGAATTCAATCAAGCAATATAGTAAGCCATTTATCATGTTCACATTACATAGGTGAAGCAACACAAACACACACACACACATATCCTTATTTAATAGTACATTGTTGAATCTTTTAACTTTTAATAGCCTGTCTAAGTGCTAGTTCAAAGGGTGGATAACGGGAACAATGGATACCGAAGGTATCAAACGATGGACCCAAAGGGCCAAACTATGGTTCCATAAAGGAACAAAGCAATAGACCCAAACGGGGTCGACAATAGTTCCATCAAGGAACAAATAATAGATCCAAACGGGGTCGAACGATGGTTCCATAAGGAACAAGACCCAAATGGGGTCAACTATGGCAGCTGTTGAATCCCTCTAGGCATGCCTATCTAATCCACAACTGAACTAAGACCCGCAGGCTTTATCACTTTAAGAACATCTTAAATTCGTCATATTCTTCCTTATTTAATATAACATTTTCTTAAATCATTTTCGACAAATGAACACCTATCATTCATTTACATAGCAATATTGGCTTAAAGCCCTGATATTTAAATACATATCGTTGTTTATACTTGCATAGCCACGAGGTAACTTATATCTTGCACTAAAAAGCTTTAGCATAATGATAACTAAGTATCATGCAACACTAGCTCGAAATCAATGTTTTAAGAATATAATGCAATACACATCATTGAGCATAAGATCATGAAATAACAACATGATTTGAATTTTAAGGTTGTCTTTGATAATACCTGCATGATAGTTCATGAGAATGAAACCATACATATAGTCATATAAACCATGAGCATATAACTCCACACGAAAAACATATTCAATAAAGAAGGACGTACCTGAGTGGTTCCTCAATACCATTTCTCTTTGCGTCATTATACTCAATTTAGTCATCACACATTCATTTTATCCAATACATCATATACATGCATTATATGTCTCACAAGTAGTGAAAGTAATCAAATGTGAGATTAACGTTTACCTATGTCCTTTATAATGCCTTGGAAAGACTTCGCCGTTCAATTATTTCATTTAGAAATCATATGACTCATTAACCACCACTATAATGAACATAATCATCATGTACATTACTTATGGTCCATTTAATTCTCTTCAATTATATTTTATAATACAGGATTCATGACTCATGAAGAATTTATAACTTAGAGTGTGTAGTAGAACCATTAAAAGAAAACATGTGAGTGCCTGTGCCAATGAAGGAAGAGTAGGCATATATGGCCACTCAAGGAGAACAAAGGCCAAACGCGTGGCCAAGCAGAAGAAAAAGCAAGCCATTCATATGGCCACATAAGGAGAAAGGCAGCCACTCACATGATCACGCAAGGAACCAAAGGCCAAACACACGGACACAAAGAATAAGAAATAAACATTCATGTGGCCAAGCAAGGAAAAAGGCCATGCAGTGCGTGGCCACGCAGGGAGAGGAACAAGCCATCACATGGTCCCGCAGAAGAAACCATAAGGAAAATGCACGGCCACGCAGGGAGAAAACAATGAAGAGGCACGGCCACGCAGTGAAGAAGCAAGGACATTACGTGGTTGTGCAAAGAAGCATGGGTATGCGTGGCCACGTATGAAGGAAAGGAGAAGGACACATGGCCACGCAAGGCATATCAGCAGTCTGGATTAAAAATCCTGATTTCTAGCTCAAGTGATTTTGAACCCCAAAACTCACCTCAAGTATTTAGATTAAATCATTCTCTGTTCATTTAAGTCACTAAAATTTAACCTTCACTTTAACTAAGGGGACACATACAAGAACATAGGGAAATCAAGTAAACATTTATATAGAGTTCCCATACCTCAATACCAACTTTATCTCCTTCAAAAAAAAATCCATAGATCTAACTCTTTCTTTCTTCTCCTAGTCTTGATATATCTGCTTCTCCTCTCTCCTTATACGCAGGAACAACAACATGATCTTACAATCCCTCATAACCAAAAATCATAAATGAAGAAGATAAGGAAGAATAGATTTCCAAGGGAAGACATTATCTTAAATCTTAACTCACAAACCTTAACTCCCCTTCTCCAACCCATAACCAGCATAGAGAGAGAGAGAGAGAGTTGTCGCTCCCAAAAATGTCGATCCCCTCGATCTCCAATCCCCTTGTTTCCTTCTCCAAGAAGCTATTGAGTAAGTTAGTGGGATAAAATATCTCATTGTGAATTTTCAAACTTGCCTTTATTCAATTTGACCCCATCAACTTATCTCTTTTAACATTAACACCCAAACTTCTAATTTACTTCAACTATATCCCTCTTTAATCTTAATTTTAACCATACTCAATTTACATACATGTTGAAATCACCAAAATACCCCTAATAGGACTTAACCTTAACAATGCCAAATAATTCAATATTTGCTTTAATTAACCAAAATCCTCGTCACTTGACTATAATCCGGTTAGGGCCATGATTGGGTCCTTACATAGAGATTCTACCACAGCAAAGCAAGTCGCCATGACTTGCACCGCGGTACAGATGTCCCTATGGCCAGCCAATTATATCCTGAGCTAGGTTTTGACTGCCTCACTAATCCAAGGGCAATATTTACTTACTTTTCATTTTATTTCCAATTAATCTTAACAAACTTAATGACTTTCTATTCTAGAAAATTCATCGATTGACTTTTCCTTTATTTTTACACAGAATACTATTTAATTTACATTAATTCATCATATTCCACTTATTTAGTGAATTATTTCTTAATAACTCATCATTTCCACTTAAACATAACCAAATTCTTCCCTCTAAAAGATTTAAATAATTCATATAAATTTCACAAAAATTCATGAACACATTATTTTACCATTATTGTCATTTTAAGGCTTAATTTCATTTAAATGCACAAAATATACATTAATTCCCTTTAGGACCCTATTCGGCCAACAAAGGAAGTCTACCTTACATAAGCATATAAATTTATTTAAGCTTCCTAATATCCTTATTCAAGGTCTAATTTCACTATTTTAAGGTCAATTTCAATTTTACACCTTTTTTTTCAATATTTTCCCTAAGTTACATAAAGGAAATTAATTCAAAATTAAGAAAAATGTTAGGATTTATTAGCCACTAACCTTCTTTCCTTGTTTTGGCTTGCCTAGACTTCATTTTCTTTGCCTTTAGCCTTGACAAGTTGGTCTTCCCCTTGTGAACTTACCATGGAATTTATACCCATAAGAAACTCTAATTTTTTTTTATCTTATTTGCTTAATTTGACATCAAAAATGGATTCTAAGCATAAAAAACTAGCTAAAAACACCAAAGAGATAATTTTTCTCTTAAGAATTCAACTTACCACTTTAGACACCTAAGGTTAAATCTTGGAATTTTTTTATTTCCTTAGCTTAAATCAAGTGATGGAGGTTTAAGTACACATCAAGAGGGGTAGAATTAGAGTTTAGATATTGAAATTTAGGGAAAGATTTAAGAAAATTAAGAAGAAATTTTTGAGAGAAAGGAAGAGGGAGTGGTTCGGCCAAGAAGAGGAAGAAAAAGTGGCTGGACAATGCTGGAATTTCACATATTTTTCAGCCTTAAATACTCTTCTTAATGGGCCAAAAATTGGGCCAAGCCTAATGGGCCTAACCCATTAATTTAAGCCCAATAACTAAATATTAAAAGTCTTAATTAAATTCTCCCACTTTCCAACTCCAATTCACTCTAATTTTGATTCCACCACTCTTAACACATTAAAAATAGGTTGTACGCAAAATTTTGGCTTAATCAAAATTTGTTACCGGTCCGATTCAATCTAATCGGTCAGATTCGACAACTACCGACATCACCAAAAAATTTATTTTTTATACCAAAATATTCTACATGAAATTTCATTAAGATCTACAAAATCTGACAATTTTTGGAATTTATTTGCTATTTTTAAAATTCGATCAAAGTTGGTTAACCCTTTCTAGTAAGAAAATTGACTCGCTACATTTTTCGTATTTTTGACTTTCAGATGCATATTTGACCTCGATTTTACTTCAAATTTTAACCCTCAGACTCACCATGACCAATACTTTCCGATGGTCAAATAAAATATTTTTTATTTTCGAATACAATTTACAGTCCGGTAACCCTATTCACCATCGAAATTTACTATTCATGGCTAAGCTAGTGTTGAGACCATTACAATTCTCCCATACTAAAAGAAATTTCGTTCTCGAAATTTACCTGTATTAAAGAGTAGGGGATACTGTTATTTCATGGTCGTCTCGAGTTCATATGTAGCTTCTTCTACATTATGATGGTGCCACAGTACCTTCACTAGTGGAACCTGCTTGTTCCTGAGCTGACGGATTTCCCTAGCTAGAATCTTCACCAGTTTCTCTTCATAAGTCATGTCATCTTCCACTTAAATCTCCTCTGGTGTGATTACATAGCTAGGATCTTACCTGTATCTATGGAGCATGGACATATGGAATACATCGTGTATCTTTTCTAACTTCGAAGGTAACTTCAACCGATAAGCTACGGGACCTACTCGCTGAAGTACTTCATAAGGGCCAATGAATCTCGGACTCAACTTGGCCTTCTTGCCAAATCTTAGAATCTTCTTCCATGGAGATACCTTCAAAAAGACTCGATCTCTGACCTGAAACTTTATATCCTTTCTCTTCAAGTCTGCATAAGACTTCTGACGATCCATGGCTTCATTCAATCTACCTTTAATAATTCATACTTTCTCTTCAGAATCACAAATCAAATCAGAACCTATCAGCTTTCTCTCACTTAATTCAATCCAACAAAGGGGAGTTCTGCATTTTCTACCATATAAAACTTTAAAGGGGGTCATTTTCAAGCTGGACTGGTAGCTGTTATTATATGCAAACTCTGTCAAAGGAAAATGTTTCTCCCAATAGGTACCAAACTCCAGAATACAACACCTGAGCATATCCTCCAAAATCTGGATCACCCATTCTGACTGACCATCAGTCTGAGGGAGAAATATTGTGCTAAGGCAGAGCCTTGTACCCAATGCATCTTGAAAACTTTGCCAAAAACGAGAAGTGAATCTAGGATCCCTATCAGAAATAATGGAAGATGGTACTTTATGCAACCTTACTATCTCATTAATGTAAATTTTTGCCAGCCTAGACAAAGGATAATCCATCCGTATTGGCAGGAAGTGAGCAGATTGGTAAGTCGATCAATGATCACCCAGATGGCATCATGCTTCTTCTAGGTCACAGGTAAACAAGTCACAAAATCCATGGCTACCTCATCCCACTTCCAGTATGGTACTAATAAAGGATGCAATAGTCCTGAAAAAACCTAGTGTTTAGCTTTTACTTGTTGACATATCAGGCATTTACTCAAAAATTATGTCACATCTTGTTTCATACCTGGCCACCAATAGAAAGCTTTTAAGTCCCGGTACATCTTGTTACCTCCAGGATGCATGGCATAACTGCTGTGATGTACTTCAGCTAGAATATTCTTTTTCAATTTTTCTTAGTTTGGAACACAGAGCCTTTTCTTGTAGTATAGGCTTCCATCAACACTTAAAGAGTAGTCTTCTACATTGTCACTTTGAAGCCTATTCCTAATAGTCATCAGCCGAACATCTTTCTTTTGGGCAACTTTAACTTGATGCGCGAAGTCGTGCTTTACTCGTAATTCAGCTACCAAAGCTCTATCTAAAGCCAAACTCAAACTGGCATTCATAGCTTGAAGAGCTACAAACAATACTATTAATCACTAATACACATCAATTACTTATACTTATTTACTTAAGAATACTAATATTACCTGACATAAATTTCTTGCTAAGCGCATCAGCCACTACATTAGCTTTCCCTGGGTGGTAATCGATATAAAAATCATAGTCTTTGATCAACTCCAACCAGCCTCTTTGTCTAAGATTGAGTTCCCTCTAGATAAGCAAGTATTTCAAACTTTTGTTATCCTAATAGATATAACATTTCTCTCCATATAGATAGTGCCTCTAAATCTTTAGTGCAAAAATAATAGCTACTAACTCTAAATCATGCATAGGGTAGTTCTTTTCATGAGTATTGAGTTGTCGGGAGGCATAAGTAATCACCTTGCCTCCCTGCATTAAAACATAGCCTAAATCATTTCTGAAAGCATCGCTATAGATCACAAAATCCTTACCTGACTCAGGTTGGGTAAGAATTGGGGCTTCTGTCAACATACTTTTAAGCTTTTCAAAACATTCTTGGTACGCATCAATCCATACAAATTTGGTATTCTTCTGCAGTAATCGAGTCAAAGGTATTGCAATAGTAGCGAAACCTTTTATGAATCTCCTATAATACCCAGCCAATCCCAGAAAACTCCTCACTTCTGTAACATTTTTAGGTAGCTTCTATTGAAGAATTGCATCAATCTTCGAAGGGTCTAACTTTATACCTTCGGCAAATATCACATGGCCCAGAAATAACACTTCATTTAACCAGAAATTACATTTACTGAACTTAGCATACAATTATTTTTCTCTCAAAGTCTGCAAAACAATCCTCAGATGCTTATCATGCTCCTCTGGTGTCTTGGAATAGACTAAAATTTCATCAATAAAGACTACAAAAAACTGATCTAAGTAAGGAAGGAAAACCCTGTTCATCAGGTCCATAAAGGCGGTCGGTGCATTTGTAAGTCCAAAGGGCATGACTAAGAACTCATAGTGGCCATACCTAGTGCGAAAGGCAGTCTTAGGCGCATCTACCTCCTTTACCCCCATATTATAATAGCCTGATCTTAGGTCAATCTTTGAGAAAACACCTGCTCCCTTAAGTTGATCAAACAAGTCTTCAATACGAGGAAGAGGGTACTTGTTCTTTATGGTAACTTTATTTAGCTGTCTATAGTCAATACACAACCTAAGCGTACCGCCTTTCTTCTTTACAAATAGGATTGGCTCTCCCCAAGGAGAAACACTGGGTCTAATAAATCCCTTATCTAGCAGTTCTTATAACTGAATTTTCAATTTTTGTTTTAATTCTGCAGGTTCCATTTTATAGGGAGCAATGGAGATAGGAGCAGTACCTGGAGCAACATCAATGGAGAACTCCACCTCCCTATCAGGTGGTAAGCCTGGCAACTCATCAGGAAACACATCCTGAAATTCTCTGACAGTAGGCACTTTTGATATCTTTAGACTGACTTTATTTGCCTCCGCTGCATAGCACATATAGGCTACGCATCCCTTTCTAATCAACTTCTTAGCAACAGTAGTTGATATCACTTCAGATAAGAATTCAATTCGCACACCTATCACTGTAATCCCCCAGTTATCTTCAAGCTTTAAAGTAACTCTATTTCTTTTACAATCAACAGTTGCTTGATTGGCGGACAACCAATCCATCCCCAAAATCACATCGAACTCATGAAAGGGTAACGCAATCAAGTTTGCTAGGAAAATATGTCCTTGGGCACTGATAGGACACTGTCTATACACTTTATTTACTACTACACTATGCCCCAGAGGATTACTCACCAAGATATCATGGTTCAAGCATGCCTCTTTAATCCCTTTATCTCGTGCCAAAGCAGTGCTAATATAGGAGTGTGTGGAGCCAAGGTCAATCAAAGCATGTACTAAATCAGATAACAGAAGAAATTTACCTACAATCATGTCAGGAGCATCCTCCTCTTCCCTAGCTAGACAGCATAAGTCTGGTTTAAAGGTCATCTCTATCCCTAAAATGCCTGACCAGCGAGTCTAACAGCTGAAGTATTAGGCGTGGCTCCCCTACCCCGACCTCTCGATGTCGAAGATCCAGTACCTAATGCTGGTGAGGTAACTGAGGTAGTCTGCATAATAGGACAATCCTTAATTCGGTGATCTCTGGACCTACACCTAAAACAAGCTCCAGTCAAAAATTTGCACTGTCTAGGATGAGTCTTGCCACAATTCTCACAAACTATTATTGACCCACTACTTCCATCCCGGGGTGTATCGGCTACTGAAGCTCTACCACGTAATGCACTGTCCCGACCTCAGCTTGCTGATGCTGGTAATTGACCTTAAGGCGCTTGAGATCCTTTTGACTTCTTTCCTTGCCCCCCTTTACCACTGGACTGTCTTTGCTTCCTTTTCTACTGAAATCGGGATTTTCTGTCAGCTTGCTCTGCCTGAGTAGTCTCTAATTTAATAGCAGCCTCCACCATAGCTCTCAAAGTTGGGTACTTCTAAGCTCTAATATTCTACTTGAGCTCTGTATGCAAATCCCTCTCAAACGTGTGGCATAACTTCTCTTCTGTAGTCTGGCTCTCATACAAATAAGTGCTCAAATGCTCAAATTCTCGATCATATTTCGCTACTATTTTGTTTTCCTGCTTTAATCTTCAAAAGGCGTCATCCATGGAGGCTTTATACTCAGACCCGATGTACTTCATCTCAAATTGATCAACAAAGAATTCCCAGTTTAACTGATCTGCCGGAGTATGCCTGTAAGGACCATACTAGATTATCATATGTTGCTACAAAACCCTTCTTTCTACCATCTACAGCTTTTCTTTTCTTAAAGCATAATTTTTATTTTCATAGAATTGAGGAGAAAAGAAAAACAAAAGAAGAGAAGAACAAAACCAAAAATGAGTCTCTTTACCAAGGATGGCCGACCAACTCAAGGAAGAAAATCATATTTTCTTCTCTCTTTTCAACCATCCACTTGCTTCATTCCTATTGGTGGCTCACAAAAATCTTGGCAAAGTTCATTTTGATCCCTCTTTAAACTTATATCTCTTACTTTGGTTTCTCATCTTTCACAATTCACATTTCTACCTCAAAATTTTTACTTTAACTTTTCAATTAAATCCTAATTTGCAATTTTCCTTTAATTAGTCACATAATCAACCTCTGTCTCATGCAAAATAACCATCTATCCCTCCTAGGGTACGATTAGAGGCATTATATGCCTCCTGACTGAATCCCACTAGATAAAAGTAGGGCCCTAAAGTAAAGCAACTATACCTTCAAATTTTTCCTCTAAGGGGTTATAAGTAATTTCAAACAATCTTTTTATCTTGTATAGCCACTCTTCTGATAATGTTGGTGTCAAGGGGTCTCACCCAGAAAAATCTTCTGCTCCCAATCTCTTTAATTGCTTCAAGATAGGTTTTCATCTAGGTGGAGCCAGTTATATTTGTACCACTGCTGGCTGAGCCTATACTAGAGCCTAGGCCATCTGTAATCAATGCTGTATATAGTCAGCCATCAAATTAAGGAAGTCCGGCTGAGGAGAAGGAGGTGGTGCTGCAAGTGAAGGAATTTGTTGTGGGCTTTTTGTTGCCCAACATTACTCGATGCCTCACTCCTGCTTTCACCCACCTAATGCCTTTGCTCGACCGACATCATTTCACTGTAAAACAAAAAGGAGCAAATGCACATTAATTCCAAAACACCTATTTCCCAAAAACAATTGGCATGTATATACAGATAAATAAATTATTAATACCCACTCTAATCTTAGAACCGCTTAAACTATTGGCTCTAATACCAATAAAATGTAACACCCTTATCACTCATATCTAATGGAACAGTGTAAACTGGTCGAAATTTTTTTTTCAACTTGTACCTAAATTCAACTCTTCACTTATTTCTATTGAATTAACTTTTGTTTCCAATCCAATTCCATTATTATATCCTTAAATTATATTGCCGTTGACCTATAACTTTCCAAAGTTATTGTTTATTTTGCAAAAATTTGGTAATATGACGGCTATAATTCTGACTAGCCCCCTGAAACACAAATAATTACACAGCCTTTTCGAGGCACAACAATTCAAATATAACTAATATTCTCAGTCTAAAACTTCATATTTCATAATCTGACAAACTTATCCACATTCATCACATCACATCTTAGTAATCACATATTTAACTTTATACATATCTATTACATGTCCTTGCTATAAATTCCATAATCTATACATACAGTTATATATACATGCCAAAACAAAATCAACTACCCTATAATAAACAACTCTTCTTCCGATATGTGCATTAATGCTCCTGCTCTTCAGTACCTGCATGTAGTAAAATCTACGTGTTGAGTATGAAATATGCCCAGTGGTGACTAACAATCATAATATTTTCCTTCTCCAAATTTTTCTAATTATACAACAATTATGCTAATAAACTCATAATATAATTTCAAATAAGCAAATTTTACTCATTTTCATTTCAAAGACAATTTTATTTTATTATTAACAATTCTTTTTACTTAATACCTAAACTTTAATTAAATTTTTAATTTAATCCCTAATATTTCATTTATTTCCAAAGATTGTCCTTTTTAATCAATATTTACAAAATTTTCATTATATTCATTTATTTTCATTCTTACCCTATAACTTTACTCACAATTTACCAATTACTCCTTATTTTACCATTTTCATGTAAAATTACACTTTTGATCCTTATGTCATAAAAACTTCATTTTTACACTATCGGGATGTCAAATTATCATTTTACCCTTTTATAGTTTTTTCTTAACTATATTTACTCATTGAATACCCATTTTGATAAAATTATCATTTTATCCCTAAACTTTTTTATTTTCTTTCAATTAGGTCCCTTTTCATTTTAAACTTTATTTTTATCTTTCTATTCACACTTTTAATTCATTCTTAATATAATGCCCCTAGTACAAATCCAACAGAAACTCTAAGACCGAATATACGGGATGTGGACCCTACAGGACCACAAACAGACTGAGAAATGAAGGATCATTTCTCCACAGAACAGATAACAGAACAAACAGATACTATGAAAATCAACGATTCTACTATAGCGAAGCAAGTCGTCATGACTTACACCGCGATACAGATATTCCTATGGCCGGCCAATTATATCTTGAGTTAGGTTTTGACTGCCTGACTAATACCAAGGACAAAATTTACTTACTTTTCATTTTATTTCCAATTAATCTTAACAAACTTAATGACTTTCTATTCCAGAAAATTCATCGATTGACTTTTCCTTTATTTTTACATAGAATACTATTTAATTTACATTAATTCACCATATTCCACTTATTTAGTGAATTATTTCTTAATAACTCAATATTTCCACTTAAACATAACCAAATTCTTCCCTCTAAAATATTTAAATAATTCATATAAATTTCACAAAAATTCATGAACACATTATTTCACCATTATTATCATTTTAAGGCTTAATTTCATTTAAATGCACAAAATATACATTAATTCCCTTTAGGACCCTATTCGTCCAACAAAGGAAGTCTACCTTACATAAGCATTTAAATTCATTTAAGCTTCCTAATATGCTTATTCAAGGTCTAATTTCACTATTCTAAGGTCAATTTCAATTTTACACCTTTTTTTTCAATATTTTCCCTAAGTTACATAAAGGAAATTAATTCAAAATTAAGAAAAATGTTAGGATTTATTAGCCACTAACCTTCTTTCCTTGTTTTGGCTTGTCTAGACTTCATTTCCTTTGCCTTTAGCCTTGGCAAGTTGGTCTTTCCCTTGCGAACCTACCATGGCCGAATTTATACCCATAAGAAACTCTAATTTTTTGAGCTTATTTGCTTAATTTGACATCAAAAATGGATTCTAAGCATAAAAAAATAGCTAAAAATATCAAAGAGATAATTTTTCTCTTAAGAATTCAACTTACCTCTTTAGACACCTAAGGTTAAATCTTGAAATTTCTTTGCTTCCTTGGCTTAAATCAAGTGATGGAGGCTTAAGTACATATCAAGAGGGGTAGAATTAGAGTTGGGATATTGGGATTTAGGGAAAGATTTAAGGAAATTAAGAAGAAATTTTTGAGAGAAAGGGAGAGGGAGTGGTTCAGCCAAGAAGAGGAAGAAGAAGTAGCTAAAAAATGCTGAAATTTCACAAATTTTTTAGCCTTAAATACTTTTCTTAATGGGACAAAAATTGGGCCAAGCCTAATGGGCCTAACCCATTAATTTAAGGCCAATAACTAACTATTAAAAGCTCTAATTAAATTCTCTTACTTTTCAACTCCAATTCACTCCAATTTTGATTCAACAACTCTTAACACATTAAAAATAGATTGTACACAAAATTTTGGCTCAATCGGAGTCTGTTACCAGTCCGATTTAATCAAATCAGTCCGATTCGATAACTACCGATATTACCAAAAAATTCATTTTTTATACCAAAATATACTACATGAAATTTCATTAAGATCTATAAAATCTGGCAATTTTTGGAGTTCATTTGCTATTTTTAAAAATTTTATCAAAGTTGGTCAACCATTTCTAGTAAGAAAATTGACTCGCTACCTTTTTTTCATATTTTTTACTTTTAGATACCTATTTGACATCGATTTTACTTCAAATTTCAATTCCGGACTCACCATGATCAATACTTTTCGATGGTCAAGTAAAATATTTTTTACTTCCGGATACAATTTATAACCCGATAATCCTATTCACCATTTGAATTTACTGTTCACGGCTAAACCGGTGTTGAGGCCATTACAAAAGGCATATGACTATATGTGGCCGAATGGTATGTTGGATTAGATTAATTTGATTATAATGCTTTAATATGTGGAAATGAAGTTACATGATAAATAAGTGAAAAATGATGTACATAGTATGAATTTAGTTGATAAATAATGTGAGATATGTGAAATTAATGGTTATATTATGTTATTAATATAGGAATAGTTTTTTCCTTAGTATTTAGAAGCGAAACCAAAGGTACAAGATATAACTAACTAGCCATAAGGGTATTTACGGCGGTAACGAGTAATAGCGACTCGCAATAGTGGGCCAAAGGCAGTCCCACACCATGGAAATGAGAAAAGAATGAGAAATTCGAGAAAAAGAAAGAGAAATGAAAAATATGCATATTTAGACCAGTGGGGTCCACATCCCTCATACTCGATTCGTGGGTTTCATTTTCTTGCATACCACTAAAGCAAAACTAAAATAATAAAATTATGATGAAAAATGAAAAGAAATGATAGATAATGAGTAAAGATAAGTAAATAGAGTTAAAATGGAAGAAGTATGACTAAATGGGTATTTAAGGGCAAAATGGTTAAAAGATAGTATAAATGTAGTTAGGAAGGGAAAAATTAGAATTATGAGGTAAATTTGGTAAACGAATGGCAAAATTGTAATTTAGTGAAAAATTATAAAAATAGGAACTAAAGCATGATTTTGATAAAAGAAATAAATTTAAGGACTAAAATGAAAGAAAAAGAAATTATAGGCGTAAAAACGTGAAAATGTGGTAAAAAATTCTTAAAGAGGAAAAATTAGGGATAAAATAATAAATATGACAAAAATTGGGACATAGATATCAATTTAGAAAAAGAAAGGACATAATTGTCATTTTGAGTAAAAATAGGGATATAGATGTAATTTTGTAAAAATAATGTCATAAATGTAATTTTGGTGAAATTAGGAATGAAATGGTAATTTTGTAAAAGATGAGACCTAAAGGTTAAAATGATAAAAGTAAATGACTTAAATGTAATTTTGACAAAAGATGGAATCATAGGTATAATTTTAATATGAGATGAATATATTAGGAACTAAAAATGAAATATTACTCTAAATTAAAGCTAAAAATGAAGATATGTGTTTTGATAAAGATTTTTGTAAATAAAATAAATTAAATAAGGAATTGAATTATATTAGGATTTGAATTAATATATTTAATATGTTCAAATAAGACCAAGTTGTAAGTTGTAATGAAATTAGAATAAAGTTTGGAAATTATGATAAATAAAATAGTTAATTAGAGAAGGTTAAATATGTAAATAAAGGACAAATAATATGAAATTATAATTAAATGATTAGTAAAGGTAATTTCATAATTGAGTGAGAAGATAGGGGTAGAAATGTAAATTACACTAAGAATATAGTTTAGAAAAGTAAGTAGTAAAAACAATGAGAATATAAGAAAATAAAGTTAACGGGCCAGAAGGTAATTTATCACTATGTAAAGGAACATGAAAGACTAAAATGTAAATTGAAGAGTAGGAACAAAATAAGAATATAAAGGAGTTAAAAAGATTAAATTAATGTTCTAATTAGTGAATTATGTGATAAAAAGAAAATTCAATGACTAAAATGTAATTGTCATCTAAAATAAGGAATTCAATATGCAAAAGATAGAAATAGTAGCAAAAAGGGATGAAAAAGTAAATAGGAATGTAAGAATATAAATTTAACCAAATAAGAGTAAGAATGGATAAAAAAAAGTGAGTAATAAAGACTAAATAGTAATTTATCATTATGTAAAAATGCTAAAAGGATTAAAAATATAAATTGAGAAAAGAAGATAAAGTGAATAATATTAAACGGGTAATTGTGTATTCAACGACGAAAGACAATTGAAAGTGTAAGTAAATGGATGTAAATAACTTAGCTATAAATAAAAAATAATAGAAGGATTAAATTGCAAATAGAAAGGAAAATGAACAGGAGTCGAGGAATATACTGTGAAAATTAATATAACCTAAACTGATTGGTAGACAGAAGATTAATAAATGAAAGAAAAATATTATGAGTTAAACGGAAATTTTATGAGTAGTAGAAACGTGAATGACAAATTAATAATTGAAGAAATAAATATATTAAATTTAATTTATACGAAAAGGTTGATGAATTAAAAAACGAAGGTATAAAGGGAAATGTAAATCAAATGGGCCATACAGACTTAAATTGGAAAATAAAACATTATGAGGTTATTGTATATGAATGTTGGGTTGTAAGACAACAATTGGAGTATATTAGTACAATCAAATATAAATAATAAATTAAGAAAAGATACATGATAAATTAAGAATAAAGAAAAAAATAGGAGATGAACGGTAATTTTAAAATTAAATTAGAAACCTAATTATAAATTGATAACTAAGGAAAATTTTGAAATATAAGGATGGAAGCTAGTATCGAAATACAAATCAGAAACTTAATGTAGATTTTAGTAAAGATATAATTGTTAAGAGTTGAATTGGATTATTGATTATTGAGATAAAAACATAAGAAAATGATCTGCACGAGTAAAATACGAATATAAAAATTGAGAGTGAAATATTCATAGATGAATCAAAATAAGATAATAATGATGGTAATGGAATAAAATGAATATGGCGAAAAACAAGTTTGTTATTTTAACTACTCTAAAAGCAAATTGTTCATTCGACAAGGAAAGCAACATGGTGAGAACAACAGTAAAATTGAATAACGAGAATCAAGTGGTACAATGGATAAGAAAATGAGATAATGTGTTAGAGATCAACTGTCAACTAAGCATAAATATATGAAAATAAATTACTAAAAGTGCATATGATATTAAGACAATTACTTAAATAACTAAAAAGTATTAAGTAATGACAAGTAGGTGTTAAGAATAAGCGAGCAATCCGATATAAAGAATTAAAACATGAATAGTAAGCCAGTAATAATACAAATAAGAGTCGATAAATGGGTCATCAAAATGAATCTTGAAAAAAAATTAAAATATGTGGTCAAATGGTGCAAGACATTAGAATTTCATTTAGATAAAAGGAAAAATTTTAAGCATACATCTGCGGAAATATGAAATTTGTTAGTTGAGTATCCATCACTAAATATATGATGCTTAGCATATAGCTATTTACTGCACGCAAGTATTTGAAGGATATAGATCAGTACTTGAAAGGACAAGCACTGGATCTGGACAGAGTTGTACAACAAAGAAGATAAACTTTGTGTTTTGTGTGGCATGTATGAGTAGAACCTTATTTTATACGTGTATTATACTAGAATAATTTTTATATTATAGTATGATATTTACAGTGTATGAGTGTTACACAAGATATCAGGTAATTTTCTTTCTCTTAGCAAAATATACTTTAAATACTCTTTTAAAATCTTTACTGATTTGACCGTTGGAAATTTTTCTCATCAGAATCACCATTGGATTTTCTTTGTTTTTAGGCATTCTTGGAGCTGTAAAGAATATTACGGTTCAAGTTTGACTTTGGTGATGGCTCGGTAAATTTGACATGTTATCATATACTATAAAATTTTTAAGTAGATTTATAGAGGGAATTAAGGATTTTAAATTATAACTATTTTTGAGTGGATGTTCATTTTAATTGGTATTAGAATTTTGGTATAAGTATCTTAAAATAATTTCATAAATTTTAAATATAAATTTAAAAAAATATATATATTTTTTTAAAAAAATTAAATTGAAATAAACATATAAAATTAAAAAATTAAGAAAATACGAAAAAATAAACATCAATACATAATTGGACGTTAGGAGTAAAATCATAACCTTATGCCATTGTTACTAAGTCTCAGTTTGGTTTTAACTTTTTTAGCGAGCTGGTAGTTGTTTCAGTTTACATAATTCATCTTCATGTGCCTCCTTTTTTTTTTTTTTTTGAAATTCTTGACATGTTTCGGTTTTACTCCTTTATTTATTTCATTCCCGTTGTGTGAATGGGTGGCTGAAGAACTTCATCCCGTTCTTCTGAAAAATTCACTCTCAATTAAATCTAATCTACCATCTGAGGATCATTGATCTACTCACTTTAGTAGTATCTCATTTGCCAATATTTCCGTTCACCATATGCTCAAATTTCAGCTCTAATGTTTATTTAAAATAATATATCATCTCTCTTTGTCATTATAATTTTATTGTTTTATGAAATTGAAGCACATGACCAAATTATTACTCCCTTCAATTTTTTTTTATCTGTCATTTTTTAATAAAATTCAAATTTTATTTATCTATTACTTTTAGACTTTTAATATAATTTAATTTATTTTTTTAATTTATTTTTTTAATAAAGTTATAATCAATAAGATTTGATAATTTGATTTTAATTATATAATTTAATATTAAATTTAAATTTATTTATTATTTTTTAATTTCAGTAAAAATAATAAAAATAATTAATAAAAAAATTAAAGGAGTAATACAGTAAAAATATGTTATTACATTAAAAAAAATACATCGCTATTGGTTGCATAATTTTATCAATAAGTATCGGCTGCCGCAGCTACAAATAACCTACTAGGGGTGAGCATTTGGTCGGTTCGGTTCGGTTTTGGACCGAATCGATTGAATCGAAAACCGAATTTCAGAAAATATAAGAACCGAACCAAAACCTAACCTTATAGAATCGAAAACCAAATAAACCGAAATAATTTCGGTCGGTTCGGTTCGGTTCAATCGGTTCTAGGTCAATATAGGCTTTTTTATTGGGCTTTTAACCTATATGGATTCATAAATTAAATTAATTTATATTCAACAAAATAAATTCATTTAAAATAACTAAAATTAAAATAATATACATAAATTTATTATATTATGTTTATAATAAATACTAATTAAAATTATATTAAAAAAATATACTATCCAAATAATATTTTAAAAAATACATTAAAAAATCTCCAATAAAAAAATTATACATATTTGAAATAGCCTAATATGACATTTGTTTGTTTCTTCATTTATTTTATAAATAGCCAATTAACAAATAAAATTGAAGACCGCAGGGCCGTCAAATTTGTATCATTACTTTACAAGTGGAAGCAAAGCAATATTATTATTGAAATTGGATTGGACCTAAATAGATTCACTGAACTATTCTCTTCGTATTTGCAAACATAAGCTATTTATATAGTAATTTTTGAATTTAATATTTCATTAGGAAAAACATAAGCTATTTTTTTCTTTCTTTCATTAGTTTTCTGAATTTAATATTTCATTACGAAAAAGCAGTTGGAAATTTTTGCAGGAAAGACAAAGACTTTAATTTTTATTTTTTATTTAATAAATGATTAAGAGAAGGGAATTAAGAAAAATAATTTCAAAGTACAGTTTAACCATTCGCATGAAAATTTTGGCACATGGGGGAGAATTTAAGAACCTCAAATATTGGTAAGTTATAGCATTAATCTCATTTTGTCGTACCCAACCTATCTAAATTTATTTCAAAATTTATTATTATTATTATTAAATTATTTACATGAAGATTTCTATAAATGATTTCTATTTGTAACCTGCACAAATTTGTTGTTTATTAAATTTTAAATGATTTACATGAAGATTTATAATTAGATAGATTTTATTAATAAAAAATGCAAAATTTCATTTATAAATAATTAGTTTCATTTATTTTTGTCCAATATATTAGTATATGTTAAATAATAAAAAAATTATAAGTCCAGCACCAATGCAAAGCCCGAAAGTTGTGGAATCTGGGACCAGAGCAACAAAATTTTTAAAGTAAAAAAAGAATTGAGAAAAAAATTAAAGTAAATAAATAAGAAAACAACAAAATGCCACAAGCCCTCAAATATGCCGTGAGATATGGATTCGAACCTGGGACCTATAGGTATTTTATTTGGCTCCAAACCATCAGTCCAACTCAAATCATCTGAAACATTAATATTATAAAATATATATATATATATAAATTTCGGTCGGTTCGGTTCTTTCGGTTTTTCAATTTCAAAAACCGAACCGAACCGATAAAACCGAATTTTTATTTCGGTTCAGAACCGAATAAACCGAAAACCGAAAAACTCGAACCAAACAGACCAAAATCAGTTCGGTTTTCGGTTCCGGTTCGGTTCTGCACACCCCTAGTCAAGAACCCTTGCTTCCCTACACAATCCATATATACACTCACCAAATTCAACGCTAATCCCCAAACCTTATAGCCCAATAAATGAAAACCATACCATCAATGGCAGTGTTCTACCTGGTTCGCTCAAAGAAGGGAGCTTGACCCATTTTGATTCCTTACAGTTTTCTTCGATCCATCCATTTGGGTTGTGTTCCTACCCGGTTTTATGGACTGGGTCGATCGCAGATTTGCCGAACGAGGAGGATTCTGGGATGTGGGCTGATAGCGTGAAAAAGAAGAGGAAGAAGAAGATGAATAAGCACAAGTATAAGAAGCTGAGAAAGCGTCTTGGACGACAGAGTTAGAGTTGTTCCTTTTTTGAGGTGAGGACTTTGTTAGTAAAATTACCTTCTTTTGTATTCGATTGTGAGCCGGGTTGGGCACCGCCATCGGACTTGCGATTTCTAAATTTTCTATAATATATCCATTTATGGCAAATATTACTTGAAAGCTCAAATAAGCAGTTCAACTGTTAAGAAGCCATTTTGCAGTCCAAGTTATTAGATACGGGATTAATATTTACCAATTATGATATTGGGAAGTATAGTGCGCTAAATAAAAGAATTGGGCATTGTTGGGCCTACAGTAATCGTGCATTTGTTTGATTACAAGTTTTCATGTACTTATTCTGAAGTTGATTTTAGTGTGGAAGTTGAATGCGTTTATCTAGTTTTTATAGTGACATACATGATTTTGCTCCTGGAAGCTTTTTACTTCTGTTTTGCTTTATGCGGCCTAGCCTTATTGTGTAATATGTAATGCAGGCATTGTCTTTTTCTGGTAATTAATCGAAGTTATTTGTTAAATGCATTATATTAGCTATTGGTGAACAACAGATGAAACATTTGATAGTTGCATAGACAATGTGGTAACTTCCGCATTTTACATACAAGATGCATGAGGTCAATGTTCAGTGATTATGCCAACTGAAGTGGTCAATTGTCCCAAATAGCAAATATGAAGGTCATGAGATTATTCATCATTCTGGTTGAATTTTTAATGCTCCTTCTTAACATTCTGAAAGAGAGAGCTTTTAGTCAAGATGGCCCTGCGTTATTCTTTTGCACAAAAGGATAAGCAGTTAGATGTGCTTGAAACTTTGTTAGAAAAAGGAATATAATTTCTACTTGTATTCCTTTATGCATAACTTATCTTGAATTTCTTTTTGTCTGTTTGCTACAACTTTCCTTTGGTTAGTGTTCCTTTATTGTTCTCAAAAGTGCCTATCTTGATGTTTTTGTTCTCTATACCTGTTTTGAAAGTCTGCAAAGGAGACTAATAATTGATTTTCCATGCATTGACTTATGTGGAGGCAGTGATAGTGGCAGTGGTAGTAGAGCTGGTTTAAGTTCAATATTTGTTATAGCTGCTAATTCAAGAATAACTTGTGTTTTATCAAGTTGCTGCCACTCTCTACACTGAACCTTTTCCTCTTTATCTCTTTTAAGGTATATCGACAGCACCAAGTGTGAGTTGTTGTTACTGATTGGGAGTTCTTAAGTTTAGGTGTACTTTATACCTTTGTTACATCATTAAAACAGGCAGAAATTGCGTAGCTTTTTTCTTTTCTTTTCTTTTTTCCTGTTTGTCTTTTCTTCTCTTATTTTAGTCTATTCAGTGGTTAGTCTGGTAATATATGAGGTTTCTATTGGTGCACAAGAAAATATGGAAGCATCAATTAAGCAATTTGTAGGCACATGTCATATGACTGGTTTTGGAAGTATATAATTGGTCAAATAGCCTTCGTCTTGATCACAAAGCCTTTAAATCACCACGGTTGGAGTCGGATTCAAGATTTACCAAAGAGGGAGGCTAAAATTTAAATATCATAGAAAATAAAAAATTTTGTAGGGGCGCAAAGTATAAGAAATAAAAAATTGGAAGGACCAATTTAGAAATTAAGTTAAAATCAATATAAAATTACAATGACCTTTTTTGGGAAAGAAATAGTTGAGGGTGGCTCTCATTGCCTACCTACATTCGCCTCTGACAACAGCCGAAGGAGGTTGCTCTCCTTATGTAATCTCCCAAGTCGAAAAGTATAAGAACTGTATGCTTGGTCCTGCTTGATCTTTATTCGATTTCAGAGTTTCTTGCTGTCTTAACTTCTTATATATGAATTATGGTGCTTACCACCAGCTACCTCTTTATTGTTTTGTGTGTTCTTGGGCATGTGATCTTGGTCATGTTTTCCAATGTTAGGGCTGTCTTTGAAAATTACGAACCTTTGTAGCATGTCCATTTATGGCCATACTAGGGATCATACTGAGACATGGTCTAGATAAAACAATCTCTATGTGTTTGGCTACTAGTTGCAGATAGAAATGTCTAGGTGGATATTTCAAACAGATGATGACAAGATATTCTATGCCAATTGAATTTATTATGTAACAGTAGCAAATCATATTAACATGATGTCTTTTTACTGCTTGGTAGTCTAAATCTCCTGTCCATGTTTACTTCAAATACTTGCTAGTTTGTTTGATTTTCCAGATAAATATCATAGTGAGTGGGTAGGAGATGAAAGCTTCTGTATGTTTTCATAAATCTGTAGGAGCTGCTTGCTTTCATCCTTTCAATCGATTGAGCATCAAAGGATAATCATTGCCATCAGTAGGACAGAATTTGGAAGATGCTTTGGTTTTTAAAAGCAATAACTGTAGGCATTGAAATTAGAAATTTGAGTTTGATGATAGAAAAAAAGTTGGTTGCTGAGGACCTCGGGGATTGTGGTTGAGTCTGGGAATCTTTGCACTAAAAGTTTTTTGGTAGCAAAATATGATGTGAGATTGTTTTTTTTGTTGAATTTGCATTTTAGGTTCTAGTATTTCTGTAATGCTGTGAGAACAAGTGATGAGTTTTATGCAGAAACAAATTCTGAGGTCAATTCCTTTTGTGTATGTTGGTTTTCTTTTTTGTTGTTCATGACCCTTATAGTAAACAATATGCTAGATTCTGGTTTCCATTCTAGATTTGTGGAATTCTCTTTATGTTTCTGCAGTTGACAAGCAAAACTTCTCAGAGCTGATAGATGCTATGGAATCTAATCCTCAGCATATTATTCAGACCTTAAAAGTATGGGTCAAGATGCTCCAAATTTTCCATTCAGCCTTATCTGGGTGCATTGAACCCGAATTAGTGAGCATGTCCATGTCCTTTTGTATTTCCCTCCCGCAACCTCTCTCTCTCTATCTCTCTCTCTCTCTCTCTCCTCTCTCTCTCTCTCTCTCTCTCTCTCTCTCTATATATATATATATATATGCTGTTAGGCCCAACTGTTGTTGATGACGGGTACAGCAACACGAAATGATTGACAAAGTCAAATTGCACTGCTTGGTACTGACCAGCATCACAGAAGCTCTGCCACCCAAAAATTATTGGGGTTGCTCCTAATCCTTGTTGAGAAATACAAAGACTTCCACAATTCTGGCTTGCAATTTATTTTTGGCAAAATCCATTCTTACATCCTTCAATTATTAGAATTTTTTACATTTGATCCCTTTATAACAAGAATTTTTAATTGAATACTTGTACTTTAATATAAGGTAATTCGAAGTTCTTCGTTAGCTTGTGTGTTTCAAAGCCGTTATAGGCACATTTTGCTGGTCGAAAAGTATAATTCGGTGCTCAAATTTGAGTTGATGGATCAAGAGTGAACCATGATCTTGATCAAATGATTCAAATTATGGCATTTCGTATATAACACTACCCAAATTTAATCTTCAAATTTTAAAATTTGGTGTGGTGATGTTCATGGTGTGAATAAATCTGGACCATAGGATCAATATCCACTCTTGATACAATGGTCTATATTTGCGCACACCATGAATATTATTGCACCAGGTCAATCCGATTAATGTGTAGAACTAAAACATACTTTGTCATTGGCTTCATTTTCATGGATGACTTGATTTTGATAGGCAGAATAATAGACACCACTGATAAATGCAAAGAAATTACGTGAGACATTTGTTTTAACTTGTATCTTGCATTTTAGGGACGTTCATGTCAACAGGATAAGAGAGTTAAGGTGAGTGTGACTCCTTTCTTTCTATGCTTAATATATAGGACTCTATTTAAGAAAAGACATTGCTTTTTATTCTATCAGTTGCTTCAAATCTCAGCATCCTCTGACCTTAAAAATGTATACGTTCTTGAACTTCAATGTCAAGCTTGGTTGTGAAATTTGTGTCCATTAGCTGTATTTGATTTGCTCGGATGTAAAATGTTCTTTATGTAAAAGAAAAAAGAATGATTAGATTTTGACTAAATGACAGCGCAATATTAGCAATTACTTTTAGAGAATTCTTCATCTAACTTTTAAGTCCCTTGCTGGTTGGAGACACTGGAAGAACAGTGGATTTGATTAGGTGGAAATCAAATCAATCAATGTCCGGTTGTTGCAGTTTTAATTGGATTTACAGGCACTAGCAGTGAGTCATTTGGTTTCACATATAAGAAAATGTACTTTAACCTTGGGTTAAAGTGACCACCTATCTTTCTTGGGGAGCTACCCATTGATCCTTCCTCAGGTCATGAAGGAGCACGTGCAGGCCATCATACATTCTGGTCATGCCATTTTTTAGGGATTAGAGTGAGCATGATTTTTATGTAAATTTCATGCCAGTGTTTATATCATATCATATCGTAAATTTTAGGCTTAGAAACAAGTGGAATTTGAATACTTGTATATTTCACATATTGTGGCATCAATAAAAATCCAAAATAAAAATGAGACGATTTTTGTAGTATTTTGATATTGCGCAAACAAATATCATACTTTAGTTTTCTAAAAACAATGTAAATTTATGTCTATTACTATCAACACTAATAAGTAAATGTGTTAAATAGATTATCGGTCAAATTTAAATATTCAAATAAATGATTAAATAAAATTCAATTTTAAGTAAAAAAAAAAAAAAGACTTTAGGCAATTCACTATGACTTTCCCTGCCTCCAATTAAACAACAGTTAATAGATATAGAACTGAGTGCAGCATCAAATCTCTCCCCTTTTTGTATGATTGAATTGAAAAGGGGGTTAAGAGATCTCTCTTTAGGCTTTTGGGGATTCAGGGGTTACAAATTGAGAGAATTTCATTGTTGAATGTTAGATCTTTAAACCAGAATTATAAAAATATATTACTTACAAATAAAAATCAAAGTAATTTCCTTTTCGCTACCTCAAGAAATAGACTGGAAAAGCATCAACCTTAAAGACGTTAAGGAAACATCAAAAGATTGGGAATAAGATGGTAATTGGTAAAGCTGCCTCATTTGCTTTGGATTTTATTTGTAACTTTCGGAATTTCGCATTGGCCACCCAGCAATAGTCCAATTGGTTTTTTTCTTTTTTTTTTTATTGGAATTTAAAATTTTATTTAAAAAAATATATGTCAAACTATTTAAATCAATCAATATTGATTCATTGCATTTTTTTAAGAAAATAAAATGCATTTTTTTATAATACACAAATAAGAAAAGAAAAATGACACTATATCTCATTAAAACCCAAGAAAGTCCTGCTTTTCTTATGCACAAGCAAATTATTCCACCGTTTAGGCACATTATATTCTTAAATTTTAACATTTTTATATATTAAATTTTTACATTTTTTAAAGTTATATTAAATTTTTATATATATTTTTTATCATTTACGTTATGTTCAATTTAAGTGGCATGAGATCAATTTAAAATTAAAAAATTGAATTGATTGAAGAAAAAATTAACTCACCGCCTTTTACATGTCGGGAAATAATGATATATTTTTTAACATTTTGATAAATTTTACTAATATTTTAAATTAATTTCATGTAAAATTAATAGATCGTATATTTTAATTTTATTTATATTAAATTTAATATGGGTGATATAAAAAAATATAAATATCGAACAGTAATTTTGGAAAGTACAAAAGACTTAATATTTAATATAAAAAAATCATGAAGTCACCACGCGTTCTTCCTTAAGCATATCCATAAGATTACGTCAATAATGATGTTTTTGGGTGACTTATCCATACGTTGAGTCAATCCTTTGGAATTTCGTATTCCCAGTAGACTATAATTCAAGCCACCCACGTAACTTTTTTATGCAAAATTGCAAATAGTTTAAAACTTTATATTATTTACTAGCAAATCCTAAGAAGTTGGAATTGCAATTCAAGCTTTTTTTTTATCAATTTAAATTTCACAATCCCAATATATAACTATAAAAAAAATATGTGGGAAATCAATGGTACATCACTATTTTGTCCCAATTATTATATAAAAATTTAAAATTATATCTATTTGAGTAAGATAAAATCCAAGCCTAATACAAAGGTTTAATTCACATCCACCTATCATAAAATAAATAAATAAATAAAAGAAATAATATGTGATTATCATGATATGAATATTTAATAAGCTCAAACCACTAAAATAGTATGTATACATTTTTTTAAATATAATAGTACAATTATTTATATACACAAATTGATATATGCCCAATAAATTTATTTTCTAAACATTTTTAAGTTTCAAACAAATTGAAACTTTTTTTTTTGAGATGATATAGGATGAAATTTAAATAAGATATCATTTTATCAAATCAACCAAACTACTTGACAAAAAAAAACTATTATTTTATAATTTAAATTTGATAAAATTAAATTTTATGTATGCTGAAATAAAAATTTAAGAACCCAATGCCATATATGAAAATTGATTGATTCAATATAAATAAGGATATAGTTTAGGGATTTCAAAATGCATTTAAAAAAATAATAAAAAAAACTCCAACAACCATTGATTCTATAAAATAAAATAACAAAAACATTATCAAAGGAATGATTGATAGGTTAATTTAAGCCAAATGGTAGTGATTGAGTCAAACAAAGTTCTTGTTAAATATAAAAACAAGAATATAGAAACCAAAAAATTGTTAATCCAAATGGTTCATCAATCATCAATCCCTATAACAATCAACTTTTTCCACATGGTGCAACAATGGTATGTTGTTAGGTACCAATTTTTATTTATTTTTATTTTTTCAAAAGAACCCATCTTTGATTTTTAATTACGAATACCCACCAAAAATTTATTGTTATTTATCCAAATCACCCTATAAAAAACTAAATATTTTTAAGTCTAATCCTTCAACAATGACCCATAAAGTTAAAAACCCAAGTAAAGAGCTCGTTCATGAATCAAATTAGACATATGGTAAAGGAACAAAGGCTGTTCTCTCCCTTTGTCTCCAAAAAGAAAGTTTTATTCTTCTGGAAATAGCAAAAAGTGGAAAGCAATGGAATGTTTATGATCTAAATAGAGTTCAGATTTTTTCTTTGTAGAGACAAAAAGTTATCATTCAAGAAAAAACAGAGCAAAAACAGAGTGCAGGGGGAGTGAGTTACGAAGAGATGGGAGGAGTAACATCGTCGATGGCGGCGAAATTTGCTTTCTTTCCACCAAACCCACCTTCGTACAAGCTAATAACAGATGAACTTACTGGTCTTTTGCTTTTGAGCCCTTTCCCTCACCGTGAAAATGTTGAAATTTTGAAATTGCCCACCAGAAAAGGTACTGAGATAGTGGCAATGTATATAAGGCATCCTATGGCTACTTCTACTCTGCTTTACTCTCACGGGAATGCCGCCGATCTGGGGCAGATGTATGAGCTTTTCATTGAATTGAGCATCCACCTCAGGGTTAATCTTATGGGGTACGATTAACTTTTTACTTTTACTACTTTCACGCCTCCTTGAAGTGTTTTAGCTTCTCTTTCTGTGACTTTTGAGCTGTTCTTCTGATGTTCTCGCCTTTATTTATTTTTTCCCAATTTATGATTTGATTTTGCTGGATTGGGTATTTTGTGTGTTGGATTATTGCTTTTAGAGGAAATTGGGTCCTAGTTAATGCTTTGCAGGGAGGGGGCAGGATGTTAGCTGGGATTCCTTTTAATTAGCTGAAATGGATACTTTGTTGATTATTGGTGTTTATAGCATGGTTATATTAAGTATGAGAGCTCAACTTCATTCAATTTTAATTTATGAACTAGTTATCTAGTTCAAGGTTGTAGAAACATTGTGTTCATTTAAGATATTAGCATGATCAAAGGATGAGCTAATTGTGTTATTGAGGTCTGGTTCATCTTTCCGTACAATCCCCGATCTGGAGAGCATGCATATTCTTGCATAATTGTACCATTATTGTGCGAAGGTTATTAGTCCCTTTGATAGTATTGCTTGATTAATTTACTCCAAGATCATTGGGGGATAGACCATAGCTGAAATGAATCCTGTAAGCCGAGGATCTTAACCTAATATCTGGGGAAGAGGGCAAAAAAGGAAGAACAAATTCAGTTAGTAATTGTTTTTCATACATATTGTTGCTGAAATTTATACACTGTTCCTTCACCCTATTATTATTTGGTGTTAATAGAGGCTGTATTCTTTCAATAATATTTTAACATAGTTTTTGTAAATGCATCTCTGTAATAAGAAAAATTTTCGTTGTTGGTCTGCTCATATGATTTTCAACATTCTGTAGGTATGACTATTCTGGGTATGGGCAATCATTTGGAAAGGTATGCTGTTCTGAACACCTCGTTTGTAGTGTTCGTTTATGAACTATCTTTGAATTTCAACCCTGCCATCCTATTTGGTATACTTACATGCATACATATACACTGTGTAGGTTATGTAGTTAAGTTTATGAATTGTGTGGCGGTAATAGGAGGGAAAGACAAGTTTCAACTAAAATCCTGGTTCCTGTTTTGCAGCCAAGTGAACAGAATACATATGCAGATATTGAAGCCGCGTACAGGTGTCTTGAAGAAAGTTATGGCACTAAACAGGAAGATATCATCCTCTATGGACAATCGGTCGGAAGTGGACCCACCTTAGATCTTGCTGCTCGATTGCCACAGTTACGAGCTGTTGTTCTGCATAGTCCCATACTCTCAGGTTTGAGAGTCATGTATCCTGTCAAGCGTTCATACTGGTTTGACATTTATAAGGTAACATATTCATAAGTATGTTCTATCTCTCTGCTTATGTGATGACTAAATTTTGTTAGAAAGATGTCTTCTATACTAATGAGTTTGTTATTTGGTCTATTTTTCTTGCAGAATATTGACAAAATTCCACTAGTTAATTGTCCTGTTCTAATCATTCATGTAAGTGTGCTACTGCAGTGAATGAACCCATGTGCTATATTTGCATATTCTTTTATACACATTTAAACCTGCATCACAATACAACTGGCATTCAAGTTGCTTGGTTTGCCTTTTTCCATGTTCATCTCTCTTTCATTTGTAGTTAATCATTTTCCTCCCCCTTTTTTTTATATAATTATTGTAGTGGAATTTAAGTTGCATGTTGAAGAAATATAGGAATATTCCAAGCAAAAAAATAAAAAATAAAGGAATATCATGTAGCTAGTAAGCAGGTTAATGTTCTGACAGTGCACTGTAGTATTTAATTGCATCTTTATAATATTTCTCACACCATTAAGCTTGTAAATCATATTTCTGTGCATTTTGTAGGGTCTTGTTGTAATCCAACTACTTTCAACTTCATTTAACATAGCTGACTCTGTGCTGGTCTAACTGTCTAATCCTTGCAGATGTTAGAAATCCAAACAAGAACCTTCTTTTTAAACCAAGAATCTTATCTTTTAAATAACGGCTATAATGTTCATAGTGTATTATTTTCCCTGGTTTAATTGCAGATTTGAGCACAATGAGTATAGCCATTAAAGCAAATCTAAATTATTGTGATATAAAATTCCAAATTCATGCAGATGATTTCTTGTGAATTTAGGAAAGCTATGAAGTGGCAGCTGTAACAGCAGTTTGTCCAGTGAGAGAGAGAGAGGCAAAGTTGGAATAGAGATGTAAAAGTTAATTTTAATAGTTGTTATATTCTGAAGGAAGGAAAACCATAATGCCTCTTGTTTGGATTTATGGGGATAATGTTGCATGCTGACATCACTGATTTTGTTTTGTGTTCACTGCTGTGAAGATGCAAACAGATACAATTAAAGCAGATCTTGTCTTCCCTCAGATCTTAATATTTGAAGTATTTTTTTGTTGTGGCTGGTCAAGAAAGAGATTTATTGCATTAAACATTAGAATGACTTGAGATCTTCGAACATTTTATCTCATGCTTTACAGTTCCATTTTCTAGGACGAGCGTTAACTTTTTGGTGCATCACCGTTTTTTGTTCATTGGGAGGATTATATGTACGTCGAATGTTAAATCTATGTTTTTCATTGAATAAATTAAGATGTATCTGGGCCGTTAGCCAATTATTTGACATAAGGAATCACTATTGCATTTATATAGAAAATTTTCTGCTTTTCTTTGGTAGATTGGAAGTTTGCAATGGGAGTTTTAAACCCATGAGTTCCTTTGTTGCACGGGGTTTTTGATTAGATTCCTTTGAAAAAATAATTTTAATTGGTGTTCTGTTGTTTTTAGTATAAGTTACATGTTTTGATACTCTTATATTATGTGTAGGGAACTTCAGATGAAGTTGTTGATTGCTCCCATGGTAAGCAGCTCTGGGAACTATGTAAAGAAAAATATGAACCACTTTGGCTTAAAGGAGGCAACCACTGTGATTTAGAGCACTTTCCAGAGTATATCAGACATCTAAAAAAGTTCATATCAACCGTTGAAAAGTCTCCCTCTCAAAGATACAATTCAAGACGAAGTACAGATCAGTTTGAGCAATCCCGAAAAAGCACTGATGTATTATTTGAAGTTTCAAGGAAAAGTACAGACAGGCGAGAGAAACCGAGACACAGTACCGACAGGCCTGAGAAACTGAAAAATCAGTCCAATCATGCAGACAAACTCGAAAAGCTCAAAAGTCAGTCCAACAATGCCGATAAGTTGGAAAAGTTACGGATGTCCTTTGATCAAATGGAAAGGTCTCGGAGAAGTGTTGATTGCCATGAGAAATCCCGGAAAAGCATTGACCACCAACTGGAAAGAGCACGGAAAAGCGTTGACAGGTTGGATAGAATACGAACTGGTTGATACTTGAAACCAACTATGAAATTTATGAAAGGTTTTTGTGTGGGAAATTTATGTTTCTCTTTTCTAATTTATATGGGTTCTTTTGGCTGTGTAATTGGCTTGTGTTCCCTACAATAACTCCAGCATGGAATGAGAAAGGGTTTGGTGTTACATTGATTTACTGTCAATGGCTTGCAATATTTCAGAAAAGCAAAAATGCTTTTCCAGTTTAAGTGATAAATTATAGTTTGTCTCTCAGATAAATGTCATTCAATTTTGAACCTGGAATCAAATAGTGGATTGGATGGAAAGGAAAGCAACAATGCCTTTCCTCCCACTAAGCATACTTATGTGCTGGAAAAGAGAAATCCTTCATTTGACAGTTGAGGCACCATGTTATGAATGTAGCATGCATGGCAGAAAAGGAATTGGCTGCAATATGCAGCTAAGGCATGCAACTGAAGCATCAATGGGTACGGAGGTGCCTGCAAGTTTGTATTTGCCTGCAGTGAGAAGCTCTAAGCCTCTAAGCTTGCTGAACTGCATGCCAGCAAGTCTCTTGATTCTTATGCAGCATTTAATCTGAATTAACTGCAAACTGTTGACAGCAGAACCGACATGATGATTGGTTGTAACTGTAAGTTGTAAGAGGTCTTTTAATTACATTATTGGGGCTTGTACAGCATTATAATGAGGTTTAAATATGGCTTGTAATCCATTGATAGACAGTGAGGAACTAATCTATCCCATCCAAAGCTCTCGCTGGTACCTGGTATCACTTATAAAATGTTTTAAAGCATGGATTTTTCGTGCTATTATGTACCACCAACCTCTAGCCTTTGCCCAGCATTCAAGCCTGCATGGATAATGCTTTCCAAATTGAATTCCCATTGAACATCATAACTTCTACCAATTGGACCACAAATTGAATGAAAATGCCATACCTAATTTAACTAGTTTAAGGATGTGCACAATATTCTTTTCTAACCATTTCAAATGGCTAAATTCTCCTCACTGTGTCAAATTAACCAACTAAATAGAAAGTTCCAAGATAGTGCAAGTTGAGATCATTTCACAGTTACATCAAAGATTTTCTTTTACTATATTCTCTGCATTTTTGAGCAACTCATTCTCAAATTGATGTTTAATTTCATCCCTCATCAATCAAAATTTCACACAACTAACATTATTGGTCACTATTTTTCGATTTGTAACAATAAAGTAACTCAAACTATGATTTTGTAACGATAAAGTTAAAAACGTCGAAAAAACATTATTTGAGTCACTTGGCGTGTGAATTAATGGTGCAGAATATCCATTTGAAATTCTTATTTTTGTTGGATTTAATAAAGGTTGGAGAACAAAATTGAAATACTTATTGCATTGATTAGAAATTATTACATAATATTCACACACTCTTTTCACTGGGACACTCGCAAAGTGAAGTCTAATGCTTCTTATATAAATATATTAAAATCGGTTATTAATCGACATTAGAGATTCGACTTTTCTCTTTATTAATCTAGACAATACATGTGTAGAATATTATGGAAGAGATAATTTTAGAGGAATTAAATTGTTAACAGCATTAAGAAAACTCTAGAAAGGTAAAAAGAGAGCAGTGACTTTCAACTACTTTGACCTTGGTCCCTTGTACGTTAAATGCATAATTCTATCATTATTCAGTCTTGAAATTAGTTAAATCCTGTTTTCTCATCTTAGGTTACCGAAAGAATATTTTTTTCGGCATTTTTAACTTTAGTATTACAAAATTATACTTGAATTACCCTATTATTACGAATGAAAAAATATTGACCACAACATTATTAGGGCAAAAATTGAATGATCATGAATGGAATTAATCCAAATTAATATCATTTTATTCCCTATTTGAGAATATCAAAATCCTGAGCGGATTTCCAGCAGTAAAGAGACAATTGGAAATTCAGCCGCCAAGTAAAATTTCGTTCATTTATTGTAAAATTTCCACTGAAATATTTCAGCATCTGACAATTATTATTCAATATGAATGGCAGTTACATACTTGGCTATAAGCCATTCATATGGAAAAAAGACTTGGCTACGTGATACAACATAAAAACAACTGATTATCTGATCATGGCAGAAATTTTAATGTGACTTCGTTCGAGCTTCCTGAATTCAGTCTCCTGAACCATCTTTCTATCACGGCACTAAACTTCTGGACTAGAAAGGTAACTTCTAAAATTCTGCGCACCTTTTTCTTCGGCGCATCATGCACAATAAAGGAAAAGTTTTTATATCTGAAATGTGCGAGACGTATAAGCTTCCTTCAGGAAGCTCAATAATATTTAGCTGAGCCTTCTACCAGGGCAAAGTTGGGTTTGTGCTCGCTGTATTCTACTATAGCTGATGGTGGAAGACGGCCAACGGCAATCTCATGCACTGTTGCGAAAAGTGGAAACAACTCTATCCATCCACGGTGACTCAATACTTCATACACCTCTCTTGCTGTTGAGACACCCTTCACAATGTAGATGCCACAATTGATACAAATAATTAGCTTCGGTAACTTTCAAAATACGATAAATCTTCAAATACCGCATCAAGAAATATGATTGCTAATTGGTGTATGCAGTTACTGCATATCTCTTGCTCATAGTTTTGTCTACAGTTAACTTCAGCATGTACCTGTAATTTTTGGCCCTGCAACATTTCTTCCTCAAGCTCATCAAAAGACCTGCGGATGAGAAGCAACAAGATTAAGATTAATTCTTTAACATTTTCTCTTTCATATATAATATATATCATCCATTAGCAAAAGATAACCTTTTCGCGCCATTCTTTGCAAAAGCCTCTGCAACTTTCCTGTTTCTTCCCCCCACTGCCAGAGACAACATAATTATTTTCAACGTTATGCTATAGTTTACAGAGAATGAAGAAATCTACATGCTTCCTTACAACATGTTGTGATGAGATCTGCAACACCACAGCTTTCAAAGAAAGTGTTGTCTTTAACAGACGCAAACAACAACTTGGAGAAGACTCTCATCTCCCTGAGACCAATTCTCATTATGGCAGCCTAACATGTCACACAAAGAGTTAAGGTCCTAAGCAAACACAAAAGAAACTAGGTGGTAAAACCCAATTTTGATTTTGATTTTTTAACATGTACCTTTGTGTTATTCCCCATTTCCAGACCATCCACAAAGCCTGTCCCATCAGAGGTCAATTGTTCCATTGCTAATAAAAACACAAAAAAGGAAGAGAAGGAAAAGGAGAATACTAATATGTGAAGTGAATTCCTATAGACAAACCTGCTGCTAGTGCCACAATATTTTTCAAGGTCCCACATAGTTCGACTCCCTCCACATCTTGGACCTTGCATTCATATAAGAAAAATAAAAGATCATCACAATGTGATTGACACTATCAATACAGCTTATTGGTAATCCCCCACTTTCAAAGACAGATGTGCACATTTTTAAATTTTCTGTATCACACTCCATCTCATAATTTATTATGAATGATTATTGGGATTTACTTATATGGATTTCTAGATCTACTCAAATGGATTTATTAATGTACTTTATAGAACTGCTAGATATCAGCAAAATATCAAATTTTTGTCACTCACAGCAGTGACCATGAAGTAAGGAGTACTGAATAATTGAACCCATTTCTCTGCAACCTCTTTGTTCTCTCTGTATCCAACAGTCGCCTCACTGAACTTCTCAACAGCAATCTGAAGAAAGAAGTGTATAATTAGAAAACCACTAAAAAAACACATGAATATCACTAGAATGAATCTCAAATATTTTAGTTACTTCATTTGCAATATTTGCCCCCATGAGCACACAACAATTAACCCCTAGCTGCTCGGAAATAAGAGTGGAGATCATGCAAGGGCCTTCCATCTTGACCTCCATTCCTTTGATAAGTGAAATAGCCTCTGCACCTTCCTTTACTTTCCCCACAAGCCTCTTGCATATGCCCTCCATAAACTGATGTGGAGTCACGAATACCAACATGTTTGCTTCCCTCACTGCATAATCCCCTAGTTAGACTTACAAGAAGCAATAAGTCTAACAGATTATCTTGATCATGCCAAGAAATTTAATACCTGCATTATCAATATCAGGATCTGCAATAACATTGTTTCCAAGCTTTATGCCAGGAAGATATTTAACGTTTTCCTTTAAAAGAAAATGAAAATATTAGAGTAGAGAGGTATAAATTTACATAAACAAAGTGTAATTCAACTTATTAGATTCTTACATTGGTTCGATTAATGGCATCTGTTAACTTCTCACCACTTGGTAATGTCTCCTCATAGACCCACATTCTCACTTCATCTGAAATCCATTGGACAAATTCACATTGAAAAACATTAGAAATTAATACTCCTTGATATCTTGCTTTAATTAGGTATCAAGGATAAAAGAAAACTCCTCTTATACAATCTTATCTTTCATGTTTACTAACCATAGTTTAGGATATTACATAATCAAAAAAAAAAAAAAAAACTTAAATCAAATGATGATCGCGAACTGAAAAAGACCCATCAGCTAAAAGCCTCCATCATGGAAAAACAGACCATTTTTTCTAAATTTCTTCCCCCATATTTACCAAGAAACAAACAGAACAAAACAACAAATTATACTTCGAGAATTTGATAATTACATGAAAATTACATGTTACTAATATTAGTATCCCTTATAAAATCATATCTTTCATGTTTACTAATCACAATTTAAGCCTTCAGGGCAATTAATTCTTAATCAAATTAAAAAGAAACATAAAACAAATGACTATTGAAAACTGGAAAAGACCCATCTCCAAAAAGCCTCCGTTTCAGGCAAGAAGACCAAAAAAGGTTAATTCTTTTTTCCCCATAAATTTGCCAAGAAACAAACACATTACACTTAGAGAATCTGAAAATCAAATAAAAATAGCATGTTGTTATACAAAAAAAAAAAAAATCAGATTCCAATAGGCATGCATGAAAGAGAGCTAATAGAAATTAGAAAGAAACATACCATGAAAAGAAGGGAGCTTGAGAGTGTTAGAAGCAATGAGCTTAGAAGCCACACTACCCCAATTGCCACTGCCCACAACAGTGACTTTTGACACAAGAGAAGCACCGGCACCAGCATCATTGCAAAGGGTGTTTCTTGGGGAAGGTTGTAGGGATTCCATGGCAGCAGGAGCCATTAGAGAAGAGAAAGAAGAAAGAAAAGGAAGAGAATGAGATTTGGGAAAGAAATGTGGAGATGAGGGAAATGAAGGGGAAGAGAGGAAGCGAAGATATACTGAAAACTGAAAACGCATAGGGACGGAGAAGACAGACACGGTTCGTGACAAACTATGTGTTATTTGGGTTACTTGTTATGTGCTTGGCGATCTCTTCTATGTTTTGCTCTCTCTTTTACTTCATCATAATTCATCATAGATCCTATTTTTCCTTTTTTTCTTTACTATGTGAAGCTTCATTAGTTTTACTTATTTTTTGTTTATGCTGTCCGATTACTGTTTTATATATTAAATCATATAATTCTCTTATTAAAAAGGTACAAGTGTGCAGAAAAAAATCCATTAAAAAAATTTAGTTAATAGATTTTAATTTCGAATTATAATTTTTTAATTATGGTTTCAATTTATGGATTGTGATTAACGGTTAATCAATTGCTATTTATACATCTCAGAATTTTTATAATATATTTTTCTCCAAAAAGTTTATATAATATACTAATATTAGGGGTAAAAAAAATAAAAAATTTAATTAACAACAAAATCGATCCAAAATTAAATTGATTTTTTCAGTTAATAGATTCGATAGAGTTAGTTTTTAATTTTATTTTTATTTTTAAAATTTGTTATATTGATTAATTGTTAGTATATAATTAACTGATTCATATATATATATATATATATATATATATATATATATATATATATATATATATATATATATATATATATATATATATATTTGTTTTACATTTTATTTTTCTCTAAAATTTATATAAAATAATATTTTAAAATAAATTTAAATTATATTTTTATTTCCATACCATAATTTTTTTGTATTTTTATATAAAATTTATATCTTGTTTAAAAGCATATTTAAATTATGACATCTCTTTAATTATATAAAATAATAAAGTAACTGATTAACTTCTATATATATTATTTTTTATTATATATATTGATGTTTATACCTTACTTGATAACATTTAATTTCATTTTTTTTATATATTTTACAGTTTATGTTTTAACATTTAATTTTATCCAAATATTTTCGTTGACTTAAAATTAAACATACTAATTTTCAACAAATATCAAATCCACTTTATAATATTAGCTATTAATTTGTTGAAATAATTAATCATAAGAAATGGAGAATGATGAAAGTGAAACATGAATTTTGATTAGTATATTATGTTTATTTTGTAATCTTTATTTTGATTTGAATTGAACTTACCTCAATTTTTTTTATAATTATATATTAAAAATTTTAGCAATCAACAGAAAAATATTAATTAATCAAACTAAAAAAATCAAAATCAATATATTGATTAATCTAATATAATAGGCTAATTAATGGTTAATACTTTTGAAAAAAAATATTAATTATGTGAATTATATATTTCACTTTTTAAAAAATTTATTTAAATACAATATATAATATATTCCATTTTATCTCCTTTCTTTATATTGATTAATCTAATATAATAGGCTAATTAATGGTTAATACTTTTGAAAAACCAATATTAATTATGTGGTTAATTTTTTTCTTTTACTAATATACAGTTTATGTTCACCTCTAACTAATATTAAGTACATTTAATTATATATTTCACTTTTTAAAAAATTTATTTAAATACAATATATAATATATTCCATTTTATCTCCTTTCTTTTTCTCTTGTACCCATCTTCATCTCCTCCAATTACCTAGAAATCAAAAACAAAAATTAAGAATAAATCTAGCAGCTTCAAAGATCAAAAGAGAGAGATGGAAACAACCGAAACAGAAACATCATGAAAGAGATGAAAGCAGAGAGCGAGCGAGCAAGAGACCAATGGAAGCCAAGAGGGAGAGAGAGGGGGGAGGGCAGAGTGAAAAAAAAAAAAATATATATATATATATGTTTAGTTGGGTCGGGTTTAGGAGGATTCCGACCTGATCCAAAATTTTACCAATTCTTCAATCGATCCGACCTTATTAATCCGAATAACCTTATCCAATATCTCAGGTCGGATTTTGCACGCCCCTAACATTTACATATTTCAATATTTTATTATTTATTAATTAACCGTAGGAATTAAATGCAATCAATTAATCTGATTTTATCTCACCATCTCAAAAATGTATTAATAAAAAAATTATAATGCTCACATTTTTTATGTACCAAGCATCTATTGTTTCTTTTTGTTTTCATATAAAATAATAGAAATTATTATTAAAAGAAAAAAAAGAATATTTATATTTGTAAAATTATCTAACCACAATTATTTATACTCTAAAATATTTATAATTCATTTCTTATTTAAAATTATTATTAATTCTACGTGGCATCACAACATTTATATATGGACAAATCATCATAAGATTGGTTTATAGCATTTTACAATGATTTTTTTATAATATTTATTTTATATTTCAAAAATTAAATAGGCTAAAAAAAATCTTTGCATTGGTAAAATTTGATCCAACAATTATAAAGAAAGGATCCACTTTAAATATTATTGCAAATCATTAAAAAAAACAAGATTTTAAAAAATAAACCACACATTACAAAAGGAAAAAAATTCTAAATATTATATTCAAATTACATTTTATCCGGTACAATTCAATTTGATCCAATTATTGATGGATTTAATGGATAAGAAAATTGAGTAAAATACCATTTTTTCTTTTTTTTTTTAAATACATTTTATATTTTTATTTTCAAAATTTCCTTTTTTTAATCTTACATTTTTAAAAATATCGTTTTTTTATAACTAATCTTACCAATTAATAAAAATCTAATTTATTAATATAAATTTACTTTCTTCCCTTAATTTTCTTTTCCCCAAATTTTAATCTAACTCTAATAAAATTCAATGGTTTTATGTGATTTTATGCACTAAACCATCAATATCTGCAAAGTTGATTTTGATAAGCTCATAGATCCAATTAGAGCAGTTGCAATTTTCAAAAACTAGCTAGAACGAAAAGGATGACACAATCAAAAAGAATGTTTTTAAAAATTTCACATTCTTGCGGTTACTGATTGTTCTTCCAGCCGATCACTTGTATTTCGCCCAAATTTCTGTCCTTTTTTTTTTTTGTCGGTGGTGATCGCTTTTCAAACCAACACCGATTTTCTGCATTTATGCTCATTATGACCGTTGATTGTGGCGCCAAAAAAAAAAAATTCCAAGTTGAAAGTTTGTAATTTTGGATTTATATTTTTTTTCTTTAATTTTTCTATTTTCAGTTTATATACTTTTGAATATGTGGCTATACAAAACTGTAAACAAATAAATGTTTTATCGAAATTTAGTATACCATATGGTATACCGAATTCAAGTTAGAAACTATAACAACGAATTCAAGTATACCATATGATATACCGATATGTGTACATAGCATATTCATAATTTTTAGCCATCGCAATAAAGAAAAAATAAATCAGAAGTTTTAGACTCGTAATAGATTTTGAGAAGCTGACTTTTTATAACATAATATTTCAAAAACTAAACTGGAGTCCATTGATTTTTTAATTTTCAATTTTTAATGATCAAAATCTAACTTAATATAGTTTTGCAAACTAAAATATAATAATTTTCTGGTATTTTTTTAATACAATATAGCCATTACATTGTAATAGCAAAAATTACTATTTTTGAAATTCTAGAGTTGCAAGTCCATTAGTACAAAATTTCTATAAAGACAACAATGTTATATGAGGTCAAACTTCGTAGCTTAATTTCTGGACACATGTAGTGCATAACTATTGGTATTAATAGTGAAAAAATTAAAAATAAATAAGTTAATTACTGAAATTTATTCTATTTCACTTATCATTGGTTCAATTCAAGAACCAAGAAAATAATAATTAAAATTCATAAAGCATGTATTTAAATAGGTCCAAAGTTTGCTTCAAATTCAAGAGATTCCCTGATACTGAGATGCAGAATTTGCAAATCACAGAATTGGTCCGCCATTCAATCTTATTTGACTTCTACCGGATGCCATAAAGAATATCAGAAAAAAAAAATTAAAAAAAAAGGGGGTTAAGGGCAATATTTGCCCCAATAGTTTTTCTTATAGTTAGAAAATACTTTTTTTTTATTATTGAAAATATTAAAATGATCAGTTTTTTTTAATAATGGACTACACCCAATAAAAAAAGTAACAAACCAGCATTTATATAAATAAATTAAATAGTAGACAAATAGTATATATTGAAATTTTCACTAATTTGTTCTTTTGATCAATATAACTATTAATTTATCACTTTTTTTTTATTAGATACCGTTTATTTCGTTAACTAACTAGAATTTTTGTCTCAAAAATGGTAAAAATGTACAATTTTAATATTTTTAATGACAAAAACTGACTATTTTAATACTTTTGATAGCAAAAATTAGACAATTTAATATTTTCAGGAGTAAAAATTGACTGTAAATTTAAGGATATACATTTTCTAACTAGCAAGAATACGAGTAAAAAATTACCCTTAATCCAACAAAAAAAAGGCATTCTAATATTTATTTATTTTCTTTTCAATATAATTATATATTATTTGGTCGGACTAACGTAGATTGATGCTTATGTTTATTTAATCTCCGGTACAAAATTATCAGAATCCATAATGGATTTTTCTTATGATTCTTTTGATCCATAATTAGTACAAAATTTTTTAAAAAAAAACGTTTAATTTACAAGAACAAGAAGCATAACATCATTTTTAACCTTTGCTCTTTGGCCAGCTTAACACAAAACTACCAATGGAACTTTCATTGATAACTCATGTCAGTTTCTTGGTAATATTAGAAAAGATGAACAAAACCGCCATAGTAAATGCAACCCGTAACAACAAGCACACTATAGTTTACAGAAGCAATAAACAAAAATCAGTCCAGGGTCTAAGCTGTTGTGCACAGGCCGTCGCCTCCGTGGTGAAGAATAATCCTCCGACCACCAAAAAGGCGGCCTTTCCTCTTTTTTTCCACCCATTTTCTGGTACTGAGATTTCATTCCACCTGCAAAACATGTTATTTCTAAGCTCATAAAATTTTCATAGCAAATACCCAAACGCAAGGACTCAACCTGAAGGTGGTCTAGCAGCAGCAAATGCTCGTAAATGACCTAGTAACCAAAGGCAAACCATGATCTTTAGAAGCACAAGCAAAGCCACAGCTACTTTCATACTCTTTTTTTCTACCAAGTGTATACCTGGTTGCCTTAAAAACACTGATAAGGAGCAGAGGTATTATAGGTGAATCTAGGTATTCCAACATTAATAAACTCCATAATCCAAAATAATAATAATGTACGACAAGACCTTGTCAATGGCCAAGACTTGCGCTCAAGAACAGAGAGGAAGAGCTCTGTTGTTTGTATTTCTTATGCTCAAGCACAATTCTTAAATAAATTATATTACTGCCAGGTTTTAATTTGTGGAGGGATCACATTCAATGCATCATCATCTTTGCCCATTTTCTCTTCTATTAAGACAAATCTCACAATTAGTGTTTGGATTATCAACTTCCCTGCATTCAACAGGCCAAGCAGCAAGAAGCTCTTTACAGAGCTTTAATTGCCACCCGACCTAGTAGTTAGTTTAATGATGATACAACATCAAACTCAGTTCTAAATTATCATTCTTATTCAAAGCTCGAAGAAGAAGAACAACTTCAAGAATAACTTGAAGCTTAAGGTGTAATTTTGTTTCTAGTATTTGATAAAAATGCAATTTTACTCTTTGATATTTCGGTTGGTATAATCTTACTCTCTATATTTTAAAATTGAAAAGAAATGTGTCTGTTTAATACTACCGTATATCACATGTTTTCTTGAGTCAGAAAGTTGACATAAGTACCATTAAAAGACATTGCAATCTCAAGCCCCAACAAATAATTTGCATAACCAAGGTCAATTATTTGTTTCACAATAATTTTTACTACTACGATGATACCTATTTAGTTGATGTTATTATTTCTAGTACTTAAATTCTTTCTTGAATTAGTTTTCAGTGATAGAATTTCTAATTCTGAGTTATTTGTTGTCAGTACAAATGCATCAGTTTGAAGCAACATGCAACATAATGCAAAGCAGATAATCAAAATTAAAATAAATTGATGTACCCAATTCATGTGATTGCCAATAAGAAATCATTCGGCAATTGCTCCACTACCATCAATATCATGATTGCTAACAAGAAATTTTTCGGTTCGGTTAGCTGAAATTTTTCGGTTCTGTTAGTGTTTTTCCATAAACTTAGAGTTTTGATTTTTGAATTTCGGTTCTGAACAGAGCTAAACCTAACTTGTCCCAATTCCATATGACTCCGCCCTTGATTAAAAGAATTCTTTTTTCAAATAGAGGGTTCTATGAAAGTAATTTTCATGCAAATAAGCAATACTTGGTACGGAGAAGAGAATGAACGGAGCGCTGAAACAACCGACGTGCATCTAATGAGCAGTGGTGGATCCAAGTAGAGCACGAGGTGGACTTTTTTTTTTTTCAAAAAATTTGATAATTTTATGCCGATTTTATATTAGATGCTAAATTGGTTTTTACAATTTCTTAATTCTTAGCATTTGACTCCCTCAATTTGCTTTTTCTTTTCTATCCACTAGTATATTTAAATATGGGACACTATTTTAATATAGGGAAAAAGTTCTTAATTGCCACTAAGGTTTTGTGAGAGGAGCTTAATTGCCAATAATGTTGAAAAAGTTATTGAAATACCAACGCGAAATGGTAGGTTTTTAGTTTTTTTATTTTTTAAAATTCAAAATTTATTTTTAATTTTTATTATCTATTTTTTAAAAAACTGTTTTTATATATTTAAAAACTATATTATACTATAACTGTTTTATATATTTAAAAATTATATTATATATATTTTTAATTATTTATGTATATTTTTTTAATTATTTGTATATATTATGATAATGATGTCGGTGGTAACAACGACGGAGGCAGTGGTGGCGAAAGTGACGGTGTGGTGGTGGCGACAACAGTGACGGTGGTGGTGATTGGCAGTAGTGGCGGCAGCGACAGTGGGATGGTGGTAGCGGTAGTGTTAATAAGGATAAAGTAATTAAATTATTAATAAAAATAAAACCCTAAAAACTATATTTTGAAGATTTTTAATTTCTATTTTTTTTATGTGAAAATCACTTTTTTAAATTTTTGCAGAAATTAAAATAGAAAAAATCTATCAAATATTGTGATAATTATGAGATATTTGGATGACTATCAACTCATCATTCTCCCTATTCTAGTAGAAGTCTATCTCTTCTATTTTGTGCCTATAAATACCCTATTGTGATTATTCAGTATACTCAATCAATAATAGAAAATTCTCTATTTCAGTCTTTCTTTTAATTAGTTTACAACACGTTATCAGCACGATAGTCTCTATTGATCATTGGAAGTCGGTGGTTTACGACAATCCAGCTTGAAGGAATAAAGAATTATAATTTACAAGATTAAACGGTAAGTAGATTTAATACATAAATTTTGAATTATTTTAATTCTCATGAGTTAATGAAATTGATTAAGGATCGATAATTCTACCCTACAATAAATAATTTTAAGAATTTCAATATACGAAAATATTAAGAACTGAGAATAACATTTTCTATTATCAAGGACACTAACATGATTTTAGTGATTTATTTTGCATAATTGCTTAATTATATTTTAATCATTATATTATATATAATGAATATATTTTATGTAAAGCCATATTTGGTTTTCAATTTGCTATATGTATATTGTTGTTATGTGTAATACAATTATTTGAAGGCTCCTGAAGAGTTATAATGCAATTACTTGCATACAATTTGTTAGGAAATGTATTAGTAAACTTGAAGTTTGCTAATAAATACAAATTTTAGTAACATGAAGCTTACTAACAAATATTAATAACTTATTATTTACCAATTATATAAATATCAGTAAACATGAAGTTTATTGATTAATTAATACTAATATCAGTAAACCTGAAGTTTATTGATTATAGTAAACTTAAAAAAAAATTGATATAAATAATAATAAATATTTATTTTATTATTTGTCACAATATTAGTAAACATAAAGTTTACTAATTGTTATGCAAGTATTAGTAACATGCAATTGACTAATTATTCAAATATCAATAAACCAGAAGTTTGTTGATTAATCGATATTAATATTGGTAAACTTGAAGTTTATTGATTATAATAAACTTGAAAATTAATACAAATACTAATAAACATATTGTTTATTGACTGTATGTCACAAATATTAGTAAACCTGAGGTTTACTAATTGTTTGATATTGATATTAAGAAAGTTGATGTTTATCAATTGATATAAATATTGATATAATAAAAATAGTAAGCCTGAAGTTTACTAATTAACAATTGATTACTTGGCATGACCGCTTTGACCATTCCGGATCGATTATAATACATAAATTATTGAGAATTCATATGTTTATTAGAGAACCAGAAGTTTCTTTAATTCTACTTAAGGAATTCTCATAATCTATTTGTTCTCAAGAAATATTTTATACAATTAACATTAGCTTAAATTAATGTTAATACGATTTCTGGTTCTGCAAATGTAATTGAAGGCTCTGGAAGAGTCCAAATTATGCTTTTAAATGGAACAAAATTATATATTGATGATGTGTTGTATTCAAGTAGATCCCGAAGAAATCTACTAAGTTTTAAAGATATACGTCACAATGGTTATCATATTGAAACTACAAATGAAGGAACTATTGAAAATTTATATATAACTTCTATGAAATTGAACCAGAAGTTCATATTAGAGAAGTTTTCAAGTTTTACAACTGGATTATATTTTACCAAAATAAAGATGATTGAATCTAATTATATGCACCGAAAGTGCTCAGACCCTAAAATGTTTATACTTTGGCATGATCGCCTTGGTCATCCCGATTCAATCATGATGCGACGTATTATCGAAAATACAAATGGACATAGATTAAAAGATCAGAAAATTCTTTTATCTAATGATTTTTCTTGTAGTTCTTATGCACAAGATAAATTGATTGTAAGACCTTCACTATCCAAATTGCATTTGGAGTCTCCTGTTTTTCTTCAAAGGATACATGGAGATATTTGTGGCCCAATTCATCCCTTTTGTGGACCATTTCAATATTTCATGGTTTTGATTGATGTCTCAACTCGATGGTCACATGTATGTTTACTTTCTACTCGTAATATTGCTTTTGCTAAACTTCTTGCTCAAATTATAAAGTTAAGGTCTAGTTTTCCTGATCATCCTATCAAGACAGTTCATTTAGATAATGCATGTGAGTTTTCTTCAAAAGCATTTTATGATTTTTGCATGTCAATTGGGATTAGTGTCGAGCATTCTGTTACACATGTTCATACTCAAAGTGCTTTAGCTGAATCTTTTATTAAGCGATTACAATTTATAGCTAGACCTATGCTTATGAAGTCACAACTTCCTGCATTTGCTTGGGGACATGCAATTGTTCATGCTACATCTTTAGTTCGTATAAGACCATCCACATATCAGAAATTTTCACCTTTGCAACTTATTTTTGATCAACAACCTAATATATCTCATCTTAGAATTTTTGGTTATGCTGTTTATGTTCCTATTGCCTCTCCTCAACGAACTAAAATGGATCCCCAATGATGTCTTGGTATATATGTTGGTTTTGATTCTCCGTCTATCATTAGGTATCTAGAACCTTTAACTGGTGACCTTTTTAGAGCAAGATTTTTAGATTGTCAATTTGATGAATCAATTTTCCCTCAGTTAGGGAAAGATAAAAGTAAAGGGCCAAAGCACAAGAAATTAGTTGGAACACTCCAACCTTGTCCAATTATGATACATGTACAAACCAATGTGAACTTGAAGTTCAAAGAATAATTTATTTACAAAATACTGCAAATCAGCTGCCCGATATCTTTACAGACACCCAAAAGGTCACCAAATCATTCTAGCTGCAAATGCCCCTACACGATTAAATGTCCCCGTATGACATCTTGGAGGTATAACAACAAATGAGTCTAGTTCATGCCAGAAGCGTGGTAGACCTATTGGTGCAAAAGATATTGTTCCTCGAAAGAAGAGAGAAATAAAAAATCATTCAATTGATCCTTCTGAAGAGGCCAAAAATAACTCAAATACACAACTACATATTTCTAGAAAAGCGACCCTAGAAGTGGTTCCGGTACCGACAAATTATGAGATCTCACTAAAAACTGGAAATATGTTAGAAAGAGATGAAATTATGTATTTGCATATGCAATTGCTTCTGAAATAGCAAATGATGATGAGCCTGAGCCTAAAACTATAGAAGAATATCGACAGAACTAAATCTTGCTACGACAGAACTAAATCTTGCTAGCAAATTAGCCTGAGCCTAAAATATATAACATTCTTCTATAGTTTTAGGCTCAGGCTCATCATCATTTGCTATTTCAGAAGCAATTGCATATGCAAATACATAATTTCATCTCTTTCTAACATATTTCCAGTTTTTAGTGATATTTGAATAATTAATCAACTGCAATAAACTTCAGGCTCATCATCAATAAACTTCAAGTTTACCAATATTAGTATCAATTAATCAACAAACTTCTGGTTTATTGATATTTGAATAATTAGTCAACTGCATGTTACTAATACTTGCATAACAATTAGTAAACTTTATGTTTACTAATATTGTGACAAATAATAAAATAAATATTTATTATTATTTATATCAATTTTTTTTTAAGTTTACTATAATCAATAAACTTCAGGTTTACTGATATTAGTATTAATTAATCAATAAACTTCATGTTTACTGATATTTATATAATTGGTAAATAATAAGTTATTAATATTTGTTAGTAAGCTTCAGGTTACTAAAATTTGTATTTATTAGCAAACTTCAAGTTTACTAATACATTTCCTAACAAATTGTATGCAAGTAATTGCATTATAACTCTTCAGGAGCCTTCAAATAATTGTATTACACATAACAACAATATACATATAGCAAATTGAAAACCAAATATGGCTTTACATAAAATATATTCATTATATATAATATAATGATTAAAATATAATTAAGCAATGATCAAATTGCAATTATGCAAAATAAATCACTAAAATCATGTTAATGTCCTTGATAATAGAAAATGTTATTCTCAGTTCTTAATATTTTCGTATATTGAAATTCTTAAAATTATTTATTGTAGGGTAGAATTATCGATCCTTAATCAATCTCATTAACTCATGAGAATTAAAATAATTCAAAATTTATGAATTAAATCTACTTACCGTTTAATCTTATAAATTATAATTCTTTATTCCTTCGAGCCGGGTTGTTGTAAACCACCGACTTCCAATGATCAATAGAGACTATCGTGCTGATAACGTGTTGTAAACTAATTAAAAGAAAGATAGAAATAGTAGAATAGAGAATTTTTTATTATTGATTGAGTATACTGAATAATCACAATAGGGTATTTATAGGCGCAAAATAGAAGAGGTAGACTTCTACTAGAATAGGGAGAATGATGAGTTTGATAGTCATTTAAATATCTCATAATTATCACAATACTTCCCCTTGGATGACTATGTACTATGAATATGCCTCATTAAAACCTTGCTAAGAAAAACCCAGTGGGATAAAAACTTAGCGAAGGAAAAAGAGTACAATATTCATATGTACTTCCCCTAAAAAATAAATCAAACTAAATCTTTTAATTGGCGCATTCTAATATTGTGTACATGTTTCTTGAAAATTGAACTTGGTAGGGCCTTTGTGAACAAATATGTTGGATTATTACTTGAGCGAACTTTGCAAATATCGATCTATTCTTCTTTCATAAGTTCATGAGTATATAAGAATTTTGGTGAGATGTGTTTGGTTCTATCTCCTTTGATATAGCCACCTTTGAGTTGTGAAATACACGCTGCATTATCCTCATACAATTTTGTTGGCTTTTTCTCCACTACCAACCCACTTGTTCCTTTAATATGTTGAGTCATGGTTCTCAACCACATACATTCACGACTTACTTCATGGATAGCTAATATTTCTGAATGATTTGAGAAAGTGGCAGTGATTGTTTGCTTAACAGATTGCCAAGAAATAGCAGTATCACCATATGTGAAGACATAACCTGTTTGTGATCGAGCTTTATGAGGATCTGATAGATATCCAACATCAGCATACCCAATCAATTCTGAATTTACTCCTTTTGAAAAAGAAAAAACCATGTCAGATGTGCTACGAAGAAAACGTAGAACATGTTTTACACTATTCCAGTGTCTTCGAGTTGGTGCATAACTAAATCTTGCTAGCAAATTAGCTGTAAAAACTATATCTGGTCTAGTGCTATTTGCAAGATATAAAAGTGCACCTATTGCACTAAGATATGGTACTTCAGGACCAATAATCTCTTCGTTATCTTCTTATGGATGAAAAGGATCTTTCTTGACATCAAGAGAGCGAACAACCATTGGAATGCTCAATGGATAAGACTTATCCATATAAAATTATTTCAAGATTTTCTCTATATAAGATGACTGATGTACAAGAATTCCTTTTGGCAAATATTCAACTTGAAACCCAAGATAAAATTTTGTTTTTCCAAGATCTTTCATTTCAAATTCCTTTTTCAAATATTTTGCAGTAATAGAGATCTCTTATGGAGTCCTTACTATGTTTAAGTCATCAACATAAACTGCAATTATAGCAAATCCTAAATTTATCTTCTTGATAAAAACGTATGGACAAATTGAATTATTCTCATACCCATTTTTCACTAGGTAATCACTTAGACGATTGTACCACATGCATCCAGATTGCTTTAATCCATACAAAGATCTTTGGAGTTTAATCGAGTACATTTATCGAGGTTTTGAATTATATGCTTCAGGCATCTTAAATCCTTCAGGGATTTTCATATATATGTCATTATCTAATGATCCATATAAATAAGCTTTCACCACATCCATTAGATGTATATCAAGCCCTTCAGAGGCAGTCAAACCAATCAAAAATCTAAACGTGATTCCATCCATAATTAGAGAATACGTTTCTTTATAATCTATACCATGTTTTTGTGAGAAACCTTGTACAACAAGTCGTGCTTTGTATCTCACAATTTCATTTAACTCATTTCTTTTACGGACAAAAACCCATTTATATCGAATAGGTTTGACATCTTCTGGTGTCTGGACTATTGGTCCAAATACTTTACGCTTAGCTAATGAATCTAGCTCAGCTTGAATTGCTTCTTTCCATTTGAGCCAATCACTTCGATGTATACATTCTTCTACAGTTTGAGGCTCATGCTCACTATCATTAATTATTTCATAAGCAACTGCATATGCAAACACATTATCAATAATCATGTCTTCTCTATCCCACATATTTCTAGATTTTAATGAGATCTCATAATTTTTCGGTACCGAAACCACTTCTGGGGTTGCTTCTTTGGAAATATGAAGTTGTTGATATGTGTTATTTTTAACCCCTTCTTGAGCATCATTTTGAATATTTTTCAATTCCCTTTTCTTTCGAGGAACAATATCTTTTGCACCAATAGGTCTACCATGCTTCTGGCGTATGTTAGATTCATTGGCTATGGTACCTACCGAAAATCCTTCAGGGATGATCAATCTTGCAGGTACATTGGCAGCCGAAATATGAGATTTAGTGACCTTTTGGGTGTCTGTGAAGATATTTGGTAATTGATTTGCAGCATTATGCAAATTTATTATTTTTTGAACTTCAAGTTCACATTGGTTTGTGCGTGTATCATAACTGGACAAGGTTGGAGTGTTCCAACTAATTTCTTGTGCTTTTGGTCCTTTACTTTTATCTTCCCCTAACTGAGGGAAAACTGATTCATCAAATTGACAATCTAAAAATCTTGCTCTAAAAAGGTCACCGGTTAAAGGTTTTAAATACTTAATGATAAAAGGAGAATCAAAACCTACATAGATACCTAAACATCGTTGAGGGCCCATTTTAGTTCATTGAGGGGGAGCAATGAGAACATATACAACACAACCAAAATTTCTAAAATGAGATATGTTAGGTTGTTGATAAAAACCAAGTTGTAAAGGTGAAAACTTGTTGTGTGCAGATGGTCGAAGACGAACTAAAGATGCAGCATGAGTTATAGCATATCCCTAAGCAGATGCAGAAAGTTTTGATTTCATGAGCATAGGTCTAGCAATTAATTGTAAACGTTTAATGAAAGATTCAACTAAATCATTTTGAGTGTGAACATGTGCAATGGAATGTTGAACATCAATTTCTATTGACATACACAAATCATAAAATATTTTTGAAGTAAATTCACCTGCATTATCTAAACGAACTATTTTAATGGGATGATCAGGAAAACTTGACCTAAACTTTATAATTTGAGCGAAAAATTTAGTAAAAGCAACATTACGGGATGATAGTAAGCATACATGAGACTATCTAGTTGAAGCATCAATTAAAACAATAAAATAACAAAATGGTCCACCAGATGGATGAATTGGTCCATAAATATCTCCTTGTATCTTTTCTAAAAACAAATAGGAGACTCTAAAGGTAATTTAGATAGGGAGGGTTTCGCAATTAATTTACCTTGAGCACAAGAACTACAAAAATAATCATTTCATAAAAGTATCTTTTGATCTTTAAGTCCATGTCCATTTGTATTCTCAATAATATGTCGTATCATGGTTGAATCGGGATGACCAAGGTGATCATGCCAAAGTATAAACATTTTAGGGTCTGAACACATCTGGTGTATATAATTTGATTCAACCATTTTTATTTTCGTGAAATATAATCCTGTTGAGAAACTTGAAAGTTTCTCTAATATGAACTTCTGGTTCAATTTTGTGGATGTAATATATAGATCTTTGACATTTTCATTATTTGTCGTTTCAATATGATATTCATTACGACTTATATCTTTAAAACTTAGTAGATTTCTTCCAGATCTACTTGAATACAATGCATCATTAATATATAATTTTGTTCCATTTGAAAGCATAATTTGGACTCTTCCAGAGCCTTCAATTACATTTGCAGAATCAGAAATCGTATTAACATTAATTTCAGCTAATGTTAATTATATAAAATATTTCTTGAGAACAAATAGATTATGAGAATTCCTTAAGTAGAATTAAAGAAACTTTTGATTCTCTAATAAACATATGAATTCTCTATAATTTATGTATTATAATCGATTCAGAATGGTCAAACCGGTTATGCCAAGTAATCAATTGTTAATTAGTAAACTTCAGGCTTACTATTTTTATTATATCAATAATTATATCAATTGATGAACATCAAGTTTCTTAATATCAATATCAAACAATTAGTAAACATCAGGTTTACTAATATTTGTGATATACAGTCAATAAACTATATGTTTATTAGTATTTATATCAATTTTCAAGTTTATTATAATCAATAAACTTTGAGTTTACCAATATTAGTATCGATTAATCAACAAACTTCTGGTTTATTGATATTTGAATAATTAGTCAACTGCATGTTACTAATACTTGCATAACAATTAGTAAACTTTATGTTTACTAATATTGTGACAAATAATAAAATAAATATTTATTAATATTTATATCAATTTTTTTTAAGTTTACTATAATCAATAAACTTCAGGTTTACTGATATTAGTATTAATTAATCAATAAACTTCATGTTTACTGATATTTATATAATTGGTAAATAATAGGTTATTAATATTTGTTAGTAAACTTTATGTTACTAAAATTTGTATTTATTAGCAAACTTCGAGTTTACTATTATTTGTATCAAAATTAAATTATCTGAAAAAATATATTACTAATTTTATATAAAGTAGATCTCAAGTATTTATTTTTCAGTCTCAAAATGATATTCATTTCAGCGAATATTTTTTGAAAATATATGTCTGCGGGACATATTTGGGAAATAATATATTTCCTAACAAATTATATGCAAGTAATTGCATTATAACTAATTGTATGCAAGTAATTAAATTATTAATAAAAATAAAACCCTAAAAACTATATTTTGAAGATTTTTAATTTCTATTTTTTTATGTGAAAATCACTTTTGTAAATTTTTGCAGAAATTAAAATAGAAAAAATCTATCAAACATGTTTTGATTTTATTTTTAAGAAAAAAATCAAAAACCAAAAATAAAATCCTCCCAAAGACATCCTAAATTGATACTTTTTTAAAACTCCATCTAATGACAGTTTAAAATGTCTGATGTGGCGAAATAACCTTTCTATGTCATTATTGGGACCAGCTTGTAAATAAAGATTCTACTCTTTACAACACTAAGTGACCAACCATATAATATATGCGTTTTAATATTTCGATTGGTCCCAAAATCAAACAATGAAAATGAAGTTATTGTTTCTAAATAGATAATGAATTTAAAATAAATCCGTTGTCCCCTAAGAAATCAACAAATGCAATCCATAAATGTAAATGAAAAGATATAAAGGACTCACCTTTTTCTTTTCATGCAATTTGTTTTGTTCATTGCAACTAGGCCATTATTATTCTTCAACTACAAAAAACAATCAAGATTTCTATCCGTTTAATGCATCGATTGCGAACTTGTTTCAGATTTAGGAATGGGAGGGTTATAGTGATCTGTGTTTGAGATAATGGGAATTTTGAAGAGAGGGGATTTGTTTTTTGTGGGAAACCGTAGAGAGAGAGAGAGATGATCGTTTTAATATTTTTGTTCATGGGGATTTTTATCAATGTTATTAAAACCGGACCGAACCGGCCGGTTGAATCGGTTTAACTGCGAACCGGCAGGCCAGCCGGTTGGTTTGACTACTGAAAATCGGATTGGCAAAAAACCGAATTGAACCGGGTACAATCGAAAAATCGGCGAACCAGACAAAACTGGGTTTTTTGCTAAAAATGTAAAAAATCAATTTTTTTTTTGAATTTTTTCACCCACCCACACACACACACACACACACATATATATATATATATATATATATATTATTTATTTATTTATTTGAAAAACTTAGTATTTTAAATTTTAAGTATATCACTTAATAATTTAATATATTTATTATATTTTTGATTCATTGTAATCAAATATATATATATATATTAAATTTTTATTATTTATTTATTTGAAAAAATTAATATTTTAAATTCTAAATATGTCACTTAATAATTTAATATACTTATTATCTATTTGGATTATTGTAATAGTATATTAAATTATTAAATAATATCTTTAGAATTTAAAATACTATTTTTTTCAAATAAATAAATAATGGAAATTTAAAATATATATATATATATATATATATATATATATTTTATTATTTATTTATTGAAAAATTAGTATTTTAAATTCTAAAAATGTCACTTAATAATTTAATATACTTATTATCTATTTGAATTTATTGTAATTAAATATAATTATACTCATATATGCAAGGTTAATATTTTTTGTGTTCACTTTATTAGTACTCCATCTAAACATGAAATTATTTTCATGATATGATTGTATTTTTATGTTGTAAATCCTTTGAATTGTCTTTATATTTCTTTAAAATTAGTTGATTATTGAGAAATGAAAAAATGGCCAGGTCATATAACAATGTTACCTTTGCTGATATATTTTGGCTCAAAATTATATACTAATTTTGATGATAATCAAACTTTAAGCAAACTCTATTGTAAATTCTTGTCTGAGTAATTTTCTGCTGGAAAATTCTCTACTTTTCTACTAATGCAAAGATTAAAAAAAAAAATTGAGCAGCTAGATTTTTCAAGCATGAATACAAGAAGCTAATTTTGAAAAATGTCTTAGTATAAAAGAAAATAGGATATTAATTTGTAAAATTAAATTGAGGCACTTCTTCTCATTCATTCATGCATATTACAATTTGAAAATTGCATAAAAATATTTTAGATATAGAAATAAACTTTTGATCAAAATTGATTTTCAAAAAATGAACTTTTGGAAGTACCATTTTCTGGACTCAATTTTGGATTCCACTAAAGAATAAATTAACGGCTAGTTTCTTTTGGATTTCTAAATTTGTCCTCTAATAGTTATAAATGGCTAGTTTTGATTTCTAATAGTTGGAAATAATTTTTTTGGTATAAATACATGTTTTTTAAACTATACAAAGGTTAGAGAGAAGTTGAAAAAAAATTTATCTATTGAGAGACCAAGCTTTACATCTTTAATAGGGGTGTTCAAAAAGGGTATAACCCACTTAACCTATCCAACCCAATTCATCTAATCAATTTTTCTTACAAATATAATGGGTTATTATAACCCATACAATCCATTTTAACATTTTAAACATATATATGTGGGTTATGGGTTATTATATAATCCAACCAATTAACCCACATTACACTCTTCTTTAAATATGCTCCCACTCACACTTTTTTCTTTTACTCTAATATGAAATTTTAATAATAAGCTGTGAAGTCTTGAGCCTCCCTATTTAGAGTAGCATTGAATTCAATAACACGTGGTCACAGAGAAGTGTTAGAAATGGTTCACCGATTATGCATATTGCTATGAATAATAACATATAAAGGAAAATTGGAAAAGGAGCATCTCATAAATTGAGATTCATGCGGAGTCCATGTTTATTATCAATAGAGGGCTCAGCTAAACAACCTATTTATAGACTATACATAATATCAAAATATTTCTCAAAGCATCTGATGAAGAAAAGAAGAAGATCCAGGGAGTAGCAACAAGGCCCAAAAGCCCAAGCTGTGGAGGGTGTACACAAGGAGAAATAGGAAGAGCACAGGGGATAAAGTGGTTGCTGAGCTGGAAGAAATCAGTTGGGCATGGGAAAAGAGAAAGAGGGCTGCATAAGTATAAATATAGTGGTATTTGACATAGGAGGGATATGAATATTTTAGTTGTGTGTTTGGCTATTGGAAGGGAGCAGGTAGAGAGGCTGGTTCATCCTCTTTGCTTGTAAGAGAGGGCCCTTAGTTTTCTTTGATTTGTATTGTTCAGAATAGATCTATTGTAATCTAGATTCTAGCTATCAATACATATTATTCTCCATCTTCTTTCTCTGGTTTGTGTGATTGTGCTGTGTGAATCTGTTTGTGAAGTTGCATTATTATCTGTTGTTTAACATTGGTCCGACCTGCCAGATATCCACATAGAGACTCGTTACCAAGCATTACAATCAAAACAGGAAGACACTGATCGGAGAGTGGGGGAGCTAACTGCTAGTGTTAACGAATTAAATAAGGCAGTCTTTGACCTCCAAGCTGATCAGCAGAAACAGGAGGTATTCAAGGCATTCATGATGAATTGGGTTAAACGATTTGACAAACAACCTCAAGAAACTGAGGATTTAGTTCACCTGGAGAACCGGCGGTAAAGGGAATCGAAACTCTGCAAGGACAAAGTTCCCTTCCCAGAATGAGTTTCCAAGTCCAACCTAACTATTTCATTGACTCCCATCCTTCCCTACGCAAGATCAAGCTTCCCATGTTTAATGGATCTGACCCTAGAGGATGGATTCTTCGAGCGGAAACTTATTTTCATATTAATCAGATTGCACCTGAAATGCGAATCCAACTAGCTGAAATTTGTATGGAGGGGACGCCTATTAACTGGTTCTTTATGCTTCTGGACATTTATCCCAATTTAACTTGGGAACAACTTAAGAGGGAGATGATGAGGAGATTCAGCAATAGTTCTTCCTCAAGCCCTTTTGAGGATTTAGCAGATCTCCAGCAAACAGGAACGGTGGAGGAGTACATTGAACTCTTTGAGATGGTGGCTGCTACAGCACCGGGGTTGCCTGAGCCGCAATATGTGGGGTACTTCATCAGCGGATTGAAAGAGGAGATAAAGAACTGGATAAAGGTTCATTAATCGGATGAATGAGTGGAAGCGATGCATCTGGCTAAGGCGATTGAGGCATCTCTGCAGATCGGCTATGGACGAATGAGTAAATTGTTATTCCATTCTCAGAGGGACAGAGAAGGAGCCATGAACCCAGGCCTCCATAAAACTCTTGTGACGCAAGTTGGATGGGATGGATATGGACAAAGTGGGCCTTCAACACCATCAAACCCACTACAGACAAGGCCTTTCATTAATTCCCCAGCCCAACAATGGTTCACCACGTCTTCCTCACCAGAATCCCAACATTGGGGACAAAGGAAAACCGGAATTCATCAACTGACCAAAAATGAGTGGGAAGAACGGCGAAGGAAGGGGCTGTGTTTTCAATGTGGCCAAACGTATTCTCCTCAACATAAATGTCCACAGGCCCAGCTCAAAATCATACTATTGGGCGAAGGAGAGAAGGTTGAAGAAGACGAGGAATTCTTTAAAGTGGAAACTAAAATCGAAGAAGGGAGAGTAGATGGTGAGTGCAAAATACTGAAGTTCCAGGGAGGCAATCAGCAAGTAGGGATCGGCAATTTTTAAGAAGGGACATTGCACACCATTAAGCTGCTTGGGACAGTCAATGATATTCCCCACGCTAATGCTGGTGGATAGTGGAGCTACCCATAACTTCATCTCCCATCAGCTGGTTTCAATGTTGGGACTCCAGGTATGTTCTGTTAACCCTCTTGGAATTAAACTTGAAGATGGGCATTTGATTGGGATAGATAAAAAAAATGTATGGGAATTAAACTCCAAATAGCTGGCTACTCTGGTACCATGGATGCCTTGGTCACTGACTTAGGAGGCTTGGATGTCATCTTGGGTGTGGAATGGCTGCGAACTCTAGGAGATATAACAGCAAATTGGGTCTCAGAAAGATTACGATTCCAGAAACAGGGTGAGTGGATTGAATTGAAGGGGGTCACTAAGACACACAACACCATTCCCTCTCTGCAAAGTTGGGTCGAAGGGCAGTTACACCCACTAGTAGGGGATGGGGATGGGGCTGATCCGTTGCAATGGAAGTCGTTGGATCACTTGACAATCAACCAACGAAGTCAATTGTCCAAAATCCTGGATCGATATGCAGAAATCTTCCAGGAATCAGAAGGCCTACCTCCCAAATGATCTGTAAAATCACCCTACAACAAGATCAGGAACCAGTATGTGTTCGGCCTTACCGGTACCCATACCACTATAAAATGGAGATTCAACGGTAGGTGTAAGACATGCTCACCAAAGGGATAATTCGGCCTAGCCAGAGCCTTTTCTCCAGTCCGGTAATTCTGGTAAAGAAAAAAGATGATTCCTGGTGTATGTGTGTTGACTATAGGGCCTTGAACAAAGTAACTATGCCAGATAAATACCCTATACCGGTGATTGAAGATCTGTTTGATGAATTAAACGGAGCATGATTTTTCACTAAACTTGACCTCAAGTATGGGTATCACCAAGTGAGAGTCAGTGAAAGTGATGTCGAAAAGACTGCTTTTTGAACCCATGACAGCCATTACGAGTTCCTAGTGATGCCGTTCGGTCTCACCAATACACCAGCTACTTTTCAGTCAGCCATGAACGACATCTTCCGGCCCCTGTTACGTCATTGTGTCTTGGTTTTTTTTACGACATCTTGATTTACAACAGGACATGGAAGGAACATCTGATGCATGTAGACTCCGCTCTTCACATACTGGCAGCCAACCATTATGTGGTGAATCCAAAGAAATGTATGTTTGGACAGCCATCTGTGGAGTACTTGGGATATGTCATCGATGGGGAAGGAGTGAGAGTGGACACTAACAAGATTCAAGCAGTCCAAGCCTGGCCACAACCGACTACTGTCAAAGGAGTGAGGGGATTTCTGGGACTTACTGGTTACTACAGAAAATTCATCGAAGGTTATGGAAAAGCCACTCACGGAACTAACCAAAAAAGGGGTATTTCGATGGAATGAAAAGGCTACGGAGGCGTTCAATCATTTAAAAAGGAGGCTTACTTTAGCACCCCTGTTGGTGTTACCTAATTTTTCCAAACTCTTTGAACTAGAATGTGATGCCTCAGGGGGTGGAATAGGAGCAGTCCTTAGGCAAGACCGGCGGCCCATTGCTTATTTTAGCAAAGCACTGTCGGTTCAGAATTTGGCCAAGTCCACGTATAAGAAAGAAGTGATGGCAATAGTCTTGGCAGTGTTACATTGGAGACCTTACCTGTTACGGCAGCCTTTCATAGTCTACACAGATCAGCAAAGCATTAGACAGCTGCTCCATCAAAGGATAACAACACAAGATCAGCAAAACTGGTTAGGGAAGCTGATGGGGTATAAATTCGAAGTTCGTTATAAGCCAGGCCATGAGATAGGGCAGCTGATGCTTTGTCTCGGTTGCCTAACTTTGAGGGTGATTTGCGAACCATGGTAGTCAGTCCGTGTTGGGTAGGAGGGCAGGAGCTGCTGAAGGATGTGGATACGGATCCTCACATTCAACGTATCTTGCAAGACTTGCAACAGGATCCCTCTTCTCATCCGGGCTTTGCTAAACTTCATGGAAAGCTGTATTACAAATCCCGACTGGTTATTCCTGCTACATCACCTTGGATTCCCAAGTTGCTAGAAGAATTCCATACTAATCCATCGGGAGGGCATTCAGGATATTACAGGACCTATAAACGACTAGCTTCAATCCTTTACTGGGTTGAAATGACCAAGTCTGTCCAGATTTTTGTCCAGCAGTGTGATATTTGCCAGCGTTACAAGGCGTCCACACTAGTTCCAGGGGGTTTGTTGCATCCACTGCCAATTTCAACAGCCATTTGGGAGGAGGTTTCCATGGATTTCATCACGGGCCTCCCAAGCTCAAAGGGATACGACACCATCTGGGTAGTAATGGACTGATTGACCAAGTATGGGCATTTTATACCTCTTAAACACCCTTATACAGCTCGAGTGTTAGCTGAGATTTTCCTTCGAGAGGTCATCCGTCTCCATGGACTGCCAAAGTTGATCTTAAGCGATCGAGATCCTCTCTTCATCAGCAGGTTTTGGCAAGAAGTTTTTAAACTCCAAGGCACCCAGCTCAACTTTAGTTCAGCATATCACCCTCAAACTGATGGTCAAACGAAAGTCGTTAACCGATGTTTAGAGGCATATTTACGCTGTTTCACAACTGACCAGCCAAAGACATAGTCCTACTGGTTATCATGGGCTGAATTCTGGTATAATTCGACATACCATAGCTCAACCAGGACCACTCCATTCGAGGCTGTTTATGGCAGGAAGGCTTCAACCGTTTTCCAATTTATTCCAGGGGAGATTCAGGTGGCTGAAGTCGGCAGGGAATTATGGGATAGAGATGAAGCCTTACATCAACTTAAAATACACTTAACTCAGGCACAAAATCAGATGAAGAACCAAGCAGACCAACACCATCTTCATGTGGAATTTGCTGTCGGAGATTATGTTTACATCAAGTTATGCCCCCATAAGCAACTGTCGGTCACATCTAGAATCAACCCAAAGCTAGCCCCACGCTACTATGGTCCTTTTCAGGTGCTTCAGTGGGCGGGATCAGTTACTTATAAGTTGGAACTTCCTGTGGGAGCTAAGATCCATTTGATGTTTCATGTCTTTTAAAGAAGGCAATGGGAACTGCTCCAGCAACTGATGAGCTGCCAGAGGACTTGGAGCCTAATGAGGTGAGTCGTCCTCTTCCCTATTGTATTTTAGCTCACTGAACCATCACCAAACAGGGAGAATTTGTTCCCCAATGGCTCATTCAGTGGACTGATGATGGGCCTGATCATGCTACATGGGAGGATGTCTTCATCATTCGCAACCAGTTCCCTTATCTCAGTCTTGAGGACAAGACTGTTTCCCCACCAGCCGGCAATGATGAAGAAGAAGATCCATGGAGCAGCAACAGAGCCCAAGCTGTGGAGGGTGTACACGAGGAGAAATAGAAAGAGCACAGGGGATAAAGTGGTTGATGAGCTGGAAGAAATCAGTTAGGTGTGGGAAAAGAGAAAGGGGGCTGCATAAGTATAAATATAGTGGTATTTGACATAGGAGGGATATGAATATTTTAGTTGTGTGTTTGGCTATTGGAAGGGAGCAGGTAGAGAGGCTGGTTCATCCTCTTTGCTTGTAAGAGAAGGCCCTTAGTTTTCTTTGATTTGTATTGTTCATATTAGATTTATTGTAATCTGGATTCTAGCTATCAATACATACTATTCTCCATCTTCTTTCTCTAGTTTGTGTGATTGTGCTGTGTGAATCTGTTTGTGGAGTTACATTATTATCTATTGTTTAACAGCATCCATTAGACCAATATTCACAAATTACAAAGTTATGAAATTACAGATATAGTTATGGAATGTTGGAGGCATTAAAATAGATTTAGAAGTCAACGCAGGGTATTTCTACTGAGATTTTTCCCCAAATTCACAATTCTATCAATCTGGAGCTTTTTAAACCTCAAATTAATCAATTCCTTTCTAATAATCTATCATAAAATGAGTACATTACCCCTTTAACTGACTCTTCAACTATCAAATCCAACAGAATATATATATATATATATATATATATATATATATATATATATATATATATATATATATATATATATAGTTCATAGGCTCAATAAAATAAAAGCAGTCAACTAAACTTTCGCATTTAGATCCCAAGCTAGAGCTTGGAAGAATTAATATACTAATAATCCCATATATTCACATTACCATTTAATTTATATAGCTGCAGTAATACTAAAATAACTTTAGAGAACAGGAGCAAGAATTTCAGAATGCAAGAACACAATAGAAGAAACTGACAGACAAGGTGACCTGGCTAAACTGGTATTTGTCCTAGCCAGGTTGCTAGACTCTGGATCAAAAATGCATTAGTGACACGGATGAGCCAAGGGTGTCTCCACCAGGTCGATTGATCTGCCTAAAATTTTGCAGAATGCTCTCAAGCGCAAATGTTGAAATTATAACACATTCAAGACATACACATAAATATATGTTCTATTAGCATATATCTCAGTGTGATTTAACTCCTAAAACCATGAATTCTATTCAGTCATTTAATTCAATCTATATGATTTGAACTTAAAAGAGTTCTAACTGTAGCAAACTAAATATAGCTACTCTATCCTCTCCAACTCAGATTCCAAAAGTTGTTCATCAATTCTCCTCTCGTAATCTTCTACCGGTTCCAATACTATTTCCCCATCCTATTCACTTTTAAGGCCTAGCACAGGAGGGTAAAGCAAGCTTGACCTCAGCAATCGGAGTCCCAATGACCTCAGCAGCTGTTGGCACTGGCTGAACCTCGGGAGGGGAAGTCACCACCTCTTTCTCAACAATGGGAGGCACGCTCGAAGACCTTTCGACGAGCTTCTGTCTCTTCGCCCTCATGATCTCGGCAGCTCGGTTCATCTTTCTCATAACTGCAAGTAAAAAGCAAATTAAAACATAAAATCAGTATCATCGGACAAGGGAATATAATATGTTACCTTTTCTTTTCTGGGTTTTGGTCTCTAGCTATAGAGATCTAACAGATTTCTCAAGTCCCATTTGTCCATGGCTAGTTCCCTCCAGCTGGCGAGGATGAGCTCCTCTTCGTCAGATAGCCACAGATTGCTATCATTTTGGTTCGTAAACCTCCCCTAGGTTGTTTGAACCTAAAAATCAACCCGCACTCTTTTCACTAAGAAGAACCGATCTTTTCACTTCTTTAGGGACTCTGGATTCCCAGTCGAAATCCCATAGCCAGACCGAGCTTGTATGTAATTGTGGTCTTCGGTACCAGCTCGAAGACCGACCACGTGGGTTGCTAGAAATAAGTTTAAGGTCAAGTTTATGCCCTGTTCCACAGTCCAAATTTGAAGAGCGGTAAGGATCCACCAGGCATTGGGGTGGAGCTGTCTTATGGCCATGTCGAAGTACCTCAGCACACTCACTTCAAAGCTTGTGAGGGGTAAGTGGATGCCGGCCTCTAATTGTGCCTCGTAAATGGTAGTTTTTCTCTTGTTGAAGAACTCTGTGTTCGCCCTTTGTGAGGTGTTAGGCTTGCTTGTGATATAGTCCAGTTCAGATGTCAGTTGGGCAAGGAATGAACCGAGCTCCTTCTCCTTGACCTTTGAACTTATACTGCCCACTCCTAGCAATCAGCGTAGAGCCTTCGTTTTGGAGGAGGTAGCAAACTGACTAAATTCAAAGGGCTGATTCCCTTCTTTCGAAGTCGATCCCCTGCTCATGCCAGGAACGCTACCCGAAGGGGCATCTTTATTATCCTCTACCCTTTCGCTTGAAGCGGTGGCCGAGCTCATGATAAAAGAATTAAACAAAGAATAAAGGAAAGAAGAAGAGGGGAGGAAGGACAAACTTGCTATATAGGGGCGAAAGCGGAAGGAAATTGGGCAGAGATGATGGATTTCGAAGTCTAAGCAGCAGATACAGAAGCTACTGTTGCGGAGAAAAAGAAAGAAGCAGTGTGTAAACCTAGAAAATGAAAAGCAAAAGCTTAGTCGAGATCAGAAGGGGGGTTTATATAGAAAAACTATAATGGATCCGAACCATACACGTGGCAATCGATCCGAACTTGGGATAGTACATTTAAGGTGGTGCACCCTAATCGAGGCGCCCCTAGCCGTTACGCACGGTAAAATAGGAAGCCATAAGTACGCTCCAATAAATACACGCGGAGAAACTGACGTTATCCTGTCAAATCGCATGTGACCAGGTAGCTTTAGAGGCAGGCCTCCCCTGCACCAGAACAAGGCAATTTTACATGACCTTTGACGTTGAACTCCAGATCAAAGCTCGGTAGGAGCTCAGACCTCGAATCACCGCAACTAGCTCATTCGGCCCAGTCGCCATGAGCTCCGATCTTATGGTATTGGATAGGCCCATTCGGCACTTATCTGCCAACTGCCAACATAAATGTTGCCCACTAGGGGGGATTTATGATAACAACCGAACTTATGGACCAGTCCAACGGTCCCACATAGACCGAGCACCTAGCTCAATGGAGATTCCGTGAACCAACCAAAGGTTCAACTTCGCTGGGCTCTCCAACCGAGACATAGTTCGATTACGAACGTGTTTCGAAAATAGCTCCACCACGATGGACAAATAGTCACCACTAACCCATGTTTTCCTCGAAAATCGCCGAAAATTGGTTAGTGGCCGAAAAAAATGAAAAACTCCTCCCATTATCTCCTAAAAACGTGCTGACTCCTCCTATAAAAAGAAAAAAAAAACATGTATGAAATGTTTACTTAATCTTTTGCTTAAAAACTCGTACTTTTTACACAGAAATCCTAACTTGACCATTGGAGGCTCTCTTGTCGAAAATCCACCGGTGCTTTGTCTATTTTTGTAGGTGATCGCAAGAAACTTGTTATACATTTTACCTGTCATCAATATATATATATATATATATATATATATATATATATATATATATATATATATATATATATATATATATATATATATATATATATATATATATATATATATATATATATATATATATTGATTTATTTATTTATTTCTCTTAAGGTTATTTGTTATATTCCACCCAAAGCGCGAGATATAAACTAGTTTAAAAATATTCTTAAGGTATAACTAGATAAAAGTTTTCTTTTTAATAAGAAAATGAGAAAATTATTTTTATTCTGTCAATTAAATAGGTAAAGTATCCTTAAAGATGATTTTAAACTATTGCATGATAAATTTTTTCAGGTTGAAGCAGTCGAGTCAGTGAGTCAACTTAAAACAAATTGATTTTATGTGGGTGAGATAATGAGGCAAAAGCGGACACTATAGCTATGTCCATGCATGCAAGAGTGAACTTAAAATTGATCTTGATGTTCCCAATTCAGGTGATTGCCAATAAGAAATCATTCGGCAACTGCTCCACTCCCATCAATCAAAATACATCTGCAATGATTAACAACCGTTGGCTGAAGTGAATTATTATATAGGAAACATGTTTGGAAGTTATCATACACTCGATTACTCCTAATATTGATATGATAATTTCTATTTTTCAAAATTTTAGATTTATTCATATATGTTTAATTATTAATTAAAAGATGGTATTTATGTGAAACATAATATATAAGTTAAATTAAATTTAATATGAGCCTCAACTCTAAACATACTGACGGAAGAGTGGAATCGAAATTATAGTCAATTAGGAGAGTATTTAAATTTTCAGTCGGTTGAATTAATTGGTTTTCCTTTTTCTTAACAAAAAATAAATAAATAAACATAAATTTTGAATTTTGTTATTCTTTTTTTAAACACTAATGTACCAATTATAGATATAATTAATTTAGACAAAGCTAAAAGTAATGAACATTGAAACAAGAAACTCGGTCAAGTGAGAGCTTGTGTTCCAAGAAAAGACAGGCAAAGAAAGAAACAAACCACACATTTAACGATTTCCCTAACTTCCCTCCTTTCCCTACACTATTTATTAACCATTTAATAATCTCCTCTACTTTCATTCTATAGCCTTACAGTGTTTCTCTATATTCTTAACCGAGAGATACTGCATTTCTTATAGAATCGTTATCGTTTTATTTTAAATACCCCAAAAGTATTATAAAAATTATATATATATATATATAAACGTTTATTTTATCAATAACAACAATGGCACGACAACTTCTTGTTCTTGCTTTGATTTTCGTTGCCGTTGTTGGGGCATACGCAGCGGACGCACCCAAGGCTTCTAAGTCTCCGGCGTCCTCTCCCTCGCCAAAGTCATCTAAAGCTCCGGAGGCAGCTCCTGCCCCTAAGGAAGCTGATTCTCCTGCTGCAGCTCCTGCTCCTGAGGATGATGCTGATGCTGACTCACCAGCCTCCAGCCCAGCTGCCGACGCTCCTGGCCCTGTTGATGCTGACGTGGACGACAGAGCCAAGGCCCCTGCCCCTGCGCGTGAAGCCTCTTCTCCACCTGCACCAGCCAGTGATGGTCCTGCCGCTGCTGCTGGCCCTGCTGATTCCCCTGCTGAGGCTCCAGCAGAGGATAGTGCTGCCGCATCCTTCAAGATCTCCGCCGTCGCTGGCCTTGCTGTCGCCGCTGTTGGGTGCTTGTTTTTCTAGATCATACGTCGGTGATGCTTGAAAAATGATGTTCCCCATCATGGGAGAGGGATAAAATTGTAATTTCAGTACGCATTTTATTCCTTATGGACTGCTACTAATCTACTCTATTCTAATCTCTCTTCCCTTTTCTAATTAGTGTTTGTTTTAAGAAACTATTATTATAATTAGCGTTCTTTTTCCTTGTGTCTTTTTTCTTGATTAATTTATTTTTTATGCTCTTTATTCTTCTGGAGAATTATTGAATTGCAATTAAATTTCAACCCTTTTGCAAAGGGAGGATTTGTTGTTTGCTTCTCTGCTGTTAATTTGGCGTTATTATTAATTAACTTATAATATCAAAATTTATCTTTAATGTTATATAAATTAATTGATTATGTTTGTGTAATCCAGCTATGATTTTCTATTTCTATTCATTCCTTGACTTCAAAAGTTGATATTGGAACATTGTGATTGCATGTCAACTTAATATTTACTGTTTCATTGCGCCATGCACGAAACTTTTAAAACAAATGCTACTAGGTTTTATCCCAAAATTTTGTCAATAGGGTTAGATTGTAATTATCCAGTGTGAGAATTCATTCTTAAAGGTCCAGTTACTTCCACATATGCTACCAAAATAGTTACTCCTCTCGCCATTTTTTTTATAGTTGTCAATTTTCTTGACGATTCTTGCCAACCAAACACCACTTTCTCTATCATTTTTTCACTGATTTTCAGTAATATTAGTTACTTCTCTACAAGCTGCACATATATATATGTTAGCAAGCTCATTCATTGATAAGTCAGCTAGCACATGTCAATGTCAACTAATCTACTTTAATAATATTCTCCAATTTTAAAAGTTTCAAGGGTAGTATTGTGTTCAACTAAAGTACATAAATTACGTTTACACTTTTAGTAAATGTGGAGGAACAAATATGCACGCTTTTATTAAAAAAAATATTTTCCATATATCTTTTCTTTATATATGAATAATGATAAAATGGAGATTTAAATTATAAAATTTTCAATATATGGAAATCAATTTTACTTTTAGAGTGTCTAGAAAAATTAATTGCTCCCGTTATTTTAAATGTAAATTGGGCAAATTCATTAAGCTATTGTAGAATTGATTCTACCCATTAATCCTATTCGTGAACTCTAAAAGAACAAACCAGACTTTAGCCAAACGTTCCCGCAGGAGCTTCTTAGATTAAGGAGTATTAATTATTTATGGAGTTGACCCATACCACCACCAGCATTTCCTCCGCCATTCACGGTAGAAACTAGAAATTTGAAACTTTTCCAATTTTTCTTATGCTGCAAAATATAATGAGATGGGAGCAGCAGTCATTTTTAATTCCTTTTCACATACAATTCCTTTTTTTTATATAATTTCTAATTACTAATATTATCTATTTCGAATTAAATTTAAAATAAATTTCTCTAAATATTAATTTTAGCCATTCACAAAATGAATAAATTTCAAACCAGCTAATGTGGTACATACAATCCTTTTTTGATTTATGGCATTTCCTTATAATTACTAATACTCTTTTGGCATAACACATTAATTAACTTAAATCAACCAATCTCCTTCTACATAACTTAGTTAATTGCCTTTTATATATATATATATTTTTTTTATATGAAGAATAAAGTAAGAAAGCAAAGAAATTACATACTAATAATTCTAGGGGACAAAGTGCCCATACTATCGTTAAATAGAATTTCCTTTATCCCATCCGGATAATTGTGGTGCCAAAAGAATTGAGAGTTCTGAGTAAGAGTCCAAGAGGCTAGGTAATCAGCAGCCTTGTTTGCTTCTCTGAAGATGTGGGAGACTTGGATCTGCCAACGACGACAGATGAGGTTCCTTATCCGCAAGATAATATTGCTACAAGAATGAGGGGGCTGAATCTCTGTGGTGATGCTGTTAACCACACTAAGGTTGTCCACCTGAAGGTTGATTTTGCGCCATCCTCTCTTCCAGGCTTCTTGGAGACCGATTAGCACTCCCCAAAGCTCAGCTGTAAAAGCATTTCTTCCATGGACAAAGGCAGAGAAGCCACCTAACCATCTGCCCAACGAATTTCTGAAAATACCACCTGCAGCAGCACGGGGGAGGTGTTTATTATAAGATCCATCAGTGTTCAAGGTTACCCAGTCTTGAGTTGCTGCTTCCCATCCAACAAAGATTTCCCGCTTCCCACCAGATCTGTGACCAGTAGCTTGTATATTATCTTTAGCATCTATAAACGCAGAGCAAGCAGAGAATATAATTTGCTTTTTGACAGAGTTTAACACTGAATGATTGTTGAAAATCCTATCATTCCTCCATTTCCAAATCCACCAGCAGGTAAGACCAAATAACAACTTCCAAGGAATGGAGTCCAGCTGAAATCCCGTTCCCAGATTACTCTTCAGCCAATCTTGCAAGTTACCAGAGAAGAACTGCAGAAAATTATTGTGAGGCAGCATTTCGGTCCAAAGGGATTTAGCTACTGGACAATCACGTAGTACATGAATGATTGTTTCAGCATCTGTGTGACAAGTGGAACAGTCAGCAACAACAGATATATGACGCCTTGTCCTTTCCACATTAGTGAGGAGTCTTTGATGCAGTAGAGTCCAGAGGAAGACTCTTACTCTTTGAGGTCCTTGCCAATTCCAATAGAGATGCCAATTACTTTCGTCAAACACTGAGGGACTGTGATCAAGTAATCGGTAAGCTGAATCAATGGAGAATGCACCTGAGTTCGATGGTAGCCACACCAGTGCATCGGTTCCAAGATCCTCTTCAGGAGGGAGAGATAGACTAATCATATTGCATACATGATCACTTAAAAATCTCCCAAACTTTCCACGTTTCCAGCCAACATTACTATCAAACATATCTTTGACAGTAGAATGCGAGATGCTACTCCAATCTGAAGATGACTGAAGGTCTTGAGGGACATGGCAATGGAGGTAACCAACTTCAGACCAATTATCATACCAGAAGGACACTGATTGTCCATTGTTCACAGCCCAGTATATATTCATTCTGAACAACGGCCATAGACGGGATATATTTCTCCAAAGAATAGATCCTGTTTTAGCAGTCAACTCTACTGGCCAACCTCGCTGAGGAAGGTGATATTTCGCCTTAATAACACGTGTCCATAAAGAGTCCTCTTCCTGAATCAGACGCCACATAATCTTCATGGTAAAAGCATCATTGCAGGTTTTTAGTTTTCTTAATCCAACTCCACCATGTTCCACAGGTTGGCAGATTTTATCCCATTTGATTAAATGAATTTTTCTAGCATCATCTGTAGACCCCCAAATGAAATTTCTACAATGTCTTTCTATAGATTCGCAGATAGTTACAGGAAGAGAGGCAGTCTGCATAACGTAATTTGGCATGGCCAATAGAACAGATTTAACAAGTGTTATACGGCCAGCCAGAGAAAGAGTTTTTGCCTTCCAATTAGCTAGTTTGCTTTTAACTTTATCCACCAAATATGTATATAGATTGATACCTGCTCTTCCGTGGACAACAGGAGTGCCAAGATACAACCCAAGGTCTTCAGATAAACGTATTCCCAGCTTACTTTGCAGTTCATTGACCATCGAACGATTAACGTTCCTAGAAGTACAGAAGGCTGATTTAGTCTTATTGATCAATTGGCCTGAGCATCTACAGAAGTCATCCAATACTCCATTGATCACATTAATTTGGTCGGTAGAAGCCTCACAAAATAGGATGAGATCGTCTGCAAAAAATAGATGCGATAACGGCGGACCTCCTTTGCTTAGCGAGACCGGTTTCCACTTCCCTTCTCTAACTGCCTTCAAAATGCCATGAGCCAATCTTTCCATGCAAAGAACAAATAAATAAGGAGAGAGCGGATCACCTTGCCGTACTCCTCTAGAGGGAGAGAAACCTTCCGTAAGGCTACCATTCCAAATTATTTTAGAATTACTGGCAGACCAGTATAAGAATAGCATGCTACAAAGTTCTCTTGGCAACCCCGCATCTAGCAACGTATCAAAGATGAAATCCCAACGAAGACGGTCATAAGCTTTATCAAGGTCAATTTTAATCATCATCCAACCCTTTTTGCCTGTTTTCTTACGCATTGAGTGCGCGACTTCTTGGACAATAATAACATTGTCTGATATCTGACGGCCCGGAATGAAGCTAGCTTGATGATCCCCCACAAGAGTATGCAAAAAAGGCTTCATTCTATTGGTGACAACCTTCATTATAATTTTATAAGGCACAGGGAGAAGACTAATAGGTCTCAAATTGTTCACCGTTGAAGGTCTATTCTTCTTAGGCACAAGGCAAATTAAAGCCGTACATAGATAAGGGTCTATCTCTTTTCCTTTTAAAGCCTCCTCAACGAATTTGAATACTGAGTATTTTGTGATATCCCAGTATTTTTGGAAGAAGATAGGGTTTAAACCATCAATGCCTGGGGCTTTCAGCGGCTTCATGCTGAAGACAGCTTCATGAAGTTCTTCAAAAGTTAGGGGTCTATTCATAATGTCTAAGGCTGAGGAAGGTAAGTGGGGGAATTTGTTACAAATAGGGTAAATAGGACTCGCCTGGCACTCTTCTGAGTAAAGTTTGCTGAAGAAATTGAGTACATGCTTCTTAAGGGAGTCTTGTTCAAAGGACCAAACACCTTCTTCCACCATTAACCCGTTGATGAAGCTTTTGTGCCTTCTCATACGAACTTTGTTATGAAAGAACTTTGTATTTTTGTCACCTGCTAATAGCCAGTCAGCTTTAGCTTTTTGTTGCCAGTAAGCTTCCTCCTGCATAAGGATATTCTCCAGTTCTGTTCTAAGTTCCTTTCCTAAGTTATCCAGGAATTTAGACTGAGAATGTTCAGATAGCGTTCAATCCCTGCAATACGAGACAAAATGTTTCTTTTACGATAAGTTATACAACCAAACACATTCTTACTCCAGTTACTGGTTTTGCACTGAAAATCCTGGATAGTGTTCCTCATATTGCCATACTTATTCCAACTATTTTCCACAAACTTATGGAAGTCTTTGTGAAAAATCCAAGAAGCATTAAATCTGAAAGGGCGCTCAGCCTGAATGGAATAATTATTCGCCAAAGAAAGGAGGAGAGGTCTATGGTCTGATTTTAATCTTGGTAGATGGGAGATTTTGGATTTTGAGAATTCCTCCATCCAAGTTAGGTTACAAACAGCCCGATCCAGTCTCTCCATCACCAGACCTCTACGCCAAGTATCTTTTGGGCCAGTGAAGCCCATATCCATAAGGTTACAGACCGATAAGCACTGAGAAAACAATGAACAAGGCTTACTCCCTCTGCTAGATCCACCTATTTTTTCCGAGGAATAAAGAAAAGAGTTGAAATCACCCATTACCACCCAAGGACCACGGGTTTCTTGGGCAATGCACATCAGCTCCTCCCATAAACTCTTTCTTCTACTTGGTGAAGGATCGCCGTACACAGCAGTGAACCAAAATGTAGAAGAAGCCGTGTGGGTCACTTTGAAGTGGACCAGTTGATAAGAGCATCTCTGCACCTTTATATCAATACCCTCTGCCCAGAGTACCCAAATGCCACCTGAGAAACCCAAGGCCTCAACACGGAAGGAATGACTGAACCCCAAATTCTTAATGACTTTATCCGCAACAATACCACTGATTTTAGTTTCCAGCAAAATAAGAATAGAGACTTTGTACATCTTAACCCAATTTCGAGTAATAGCAACAAAGTTTTTACTGCCAGCACCCTGACAATTCCAAACTAGAATATTTAAATCCATCAATAAAAAGAGTGGAGTATAGAAAGACATACTCTTATAAGGCAGAGTGGTCATCCAAGTTGGGACTATTGTCGTTCGTGTTAGGAGACTGCTGGAGAGCCCCATGCAAAATCTCAGTTATAAGTTCTGTGGAATCACCTATTTTTAGGCTGCCTCCTCTGTTCTTTTTTTTGTTTTTATAGAGGGTAGTATCCCGGATATTTTTGAGAAATCCTTTGTCCGGAGGTCTTCCTCTAATGTTGATTCCACTCTTGAATTTATGACTCTGGGCCATCTGGTTTTCTGGGCTACCGTGTAACGAACCAGAGTTCGTCTTGTTCGGGTAAGGGACTGCAACAGCTCCATGCTTCTCTTGGTCCAGTTCTTCAGAAACAACATTTTTCATTTTATCAAGAATATCGTCTGTCTTCTGCTTGGGAGGGGATATGCCAGTGTTTGTGGTGAACGGTGTGGCAGCCATATTGATATTAACATTTTCCTTGCCCGGTCTTTGTCTTTGTTTTTCTGAGTGGGAGCCATGGCTAACCTTGAGATCATCTTTTTTTGGTGGCACTGTCAATGAAACATCACTTGCAGATTTTGTGAACAAGATGTTAGTGTGAACATTCACTCGTCCCTCATGTGCAGGACTCAATTCTGTGTGGGTTACCTCATAATTCGGCTTTTGTTGGGCATGTTCTCCAGTTTGTGTGCGAGTGGCAGAGCTCTGTTTTTCTTCTTCAGCCAGGTCTAACAGGGTCGAAAATCTTGAGCCCTGTATGCGTTTAGAAGTTTCACCTGTTCTAATCCCTTGGGTGTCATAGCCATTAGCGGGTCTTCTACCTTTTTTCTGCACCACCATCCATGGCCCGAAGTGAGTCCCTTTATCTCCCGCCACTTGCTTTGTTAGATCATCATTCAAATCTTCTGTAGTATTGTTTTGATTACCATTATCACTATTGGTCTTTTGCTGGGGCATCTCCGTTGGCATAGTACTCAGACAGTGTTCTTTTATATGGCCATATTTACCGCAGGCAAAACAGATTTTGTATAGGCCCTCATATTCAACCTTAAAGACTCTATCCTTTATCTGTATTTGAGAAACCAGAGGTTTGGTGAGGTCCAGTTCAACTGCCATTCGAGCAAATTTGGCTCGCTTTGAGATGGATGTGTTGTAATCTATTTTCACCATCTTACCTATTTTGGCTCCGATTTGTCTCAACACACGTTTATGGTAGAAATGAAGTGGGAATCCAGGGAATCTGATCCAAGCGACCACTGATGTAAGAGCTTCATTCTCTGTTGAAAAGCCAGTATGCCATGGTTGAACGGTGAGATAGTGGCCTAGGATGACCCATGGACCTCCCACTAGCACATTGACATAGTCTTCCATCATGGAGAAGTGGATCAGGAAGAAGTTATTATCCAGATCTATAACCCTGTAGCTGCCTTTGGGAGACCACAGATTTTCGATCCGGTTGCATAAGACTTTGTAGCTAATATTTCTGCCCAACAGCCTCACAACTACTGATTTCTTCCACGGTCTCGCCAATTGATTTTCGAGTTTTTCTGAGACGTCTAGTTTTAAGAGGCCCTCTTCAATCGAGATAGAAATTTCCTCCTCTTCTCCCTGTTCGTTATCAGAGTCCAGATCTGAGTCACTGATAGTGTTTTTCCCCTCTTCTTCTGCGTCAGAGACGTAGATCTGATCGTTGTTATCTTGTTGACCTGCTAACACATGCTCCCCAAATCTGCACTTGGCCTTTCTCAGCAAAGCATCACGAAAAGAGATCATTTTGTTTTCTGCACTATTTTGTTCCCAAGTAATGGGTTCATCTAGATCAACCGACATTGAATCCGCATCTTTTGGTTTTTTGGAATGTCTTTCATCAGGAGGAGTCGGCGGTGGAGCCTTTTATATTAATTATTGTAAACAATAGTAAATACTTAGCATCTTAGTCAATAAAGTCTTTTTTTTTTAGTCAATAAAGTTGGCAGCAATTTCCTGTTTATATGCGGGAGGCACATCAATCGTTCAAAACCTGAACTTTTTTTTTACTTATTTATTTTTTCCGTTGATTACTAGGGATATATTATGTGATTATAAAAATATCATTCAAAAATATTAAAATTGAAATTTTTCATACTTTTTATCTTGTGATTTCTAAATTTTATTTATATGCAATAAGAGCATTAATTTTTTTATTTTATTTACAACACGAAGAGCGCATATATACATATGATATTTATTATTCTCACAAAAAAATATATATAAAAAATAATTTTTTTAATAAAAGGTAATAATAGGGAGTCGGGATTGGAAATTAGAAGTAATAATAATTAATTAAACAGAGGTTAGAGGAAAAAGAAAAATTAAAGTCCACACAGCATTATAATCAAGACAAACTTTTAAACTCAAAATAACCAACACTTCTGCTCTTGCTTTTCTTCTAAGAAAACAAAAGGACTGTCATTATAATCCAATCCGAAACATAAATAAACAGAGGTTGCAATGATTAAAGTCCCCAGTGACCACAACAGAAAAAACAAACCAACTGCTAGAGCTGCATACTCTAATTAATATTGGGCAGTTAAAAGCCTAGTTTGTTTGTTGATCTGCATCATAAACTCCATGCATGGCTAGCAGCGAGACCCCTTTCTGCAACTAAGTGAACCAGCAGTTTTAGTAATAGAATCCACAAGAGAAGATGGTCTTGCACTTAAACTTGAAGCCCTAGCGTAGGTTGAAGAAGCTCCAGCCCCTGTCTGTCTAAAGAATGCTCCATTTAGCATTAAGTCTCCCTCTGATCTCCAATTCCACTGCCTCCATTCACTTTCTGGTGCATCTTCATGTTTTGTCACCTTCACATTTATTTTTATTTGTGTTCAATCTCAATTGTTGATGCATGAAAAGGTTAAGATAGTGATCTAATTAGCTAATTACCTCTTTCTTAGCTCTATCATTTGGTGCAAGAAACCTATTTCCTTGGCTGTTGATTGTAGGTGAAGCACTCCCACCAATGGCATACATTTCCCAATCAGTATAGTCATTGTTCACCACATGAAAATATCCATGCCTGCACCTGCATTTTTCAACACAAAAAATTACCCCCGTCTAATTCTCGAAGACCGGTAATAACTACTTTGCATGCATAACAGTTTATTTATAGAGCGGGTGTAGACAAGTATGAATTACCTGGGCATTCTTTGGACAAGGCCTTCTCCAAAATGATTAAAAGCAACAGTAACTTGCATGTCCTTGTCTTGAGTATAAGTGTCGCTATGGCCCAAGAGGATGACTTTATCATGATGGGTAAAGAAGTTGTTGGAGATAGTGATGGCTGTAGATCCATGAATAGCATCAATAAGACCATCGTGGCAATTAGACATTGAACAATGGTCAACCCAAATATGCTTGCTAGAAAATATAGCAATCCCATCACCATCAGATGGGGTCCACATCCCATAGTGCTCGGGTGAGTTTCTAATATTACCACTCCCTCCTGGCTTACAGTCATGTATATTTAACCCATGAATTATAATATTAGTAGCATAATGAATAGTAATGCATGGTCCTCCAGCAATGTGAACACTGGCTCCTCTACCATCAATTGTCTTGTAAGAGTTCATCACCAACTCTTTCTTCAATTGAATTACCATATCTCTCTTAAATGTAATCCATAAAGGCTCATCTTGAATCACCGCATGCCTTAAAGTCCCTGGTATTGGGTTCACCGGATCATCATCACCCGAATCTGTCACCTCATACATTCTACCATTTCTTCCACCAATCGCATCCTTACCAAACCCAAATGCACAGTCAGCTAACCTTTGCCGGTTATTCTCCCAATTCGGGTCGCACCGCCAGCAGTCGTCGATGGGGTTGCCAGTTCCACATGATAGGTAGCCAAGGTTCCTCCTTGTTTCATTGATCTTCCTGCTCAAACAAAATGTCACCATTTTTAGCGCACCAACTTCCATAAATTTATTGGACATCATCAACATTTGTATAAAATCCGAACTTGCACCGCAACCAAAGTGAGGCTATTGTGATTCTCTTTTAGAGATATGCATTCTACTAAACTATAAAGCTTATTCTCAAGCGTTAACCATAAGCCGTCGGTTTCAAGTTCGATTCCTCCTAGTCATATGTAATTAGGCATTGCGTCTCTTCTTTGTAAAATAGAAAAAACTATTCTCAAGCTCGATTAGAACTTAAAACTACGTGATGAACTCCAATGGAGCTAACTATATAAAGTTGAGCTTTTTATCACTCGATTGAAGAAAATTCCATAAGTTGGAGCATAATTAGAACAAAAATGGAAGTACATTACCTGTGAACTTCTTGCACAACAAGATCAGGATTATGAACTGGGGCAGAGAAGACCAAATCTAAAGTTTGAAGATATAAGAAGAAGAGGAAAATAATAGACATTTTTTTCTTTTCTACTTCTGGTAAAGAGGGGTGAGGTGGTGGGGGGAAAGATGAGAGATAGAGAGGATTATAAAGAAGTAAAAAGCCGCGAGTAAAGGCGTGATTAATATAAGAAAGTGGGGCCTCAAGTAAATTCATAGATCGTAATTTCGGGTATTTGTAGGTAGTTTAAAACCGTTAATCATGCTTGAAACTATTCTCCTAATTAAGTCAATCTTCCTCACTAATTGTGTTCTCATTTATCCACTTCATTTCATTGTTTTTGTCTTCTAAATTATGCTCTTAGCTGTGTTTTCAATTTTTTTTTGATTAATATTTATATATCAATTTAATGAAAAACTTGCTTCTTATATTTCGGAATAAAATACAATTGAATTCGTTATTAGATACTACTCTTTTAATGGCATATGATATATATTTGATGCAGACACAAGAATTAAATAGGAAATCTACTTTAAAGAATCGAAATTCCTTATCGCTCTCATGTTTTTGTTTCTACAGCTGGTAGGAGGTAAATTCAACTCAGTTGATTTAATTGCAGTCTACCCTTTTTATATTCTTCAAAGTCTATAGAGTTTTTCAATTTTTCTTTTATTATTTTTTTGTCATTTTTCAGTTGAATCTGTTGACTTTAGTTTGCTTGGGTTATGGCGCACATGCAGTGCACAATCCTTGTTTGTAGTGTCCCACCACACACACATTGACAATAACATTATAGAGCAAATCCGTTAATTTTATTTTATTTATTCGTTGATTGTTATCCTCTTTGTATTCCTTATTTCCCCGTCGTTTATTTGATTAATCAAATAGGTTATATTGTATCATATTATACTTTATGGGGATATAAGCAGGCGTTTTTTCCCTAGAACTATTGTAAATAGATTGAAAATACTTTTAAACTTTTTTGAGCATTTTATACTCTTCAAATCAGGAAAATAGGTGGAAAATGCTCTTATTTTGAACAAAAAGTTCAGCTCGTAAACGAATTTACGGTAGGGAATCCAGAGATGATAAATTCGCACTCGGATGGCAATATTTCTTCTAATCAATACTAATTAAAAAATTAAAAAAAAAAATCTTCACATTCAAACTGCTGTATTTGTCACTATTTCATTAATGCCATCTTGCCACCAATTGCCGTCTCTATCGACATCTCCGCCGTTGATTAACGCCACCCACCACCGCCACCATGTTTATCTCCTTCCTTTTTTACTTGTTGGAGTTCTGTCTTTTAGTCTTTTTTGTTTATTTATTTTTTTTTTCTACCCAAAAACTATCGTGAAAACTTACAGCTCTAACGGACTTTTGAGTCTCTGATTCACCACCACCAACGGCAGCAATGTCACCGGTATTCATACTCGCTCCTCTGGAGCGCTTAACAGGCTTGGCCATGGAGGATTTGGAACAATGATCAAGAATAAATTCACTCTAATTACGAAGTTGCATTAATAGCTAATTGTTACTTATCTAAATTCATTCTCTGAAAAAAGAAGAAAAAAAAAACAGTTGAAACCTAGAAATTAATTCTTCTTCTTCTTCTTGGAGTTTGAGTTTTTCTTTCTTTCGTTTAAGTAGAATGAATCAAGGGGAGAAGCTGATGATGCAGGACATCTTGGTGATGTCACCTGCAACTTGATTTACAAACGCAAGATCCTTTTTATAGCTGCCACTCAAGACAGCGTTGCAAAGAGCCCGCCTATATTTAAAACAAGACTTTTTTTTTTTCCTTTTTCTTTTAAATAGTTGATAGAGCAAAACAGAAAGTGCTGCTACGATGTGCACATACAACGGTTTGTGCTTGTAAGCACTGTTATATCAAAATAAAAATTTCTATTTTTATGTTTAATCTGACCAAATGGTGTCTACATATGCGTATCATACATGTATGCTCTGCAACTTGCCCTCCGAACTAAACATAATAAAAATTGAGGGAAAAAAATAACATAATTGATAAAATGAAGAAAATTCTTGCCTAGACAAATTTACTGATCAGACCAATAGTGTATTTTCACATATACAAAATTAATTGAAAAATGAGTGTTTAGGTGACAATGTAAGATTGCCCCGATCCATAAATTTGTCTGAACCCAATCTCCACAAAAAGACAAAATAAAAATAATAATACAGATGAAATCCAACATGGACATTCAAGGGTTACCAAAAAAAGGGCATGGATCCAAATCTAAAGGAAAAGGAAATTTACGACTGCAAAGAGAAGAGAAAACAATTAGGCAGTCATCCCCAATTTGCAGCAAGAACAAGGAAGGAGTTTTTGGATTTTCATTCCAACGAAAATCAAGAACAAAATTCACGAATTTTAATTCTAGTGAAAATCAAACAAAATAAACTCTAGATTTTTATCCATGTGAAAAATCAAAAAACAACTAGCAGATTTTAATTTTAGTGTAAATCAAATAAATAATCTCAAAAGAAAAATTAGTAGCTAGCTAGAAAGACACCAAAGAGATAGTTATAAATATTACTTTCTCCATTTTACACGACGCGATAACTTTTAATTTTGTTTTTTAAATAGATCTAGAAAATCATTAATTAACATTGATTTTATAAAATATTCATTATAATTTACTAAAATATCATTTTACTAATTTTCAATAATTATATATCTTCGCCATATGCATTACTATCTCTATTTTTTTATTTGTTACTTTTGTTGTTTTTACAAAAATTAAAAAATATTAATTAAGCTTACAATTAGTATTAAATTACGTAATTTTGACTAAATTATTAAATTTAATTAGTTCTACATAAATTAATTTTTATTAAAAAAATTAAATTATATTGAAAGTTTAAAAAATACAGTCGAATAAAATTTGGATTTTGATTAAAAGAATCACATATAAGAGAATGGATGGAATATCTCTTTTTTTTTTTACATACATAAAATTATTGTTTCTTGAAATTTGAAAATTGTGATTCTAAATTGAAAAAAAATAAAAATAATAAAAAATTGTGGTGATGAGCGGGACAGAAGAAGTATATCCATTGAATGATAGGAAGAATAAAATCCATATATAAATCAATTAGACCACTTACATACTAAAAAATAAACTTGTAAATTTTTATAGAAAAATTATTTGCCAGTTTTAAAATCATGATTTCACGGAAAATTGCATATAAACAGCCATGGAACATGCCTGTTTTCTATGTTGTAACAAAGATTTGCATGCATGGTCAATTCACTAATTGATCCAAAACACCTTTACGGTGGCCAATACGTGAGAGAGAGAAAAAAAAAAAAAACCAGTCGATAATGATTATGTCTTAATTCGGTGTGTACTTTACTTAATCTATTCCTTTAATTAAGAGAACATTAATTTATTATGTTCCTGAATACACTTGTTCATATTTATCTTTTTTTCTTTTGACTTAATAATATTTAAGCACTTAGCACCTTCCTTTTCTGTTTTAGTCAGTTCTTTTTTTGAATTTTTTTTAATTAATATGGAGCTAATATAAAACTAGTGTGAAGAATCAAAACCAAGTCATCATTTAGAAAAAAAAAAAAACTCTTTAGGGAATAAAAAAAAAAAAGACGAGTATAAAGGGCATTGAAACAAAAGTTTGACTATTCCTACTCTAAATGGTCATTATTTACTATATTATTTTTGAACCAGTCGAATATCAAATTATTTATTAACTTGTTAAAAATGTAACTAATATTTTTAGTCAATTAAAAACTATATAAAATATCCACTGAAACTTATTAAAAATGTTATTTATTCTCTTATTACTGTTGATGTGCGACATACACCTTGTTTTTACAATATGTCCATGTAGAATGGTAATCTGAATTTTTTAACAAATTTAGTAAGTAATCTAAAATTATAAAAGTAATACGTTAAATGATAATAATTTAAATAAAAATTTATATATTTTTAAGGATATTATATGAATAAAACTTACAAGTACAAAACTAGTTATATATTACAATATTTAAAAAAAAAAAAAAAGAAAATCCATACTCTCTCACACTTATTGGTGAAATCATACTCACATATATTAGTAAAATATAAGTTCACTTTGGATAAAGTTAAAGAAATGGCCGAACGACTTTGGATAAAGTTGTGGAATTAGCCGAACAACTTTGGAGTTGGGCCATTTCTTTGAAGAAAAACTGGATAGCATTTTTCATGTCTTTGTATCATGAAAGATAAATTAATTCAGCCACCCTTTCTTGACTTTGTTTAAGACTTCTAGTATAGGGTTTTTTTTTTTTTTGAAATTGGGATTATTTTTTAAAATATTTTAAAATTAGATGCTACATTTAAAAAATTTAAAAATTTAAAGTATTCGAAATAAACACTATGTGTATCGATTTTTGTCATAATGAAACTCAAAATTAAAATACATTTTTTTTTTGTTGGAACCGGGAGCATATGGCGCCGGTTTATATTAGACTTTTGACAAAAACTAACACTAAGTGTGCCGGTTTCTGACACAAAATATTTATTTAAAAAAAACTGCTTTTTGTCATTCAATTAACCAAATTAGTCAAGACTCACATGGGTCAAGATTACCTACAATAAATCGGTGTACATTGTACAAATACATACGCCAACTTTATTATATTTTGTTATCAATTTTTTTGTTTTACCTAAATAATTTGTGGCCCAGTTGTCTGATCATCTCCTTTCTATTTTTTACAATCAAATAGAAAATTTTTGAGGAAATATTCATAAGAAAGGATTAATAGAAACTTCACGATTGAATTTATTAGAATTAATAAGAATAAAACAAAATAGCATATCATTAATTCATATAATTATAATGTTCAATTTATATATTTCATTAGATTTAAAATTATCATATATTTTTCTCTAAAAAAAATCGTATATTATATTTAAATAATATATGATTCCAGATTTTTTATTTGAATATTATGAGATCAATGTTTTCATAACATGTAAAACTCACAAAATTGTTAACATTAATTGAATCCAAAGTACATAAATTATTGATGCTCAGATAAAAATGACATACAAAATTTAGAACTAGGGGTGTGCAAATGATCGGTTCGGTTCGATTCTGAACCAAACCGAAAGAACCAAAAACTGAATTGGAGAAATATGAAAACCGAACTGAAATCGAACTTTATAAAACCGAAAATCGAATGTATCGAAATAATTTCGATCAATTCAATTCGGTCCAATCGGTTCTGAGTTAATATGTGATTTTTTTAATTGAACTTTTAACCTATATGGACCTATAGATTAAATTAACTTATATCCAATAAAATAAAATTATTTAAAATAACTAAAAGAAAAATAACATAAATTTTTCATATTATTTTTATAATAAATAAATAATAATATATATAAATTATTCATATTATTTATGGATTATTTTGTAATTATAGCTTTAAAATTAGATTTTAGTATATACAATAAATTATTTAAACAAAATATTTTTATTATATATCCCAAATAATTTATTCTATACATTCAAATTGACAGCTTGATCCAGTAACATGATTTGTGGCAAATTTAGTAAGCTTCGGTCTGACGAATTAACTTTTATCTAAATTTCTGGTTCAGTATTTAATTACTTTCTCCTTTCAAATTGTATAAGAAAACTATATATAACTAATATTCTTTAAGTGCCTAAAGACTTCTCATTTAAACATGAACCATACACAAAATTCATGAAATGTGGACAAAATTTCAATAAACCTAAATGTAAAGTCTATTGTATTTTTCTTTAAAAAATGCTATTTTCAAAGGAAATAAATCAAAGAAAAGACCCTTACAATAAATGGAAACAAAAAAAGTCATAAGTTTCAATTTCCGTAGCTTATTTTAATGTTACAAAAATAATAAATAAGAAAAGGGTTTTTTTCGTAACGGCACAAGTATCAACTTCTTGCAGCAAAACTAATTTATGAAATTCTCCATTTGCGGTTAAGGGAAATTGAAATTAAAATTTAGATCTTAAGCATTTTTTATTTTATATTAGCAAATAAATCAACTTATGTTAGATAATGCTACCCATCAAATTAATTTCTAGTAGTTATATAAATAAATTTATTCAGATCAAATAAGAAAATTTCTATTATTAAATTTGAGTAAAATTTCTGATTAATTTCACACATGATCAATAAAAAAATCATAAAAAAATTATTATACAAAAATACTTGAATTTATCTATTTTAGTTTAAAAAGTTATTTTATCCAAAAAAAATTAAAATTTACCGGAATATACAATTGGCATAAAAACTCATCAGTTAGCAAATTAACTTATTAATTAGCTGCTATTTTCTACATATACTTAGACTGAATTGTTACTCATAAACCTAAATTGCTTTTTATTTTTATTTTTTTTAAACAAAACTTTTGAAGTAAAAAAATTAAAATAAAAAAATTGAGAAAACAAAAAAGATTAAAGTAAAAAAATAAAAAAAAAAAGTGAAGGATACATGTAGGAACGTAACATGGCCCTTGGTGGATTTGAACTTGGGACCTTGTGGGCTCTTCTTTAGTTTCAAACCACTCATCCATCTATATGTTTTGATATTTTAAAACTAAAAAAATATATATGTATAAAACTTCGGTCGGTTCGGTTCCTTCGATTTTTCAATTTTAACAACTGAATCGAACCAAATAAACTGATTTTTAATTTCGATTAAGAATCGAACGAACCAAAAATTGAAATAACCAAACCAAATAGATCAAATTTTATTCAGTTCGGTTCGATTTTCGATTCTGATTTGGTTTTGCACACTCATATTTAGAACAGTGCTAAGAAATAAAATCTAAACAACGTAATTAAGATGTAAAAATTGTAAGTTAGTTGTGTTTGTTTTGTTCATATCTTATAATTGTTTGACACTAAAATTCTATGCACAATTACTTCAAAAAGCTCTTTGTAATTCCCTTAAAATTCCGATCACGTGAATAATATTTTCTAGACAGTCAATACTAACACTGAAGTGAAAAATACCATACTTTCCAAACAGTAAATAATGACACCGAAGTGAACAGTACCATTCAAAACCCATAAAAGTTTTTCTTTACTATTGAAAATTACGATTCATAAGGGTTCCGGTGATATAATTTAAGATGAAACTGACGTCAAATAGGCTTTCAAAAGTCAGAAATAAAAATAAATATTAGATCTACGTGAATAGTGATTAGGGTCGACTAGGGTTTGACCAGTCTGAAAAAAATTTTGCGTACCTTAGAAAATTATTCTAATTGCACAAGACTATTAGAAATAATCTCAATAAATTTTTGGATAACTTTTAAAATTTGGATTTCAAACCGATAATTTTACCTCTAGACCGAAAAATATATCGAAATGATCTCGTTTTAATCCAAAATTTTAAAAAAATCCTAAATGATATTTTACATATTTTTGGACTAATTTTTATGATAATTTGACAACAAAATATTTGATCAATCATAGGTTGACAAGTGACTTAATTTGGACCCTTGATTGAATTGTGATCAATGAGTCCTAGCCATCCATTGTGGGGGCTGTAAAATATAGAATTAGGGCATCCTGGAGACAGCCAAACCGACCTTCGTCTTCTTCCCTCATCCTGTAGCTCAGTTCCACCATTAATCCTTCATTAACAAGCTTCCAAGCTCCCATTTTCCACCAAAATTTCACCCCAATTCCACTAATTTCTCCATCCTCATCACTAATTCCACCTTAGATTAAGCTTAGAAGGAGATTTGAGGCAAGAAATTGGAAGATTTTCAAGTTGGGAAAAATCTTCAAGTAAGTAAATTTAAGTTATTTTATTGGAATTTGTAGGAAATTGATAGAATAATTGTTTATGAATAATTTTATATTAAAATTGAAGAGAAAAACTCAAAATTGTGCACTTGATGAATTCGGCATGCAGAAGAAAAAGAAGAGGAAGGCAAGAAACAAGAGGAAAAAGGCAAAGATAAGGTGACTTAGGGTCAATTGAAGGAAAAGGAAGCTTAAATAAGGTTAATGGATACATTTACCCATTATTTCATCAAATTTAATTAGCTTATGTAACTCATAAACATTGCATACAATGTGTAGGTATTAAGTGGTTTAGTGATGAATTAATGTATTTAGATGTTAAATATGCCATAGCGAGTGAAATAAGAATGAAATGAATCCATAATGCTCAAAGTCTACATATGGTCGAATCCATCATTAAGAGAAAATGCTTAAAACTCAATGGAATCTTGACATGAAATACATGGTTAGAGTAATTAAACAAGAATATAATATAGTTTTAACAATCAATAGTGCTTGAATGGAGTTTTGGCTGAATGATGTTTGTATAGTTAATAGTTGAATTTTGATGTACAATGACCAATTGAAGCATAAAATGATTAAATAGGCATGAATGTAAAGCTTAATCATGATGAAACATCATGAATGGGTGAAACATCTCATTGGCCGAATGGAATACATAGTGAATACGACATGCCTTTGATGTATTTATGATAATAATTGATGGATATGTTTTGTACATATGAGTATTTGATGAAATTTGTGTGAAAAGGGAATTTTGTAATAATACATATTGTAAAGTTAGTAAAAATCTGAAAAACATAACATATTTACTGAAAATTCCATTTACCCTCAATAAATAGTGGTCAAAACAGAAGTGATAATACCCTGAAAATCAAAATCAGGCCTAATTAAAGGCTTATTATTAAGAAGCCCATAAAAGCTTAAACAACTGGTTAAAAATATGAGAAACGAGGTTATCTGATCGAACGTGACCTCTTCCTAATACAACGAGACTATCTGACACACGCTACCATCAAATTGTCATTACCTATACAATAAGGCATACCTGCTTTAGAATAGACCAACTATTCAAGACTACTGTTCAACCTCATCGAGCTCTATAAATAGTAGGTTCATTATGTAAACCAAATACTTTTTCTCTCTCTAAGTTAAATGCATACACACTTTCTTTAAGAGCTTTTTTTCTTATTGCTAACTTAAGCATCAGAGTGTTAATACCCGAATAATCGAGCATGTAAGGTCCCAAAAATAATCCTAGTCAAAATTGTATGACTCAATGTATTATTATTTGATTTAGATTGATTAAATGTGTGAATTTAATATTGAAATAGTGCGGGCAAGTGATAATTTTAAATTAATTATGAATTGTTTGGTATAAATTGTAAGGGTAATTAGTTTTTGTGGGGTGTTTTTGAAAATAAATAAAAGTTAGGATTAATTTTAATAGAGATGGAGTTAGTGGAGACTAAAAAAAAGAGATAAAAATTAAGAAAGAAAAGATGAAGGGAGGAGGAGGAGAGGAGAACGAAAGATCGGGAGGCGTGAGCGGGCCGATCATCGACGATCTTCCTACCGATGTTTCCTCCCTCTCCTGGCCACTGGCGGCGTCGCTCCTCTGTCACCAAAGTATTTTGATTTTTGCTCCACTATTTCTCTCTTTCTTCTCTCACCAAAGGCTTTCGACGTCCCTTCCGATGAGTGGTGATGACGGCTAAGGGCACGATCACCATCGAAAAACTCCCGATGGCAGATCGGAGCTCCTTGTGCCTTTCGTTTCTCCCCACTCACCAGCAGCAAGTAGATCGGCTGCCGATGAAGCAGGACAATCCAGTTTAGATCCCGACCAAATGCGATGGTGTTGGGGCGCGTGAGTGGTACCTGGCAACTATCGATGGTCCTAGCTACCAATGGGCAGCTTTGGTGAGTCTCTGGTGACCGATCCGGTGAGCATGGTGACAAGTAGATTGTAGCAAATTTGAATAACAGGTTTGAAAACTTCTTTAACTTTGTACGTGTTTGATTTGTGTTAAAATAGTATGATGTTGGATATTAGTAAGGTAAATTGAAATATGGTTATTGTATGGGAATTATGCTTGATATTAGCTTTGCATATATAGGAATTGAAATATGGTTATTGTATGGGAATTATGCATATTAGCTTTGCATATATAGGATTTGCTATAAGAAACTGATAATCTGTAAAAGTAAATGAGTCATAGTGTTAGTAAGGAAATAGTTTTTGAAAGTGTAATGTTTGAAGTGAATTTAGTTAGGCTGGACTAGGCAAGATAGAGTTCGAGCTTGATTTGATTTGAGTGTTAATGGTATAATTGAATGAATAATGAGTTATAACTATTAATAGAAGTGATGTTGAACTTGGTTAACATGGAATTAAGGGAAAAACCTATTGACATATATATATATATATATATATATATATATATATATATAAAATATCTTTTACCCTTTGAAGTTTGTGGGATGAGTTGTGAAAAGAATGCAGTTTTACAATTCCTTGGTCAATGAACACTCCATCAAGTGGTTTGTTCAGTTCATCAAGTGGTTGAGCACTCTCCTGAGTGAGATGCTTCACTCTCCTGATTGTATGCTCTACTTCTCTGAGTGACTTAATTACTTTATTAAGTGATATATTCCTACTTTCTTTTATTTTGTCTTTTTATATTGAAACTCTATTTAGTCAAATGCTTCCACTACACATCCAAGCTCTTTTCGCCACTTACCCAAATTTAATAGATCTCTCACAAAAGCATGTACCACAATGTTATACACCTATGGTTCTTATCAAAGTAAAAACTTCTTATTGGACTTTAATTAAATTAAAGAACTTTTATAGCTCAATGAATATGGTTTTTACAGATGTTTGATGCTGGTGTTCTGCTTAATTATAAACTAAATAATTTAATTAAATTATGTATTAATTGTTTACTTATGATATTATTGGTAAATTTAATGGAGCAGCTTACTGATCATTGTTTTAGGCGTTGTCCAATTGGAGATAAAATATTAAATAGGATTATAGCCAATTCATAATGTAAAACCACGATTGAGTCTTTAACGTATTACTTTAAATATGATTTTCTTTGCTAAATTACAGAGAAATATTTTTAGCTCTATACCAAATGATTTTAGAATTATTCTTTAGTAAGGGAATTATAATTTGCCACTTCACTTAGCTTCATGAAAAATCGTTTAATTTATTTGATGAGATTAACTAAGAATTTAGCTAACATGCTTATTTAAAAGATGTATAATTAAATATCTAAGTGATTCTATTAAACATTAAAAGAGAAATTTTAAAAGCTGATGATTAATTTGACAATAAAAAGTATAGTTTTTGACAGTTATGATTGGACTTAGATAGCTAAATCAACTAATATAAAAATGTAAAAGTACGTTCGTACACAAAGATGCATAAAACATGCGTAAAGAGTATAAGATATGTACTTAGCTATTGGTTATATCGATATGATGATTGAAAACATATGCAAATCATGATGTTAGATGTACACATAAATATATGATGTAATTTTATTCTTTAATATAATATGAATGAATATGAGTATAGCTGATGAAGCCAAAACCTAGAGTCAGAATAGTTCTTGAAAACAATTGAATTGTAATAATTGAATGATATTGAAGATTTTATTGATAGGAATAAATCCTTTAAGGCTGTGAATCACATTTTAATTGTTTTAAATTCTCTTTATAATCTCATGTTGTAATAAGCAATGTTTTTCTATTTGTCATTTTTAGCATAACTTTTCAAGAAACATTATTATCATATTATTGAATTGTTATAGAGTAATTCTTTAATATTAGATTTTAAAAATGCCTTTTCATTTATTTACTGAAAAAATCAATTAAATCATCTTGCCTAGTTTATTATTCTCGAATGTTTTGGTAATGATATAATAAGTACAGAGGTTCGAAGGAGATGATCATGATGAACCATACAGGTACATCTTTCTGAAATCATTATGTGTTTACGTGCTGTGTCAGACATTAACGATTTGTATGATTATATATGATTTCATTCCTATGAAAATAATGTAGCAATACATGAACTATTATGACTAGTATAAGTATTGTCAACATATGGTTATTAGAATGTTTAAAGAAATTTAAAAGAATCTATAGATTAGATTCCTTTGATAGCTAAAAAGTATTTCAAAGAGAATTTATTGAATTATTGTGAAATAATTCATGAAATAAATGAAAGATGGTTCAAACTGTACAAAAATATTGAAGATTTTGAATAATTGTGTTATCTGGATTGGAAAGTAATTTAAAAAAAAAGAAAAATCTGATAAATGTTTTAAAAGTAAGTGAAATATGTGCCCTTAAAAGAGTCAGGCAGTAAGATCTAGATCAGGATATAATTGGCTAGCCATAGGGACACTATATACCGCGGTGCAAGTCATGACGACTTGCTTTACTATGGTAGAATCATTGATCTCCATAGTATCTGTCATACGTATTGTCATATGTTCATATATTTTATGAGAAAAAATTCTTTGGGATTATTTCTCATTCAGTTGTGACCCTGTGGGATCCACATCTCGCATATTCGATCTGAGAGTTTCTACTGATTTCGTACTAGGGGCATTAATATGAAAATAAGTTAAAAAGTGTAAAAGAAAAGAAATGTTATAGTTTCAGAACTAATTTGCATAAGAATTATTCTCTTATATATAGAAAACGGATAATAAATTGAAGTTATACTATTGATAAGCATGTGATTCTTTAACACTACATATGCATTCTGAATCTATTAATTATGAGTATGTATTGTTTTTAGAAATCATAAGCTAGTTCTTAATCTGTTGTATTCGTTTATATATATGTAGGTATGTATACGACTCTGTTACAGATCAAGTGCATTATATATGGTACAATATAGTATTATGTAATATATAGTTCACCTTGCTATGATTGTTTTAATGACTACATGAAAGTGAGTTTAGAATGCACACTATATTTTAAACGATGTATATGTATGAAGGAATTAAGCCTAACATCTTTTGTGGTAACAATTACTGATGAATTTCTTACTGAGTTATTAAGTTTATGTTGTCTATATGAGTGATATGTTCCTTCTCATATGCTTATGACTTATTGCTGAATGTAAAAGCTTGGATCTAAGGTAATTGAAGATATCAACTGGCAGTATTATTAAACTTTGTACTTATATAATTGATGTTATGTGTTATAAAGATTATATTTAGATTATATTGTTCCCCACTAAGCTTTATAGCTTAGCACGAATTTTATTATCCGTGTAGGTATCAAGATAGGCTTGTTTCGGGCTAGACAGCTGCTATGGCTCAACCATCTAAAAATGAGATCTAGTGTGGGGTAGATCACCTTTGAGGTTTACAGATGTAGCAAGGCAATTTAAATGTAAATTATTCTTTATTTTGGAGTATTATAGTGGTTTAAGAGTGTAATATGTGATATTGAATCATCTTAGAAAATATGATTAATAATGAGAATAGATGTATGAGATGCATGTACAAATTATTTTTGCATTACTGTGCTCCTGAAGGGCTGAGAAAAATTATCTAATTTTCAGATGGATTAGATAAGTTTTTAGACGTTATATTGTCGGATTTTTATTTGATGATTAGTCAATTGGACAATTATAGTTTAATCGGCGTACTTAATTTATAAGTATTTCATATTGGGCAAGTCTGCAGTTGATGGAGTAGTTAAGGTTCAGTATATATATATATATATATATATATATATATATAAATAAATTTTGGGTTATCATATGTTTCAGTTAGACTGTTCAATATGGGTATTACAGAGCAAGCACCTTTTACAGGTCTTATCTTCTTCAGTGCGATCAAAATTCACTCTCCAAACCATCGAACCTCTCTTTTCTTCCTACACGAAAACTTCCCCTTTCTTTATGAAAATTTATGATTTATCATTTCTTGCTTTAGTTGAGAGTCGATGGAGGAGCAAAGGCATCCAACTCCCACACCTATGGATGAGTACATATTTACAACCACGGAAAGAACGCACCATGAAAGTCTCCAAGACTATATGGAAGATGTCGTATGATAAAGGTAAAATCCAAGACTGAAAAAAAGTAAAATATCATGTGCCAAGTTAAAAAGGAAGCAAAACATCTTCCTTTCGAGATGTTGCACAATAGGTACAGGAGACTCCCAGAAGTAGCCTACTAGAAAAAATACTAAGACAATTGGAGTATAATCCACCATCTTCGAAAAAATTAAGGGTGAATAAGGCCCTAAAAAAAAGGAATGCCTAAGGTCAACAAAGGGATAGATATCATTCCAATTTTAGTAAAGTCCCAAGGATTGGCAGAATATAGCAAAGAGCAGCGCCCATGAAATAAAAATTCATAGTTATCCTGATAGAAAGATCAATGAAAATTTATAGTTATCCCAATCGAAAGATTGATGAAAATTTTTAAAACGATGAAAATTTTATAAGTATCCCAATAGAAAGATTGATGAAAATTTGTAGTTATTCCGATCGAAAGATCGATGTAGTTCACAACTAATCTAATTCCTAATTAAACATTGATGAAACTTCTGATCAAAGGATCAACAAAATTCATCCTAGTCAAGTAAAAAAGGCAAAATTCACCTTTATTTTTTTTTGATCAAACTTTTAAAGTCAATACACACTATAACTATTGAAACAGCAAAAAGGTTTAAAAGAAAATTTTCATTGAAATCACAAATATTAAATCCAAAGTTTACAAAAGTACAATCCTATCAAATGCCACCCAATCCCTTCATCAGTCAAAGCAATGCATCCATCTCCCACTTTTATCACCGCGAAACCTAAAAAATGAAAGAAGGTCAGCCATGGCTTGAGAAAATGAGAACGATTAAGGTAGAGGAGAGCAAAGTATATATCACCAGCTATGGCTAGTGATACCCTGGTGAAGAACCACCCAAAAATTCATTCGTCTTACTAAAATGGCTAAAATAAAGGATGAAATCATCAGGAGGCTCCATTGATGACAATAAAGAAATACATAAATAAAGGAAGAAAATTGATAAGTGGGAACAAGGAATTGACTTTATTTATAAGAGTTTGAAAGTATACGTGGCAGTCCTAATAAATGAGGAGTTAAAGAAAATAAATAGCCATTATAAAAGCTAGAAAACTGAAGAATCCATAAAAGGCATTTAATTAGTGTCATTTTCCAAATGTCACTGTCAAAATATGTTTCAAAAAGATACGATCAAAAAGTCTGAAAAATGACAATTGGACATCTAAGTAGACGCAAAAGCCATCAACATAAACGCCAAACTTTGACTGATCGATCAAAATAAAGCCACCTCTGAACCCACTAGCAACAAAGGACGAAACAATGGCTATGGGTTCGAAAAAACTAAACCGATTGGAACAAGCTTACAAAGTGGCACCCTCACAAGATAAGTTAAAATGCTACTCAATTATATTATTCCTTTTTATATATTTTAGTTTTTAGCAGTATGTCATAAGATAAATAAAAGATAAACGATGAAGTTCATTAAAAATACAGAGTACATGGATAAAGAAATTTTCCATTCTGAAAAGAGTACATGGAAAAATAGCTTTTTCGTTAAAAAAACAACAAAAACAACAATGATCAGTCCATAACTTTACTGGGACATAACCATCTTTTGTTCGAGCACACGTTGTCCCATTAGGACAGCATTAGGAAAATGGAGAAAAAATACAGACTTGTATCATCTACTATGATCAAAAGAAAGTCTAGGGATGAGAGAAGGAAGCAGCAAAGATAGAAGGTCACATGACTCGTTATCGAGAGTCGTGAATTGCCAGAAAAAGGCCTAGCTCTTCATTCATCTTCCTAAAATGAAAAACCACAAAAACAAAAAGTAAGGAACGATCAGGTGGCTCCATAGGAAAAAGCTTCAAAACAAAAAGAAAAAGAAAAAAAGATAGTTTCTAAGAAAAAGGCTTTAGGAAGAAGAAGAAAGAAGCACATTCATTTATAGTGTTTCTCGTTTCCAAAAATTAACTAAGAGAAGCCATGTAGCTCCGCTATTTAATGCAGGAGTAAAGATGCAATAATTAAAGTGCGAAAGACAAAGCAATAAAAATTAAAAAATGCCCTTCCGAATCGTTGTTTTCAAACCGACATGAAAAAAGAAACGATGTGCCAATCTGAATATCCGCTGTCAGACACATAGTAAAAAATAGTCGACAATACCTTAGGTAATTTTTCATTTCATAACGTACACGATTAACTTATAGAAATTGTAAAGTGCAACAGGAAAAATAAAAGGATCAAAACACCAAAAGCCTAAGCCATAAAAGGCCACACGGCCTCGAATGACAAAAGCATCAAGCAAATAGGTTAGGAAAACAAACTTTGAAAAATATATATCATGTTTATAAAAATTGATTGTAGGAAAGATGTCCAATCTTCCCGATCGAAGTCATTAAAATTTCAATATCTTTTCGATCGATGTACATCTCAATCAAAGTCATTAAAATTCCAATCTTCTCGACGACGTACATCCCGATGAAAGTAATTTAAATTTTAGTATTTTTTCGTTCAATGCATATCCCGATCGAAGTAATTAAAATTCCAGTCCTTTAACTAATGACTCACTTTTCCAATCTTCCCGATCAACATACATCCCGACAAAAGTAATTTAAATTCCAGTATTTTCTCAATCAATGCATATCCTAATCGAAGTAATTAAAATCCCAGTCCTTCAACTGATGACTCATTTTTTTATCAACGATCAATGTAACTAAAGTTTAGTCTCAAAATTTAAGGAAACCCATCACTGATCACATAATGGTCGAAATGGCCATCATAAAATCTCAGAACTACAACCTTCAATCTCTCTTAAGAACAACTAAATTGCTCGAAGAGGGACAAATAATAATACCCTAAAAATCAAAACCAAGCCCAATCAAATGCCTATTATTAAGAAGCCCATAAAAGCCTAAACGGCTGGCTAAAAATACGAAAAACGAGGTCATCCGATCAGATGTGACCTCTCTTTGATACGATGAGGCTATCTAACATACGCCACCATCAAATCACCATTACCTATATAATAGGCCATACCTGCTTCAGAATAGGCAAATTATTCAATAACTCATTTCAAATGTATTTAAAGGAATAAATAAGTAATTAGTAATAATAAATAATATTAGTAATAAAGGATTTATGTGATAAAATGAAATAATAAAATAAGAATAATATTAATATTTGTGATAGACAGATAAAAATATGGTAATGAATATTTAAGCTAAAAATTTTGATTATATATTTAAGGATGAAATCTTGTGGTAGTGTATCCACTACTAAGCAATTAGATTACTTAGCATATAGTTTTGTTTTGACTGAGCCTAGGGGACAGGTAGCAGCAAAAAGTGGAGATAGGAGATTGCAGAAGGAATATTTGCTTGGCATATACATTTTAGGAAGAAAAAGTTTGACATAGATGTATTTTGTAGTTGTTTTTGGGGTGTGTGTATGTGTGTGTGTGTGTGTAAAAGAATTTAATGAAGATTTGTGTTTATAAATTACAAAAAATAATTGTGTAAGCAAGTTATATTATATAATGTGACATGTTATATAGACATATGATGTAAACGATGGATTGTAGAAATTGAGATGGTTAGATTGTGATTGATTTGGGTTGTTTGGTAGTTGATGAATGCCTGACATTTTAAGAGTATAATTTCAATTTTTTTTGTAGGAGGGTAGGTATCAAGTACAGTTGTTATACTGCCCAAATTTTTAATAAATTGTCAAAAATTAAAATAAATAAGCATGTATGTATATAGTATTTGCCGATTATCGATTATATAAATGACTTAAGGAAATTGTAATATCCAAGTTAAAAGGCATGTCATTTGGGTAGGTAATAAATAATTGGTCAACTAAGGGTGCCACATTGCCACCGATAATTATGACACTTCGACATTTGGATCAATATCCGAATTTAGGGTGTTACACTCTTTTATATATATTATATAGTTTACAAAGTACAAGCAATACATCTAATGTCAAACAGAAATAATATTTAATTGTATCCATTTGCATAAAAACATACATTTTTCCCAAAAAAAAAAGCAAATAAGAGTCTAAACATAAAAGTTTCTAATATTTTTCAAATTTTCATCAATAATTAACTATAGCAAAAGAATTCAATTTACCAATATTGTTTGAGTAGATCAAACGGTCTTGATAAATCACAAATTTTCATAAAAAGGGGAAGTTTTCTAGTAGGAAGAAAGGAGAGGTTCGATGGTTTGGAGAGTAAATTTCGATCGGACTAAAGAAGATAAGACTTGCAAAAGGTGTTTGCCTAGTTATCCGGGCATTAGCACTCTGATGATTAAGTTAGCAATAAGGAGAAAAGCTCTTAGAGAAAGTGTATGCATTTAACTTAGAGAGAGAAAAAGTGTTTGGTTTATAGAATGAACCTGCTATTTATAAAGCTCGAGAAGATTGAACAGTGTTCTTAAATAATTGGTCTATTTTGAAGTAAGTATGGCCTATTGTATAGGTAATGGCGATTTGATAGTGGTGTGTGTCAGACAGACTCATCGTATCAAGGAGAGGTCACGTCCAATCAGACGGCCTCATTTTTCATTTTTTTTTGTCTGCCATTTAGGCTTTTATGGGCTTTTTAATAATGGGCCTTTGATTGGGCCTAATTTTGATTTTTAGGGTATTATCAGGTCCGAAAATAAATGATTAAATAATAATAATAATAATAATATTTATTTATTTAAAAAATATAGTAATTAAAATAACATTTAAATGACAACCACGTAAAGGCAATCACAAGAGCAAAAAAGTAATAACTAGAGTTAAGGGTATACACGGTATAGTACAATTTGGAGATTTACAAATCTCTGTATTGTTTTGAAATTTTGAATATTTTAAAAATCAATTATTGGTACTATCTTGAAAATTCGGGACAATTCAATACAGTTTTATAAAAATTTAGGATAATTTGGTATGATTATTCGGTTCTTTCGGTATTAAATAATACAGTATAATACAATTCGGCACTTCGGATAATTCAATATTTTTAAAATTTTGCAAAATAAATTTACACAATAAGAAATACAAATACAATTAAAATATCTCAATAAGTGTAATTAAAATTTAAGTCAAAGTACATTACTTAAAAATTAAAATTCGACAATCTATCTTTGTATTTTGCTGACATTGATTTCAGAATCTTAAGCAATATCTAAAAAAATAACACAGATTTTAAATAATTAAATGACAAAAAAACTATTAACATTAAATAGAAAATTTAAAAAAATTACGCGAATATAATAATTACTCGATTCAAAATTTTTAAATTATTCAGTTGATGCCTCTAAAGCCAAAAGTGTAGTTGATCTCAATCAATTTTGGCAAAAAATGAGAATCTCAACTGTAATTGAAGTTAAAAAAAACTTATAAATTTGTCTAAAATCCTTCCTTTAATGCTAAAAGATGATTCAAAAGCTACAGTTGAGCACTGAATAGCCAAGACATCTCTAGCAACCTTAGTCAAAATTGGATAATTTGGCTCATTTATCTTTCACCAACTCAAAATATCAAAATCAGGATAATTTTTTACTAATTTATCAATCAAATAAGTGTCCAAATCTCTTTGAGATACAACTTGCACTTTATCCTCATTTTCCAAAAACCACGTATCAACATCATCGTTAATTTTATCAGAATTAGGTGGTGGGGTGACAATTTGATTCACATTAACCTCTTTTAATTTTTTATATTCTTTTATCAATTCATTCAAAACAGTTGTCACTTTAAAAACTAATTTCTCAGTCTCATTCTCATTCTCCATAAAAAGCTATGTATTTTGAAACTAGAAATTTTATTTTAAATCTAGAATCCAAGACCATAGCTATGAAAAGAATGACATTCATTTTGTTAATCGAACCCCAACACTTATTAAATTTCAACTGTATTTATTTTTTCATTTCCATTAAAAAATCATCACCATTAGTTTGAAAATAATGTAATAAATTCAAAATACGCACAATCTTTAGAAAATATTAGTTGGAAGTTGAATATAATGATCCAGACAATTTGCAAGTCACATCATAAAATCTTTTTAAAAATTTTGTGAGAATTGTGAGTTGTTTCCAATTAGTCTCAGTTAAATAAACAAGCCAAAACTTAATGAAATATTTGCTATCTATATACTCCAACTTATCAAAAGATTTTTGGTACCCCAAAGTAATATCTAACATCAAGTACGTTGAATTCCACCTATTAGGGCAACATATGATCAAACTCTTTATGTACATGATATTTATTGTTTCACAAGATTTTTTAAAAGAATCTAATCTTTGAGGACTACTTCTAACGTACTTGATAACATCTCTAATCTTTTTAATAGACTCTTCAACACCACCACATTTGAGCCTATCTTTCACAATTAGATTTAAAATTTGATCACAACATCTCATGTGAAAAGTTTCACCACCCAAAATAAATGCATATCTCTTGCTTAATTTATTTTTCAATTATTGAATTGTAGTATCATTAGATGTTACATTATCAACAGTTATACATATCACTTTAGTCAAACCCCGATCGTCCATATAATTATCAACAACAACATCAAAATTACTTCCTTTATTACTTTTAATAACACAAAAATTGAAAATTCTTTTTTGCATCTTCCAATTTGAATCAATAAAATGTGCATTTAAACACAAATATAATACATTTTGAATGCTTGTCCAAGTATCAATTGTCATGGAAACTCTTTTGCATTCAACTTTAAGAAAATCTTTTAATTTCTCTCTCTCCTTTATAAAAAGAGTACAACATCTTCTACATATAGTCACTCTAGATGGAATTTTAAATTCAGGACAAATTGCTTCAATAAATTCCCTAAAACCCTTATATTTAACAAAATTAAATGGTAGTTCATCCTTGATGATCATCCTGATTAAAGCGTATTGCTAAATAGAAATAACTCGATTCATTTTGAAAAAAAAAAAAGCAATCCAAGATCTTCCCTTTAAATTCAAGTAAAATGTACTGCTAAATCATCTCATTGGATATCAATTTTCCTTTGCAACCAAATAGAATGCAAAAGATGATAGAACTCTTTTTATTTTAAAACCCAAATCGAATAACAAATCTACTTCATCAAAAAAATCTTACCGAGAATAACAAATAAAAACATGGGTTATTCAAGCAAAACCATAATTCACAAAAAGTAGAGTAGAAAAACTAGAAGCAAAACCTGCGATGTCGATAGCAGTGGCAAAAGGCAGATGGCAGTGGCAAGAGGTGGAGACCGGCGAGCTCAAATTTGTAGAGTGGGGGTAGTGGCGAGAGGTGGAGCAGGGGGAGTGTGGTGAAGGTAGAAAGGAGGCAGAAAGGGGGAAAAAGTAAAGAAAGAGAAACCTAAACCTAATTTCTTTGTTACCTTAAATAATTCTAATTTCAATATTTTTAAAATTATTAACTACTTATTTCAATTTTTTACTCCCCCCAAAAACCCAAAATAAAAAAATTTTCCCTCTTAAAAAATTTTAAATCTAATTTTTAATCCTAAATTTAGTTTTTTACCATTAGAAAAATAATTTATATTTACTATTATTTATAAAGATGAGAGTTGATAAATCATAAATTTTCATAAAGAAAGAGAAATTTTCCATGTAGGAAGAAAGGAGAGGTTCGATGGTTTTGAGAGTGAATTCCGATCGGACTGAAGAAGATAAGACCTGCAAAAGGTGTTTGCCCGATTGTTTGAGTGTTAGCACTCCGATACTTAAGTTAGCCATTGGGAGAAAAGCTCTTAGAGAGAGCGTGTATGCATTTAACTTAGAGAGAGAAGAAGTGTTTGGTTTATAGAATGAACCTGCTATTTATAGAGCTCAAAGAGGTTGAACAGTGTTCTTGAATAGTTGGTTTATTTTGAAACAGGTATGGCTTATTGTCTAGATAATAGCAATTTGATGATGGCATGTGTCAAACAGCTTCATCGTATCAAGGAGAGGTCACATCCGATTGAAAGGCCTAATTTCTCGTGTTTTTAGTCGGATGTTTAGGCTTTTATGGGCTTTATAATAATGGGCCTTTGATTGGGCCTGGTTTTAATTTTTAGGTTATTATAATTTGTCCCCCTTCGAGCAGTTTGATCGTTCTTAAGAGAGATTGAAGGTCTGTGTTCTGATATTTCATGATGGCCATTTTGATCATTCTGTGATCAGTGATGGAGTTCCTTAAATTTTGAGACTAAACTTTAGTTACATCGATCGTTGATTGAAAATGTGAGTCATCAATCGAAGGACTAGGATTTTAATTACTTTGATCAGGATATGCATCAATCAAAAAAAATACTGGAATTTAAATTACTTTGATCGGAAAGATTGAAAAAGTGAGTCAACAGTCGAAGGATTGAAATTTTAATTACTTTGATCGAGATATGCATCGATTGGAAAAATACTGAAATTTAAATTACTTCGATCGAGATGTACGTCGATCTGAAAGATTGGAATTTTAATGACTACGATCGGGATGTATGTCGATTGAGAAGATATTGGTAATGACTTTGACTGGGATGTACGTCGATCAGGAAGATTGGATATCTTTCCTGCAACCAATTTTTATAAATATGATATATATTTTTCAAAGTTTGTTTTCCTAACCTATTTTCTTGATACTTTTGTCATTTGAGGCTATGTGACCCTTTTATGGCTTAAGCTTCTAGTGTTTCGATCCTTTTTGTTTTTCTTGTTGCACTTTACAATTTCTATAAGTTAATCATGTACGTTACGAAATGAAAAATTACTTGAGGTATTGCCGACAGTTCTTCACTATGTGTCTTATTCAAATCATCATGTCGCTTTTTTTTTCATGTCGGTTCGAAAACAGCGATTCGAAATGGGCGCTTTTTAATTTTTATCGCTTCATCTTTCACACTTTAATTATTATGTCTTTAATCCCGCATTAAATAGTGGAGCAACGTGGCTTCTATTAGTTTATTTTTAGAGACGAGAAACACTATAAATGAATGTGTTTTTTTCTTCTTCTTCCTGAAGCCTTTTCCTAGAAATTATCTTTTTTTCTTTTTCTTTTGAAGCTTTTTCCCATGGAGCTGCCTGATCGTTCCTCACTTTTTCTTTTTGCAGTTTGCTATTTTAGGAAGATGAATGAAGAGCTAGGCCTTTCCTGGTAGTTCACGACTCGCGATAGTGAGTCATGCGACTTCCTATCTTTACTATTTCCTTATTTCATCCCTGGACTTTCTTTTGATCATGGTAGAGGATATATGTCTGTATTTTTTTCTCCATTTTCCTCATGTTGTCCTGATGGGAGGGGGCCTGCTCAAACAAGAGATGGTCATGTCGCAGTAAAGTTATGAACTAGTTGTTGTTGTTTTTTTGGAACGAAAAAGCTCTTTTTCCATGTACTCTTTTCTAAGCAGAAAAGCTCTTTATCCATCTACTTTATATTTTTAATAAACTTCATCTTTTATCTTCTTGCCTTGTTCTTCTTTTTCCAGTAATTTTATATGTCCTATGACATACTCCTAAAAACTGAAATATATAAAAAGGAATAGTATAATTGAGTAGAACTTTAAATTATCTTGTAAAGGTGACGCTTCGTAAGCTTGTTCCGATCGATTTAGTTTTTTTGAACCTATGGCTATCGTTTCATCCTTTGTTGCTAGTGGGTTTAGAGGTGGCTTTATTATGATTGGTCAATCATAGTTTAGCATTTCTGCTGATGACTTTTTATGTCTACTTAGATGTCTGATCGTCATTATTAAAACATTTTTTATCACGTCTTTTTGAAACATCTTTTGACTGCGTCCTTTAAAAAATGACGCTAATTAAATGCCTTTTATGGCTTCTTTGGTTTTTTTTTTATCTTTTATTATAACTATTTATTTTCTTTGACTCCTCATTTATTGGGACTGCCATGTGTACTTTTAAACTCTTATAAATTGAGTTAGTTCCTTGTTCCCACTTATTAATTTTCTTCCTTTATTTATATACTTCTTGATTGCTCTCAATGGAGCCTTCTGATGATTTCATCCTTTATTCTAGACATTTTAGAAAGACGAGTGAATCTTTAGGTAGTTCTCCACTATGGTATCACCAGCCATTGCTGGCAATATATACTCTACTCTTCGTTGCCTTCATCATTCTCATCTTCTCAAGCCATGGTTGACCTTCTTTCATTTTCCAGGTTTCAACGTGCTACAAGTGGGAGATGGCTACATCGCTTTGACTAATGAAGGGATCTGGTGGCATTTGATAGGATTATACTTTTGTAAACTTTGGATGTAATAGTTGTGATTTTAATGAAATTTTTCTTTCGAACCTTCTTACTGTTTCAATAATCATAGTGTGTATTGACTTTGAAAGTTTGATAAAAAAAATTATAGGTGAATTTTGCCTTGTTTTTCTTGATTAGGATGAATTTTGTTGATCTTTTGATCAGAAGTTTCATCAATTTTTAATCAAGAATTAGATTAGTCGTGAACTACATCAATCTTTTGATCGGGATAATTACAAATTTTTATCGATCTTTCGATCGGGGTAATTATAAATTTTCATCGTTTTATAAATTTTCATTGATTTTTCGATCGAGATAACTATAAATTTTCATCCATCTTTCAATTGGGATGACTACAAATTTTCATTTGATGGGCTCTGCTATTTGCTAGATTCAGCCAATCCTTGCGACTTTACTAAAATTGGAATGATATCTATCCCTTCTTCGATCTTAGGCATTCCTTCTTTTTAAGGCCTTCTTTGCCCTTAATTTTTTCGAAGATGATGGATTATACTCCAGTTTTCTTAGTATTTTTCTTAGTAGATGGCAGATTATACTCCAGTTGTCTTAGTATTTTCCCCAATATATGGCGGATTATACTCCAGTTGTCTTACTATTTTTTCCAATAGGCTACTTCGGGAGTCTCATGTACTTATTACGTAATATCTTGAAAAAAAGATGTTTTGCTTCCCTTCGGACTTAACACATAATATTTTGCTTTCTTTTAATCCTGAATTTTTCCTTTATCATACGCTATCTTCCATGTAGTCTCGAAAGACTTTCATGGTGCATTTTCTCCGTGGCTGTAAATTCGTACTCCTTCATAGGTGTGGGAGTTGGATGCTTTTATTTAGCCATCAACTCTCAACGAAAGCACTAAATGATAAATTATAAATTTTCATAAAAAAAGAGAAATTTTTCACACAGGAACAAAATAGAGGTTCAATGGTTTGGAGTGCGAATTATAATTGGATTGAAAAAGATAAGACCTGTAAAAGGTGTTTGCCTGGTTTTTCGGGCATTAACACTCCAATTTTTAAGTTAAAAATAGGGAGAAAAGCTCTTAAATAGAGAGTGTATGCATTTAACTTAGATAGAGAAAAAATATTTCATTTACAAAATGAACCTGCTATTTATAGAGTTTGAGGAGGTTGAACAGTGTTCTTGAATAGTTGGTCTATTCTGAAGCAAGTATGACCTATTGTATAAATAATGGCGATTTAATGATAGCATGTATCTGATAGCCTCGTCATATTAGGGAGAGGTCACGTTCAATTGGATGGCCTCATTTCCTATGTTTTTAGCTGGTCGTTTAGGCTTTTATAGGCTTCTTAATAATGGGACTTTGATTGGCCCTGGTTTTGATTTTCAGGAAATTATCAAGAGTAAATATAAAATATTTTTTTAAATGACTATTAATAAAATAATTTATAAAATGAAGTATTTTATAAGCCAATATTTTTTTGTGTTAAAAGAAAAATAGATATTTCAAAAAACGTTAGAAAGCAAAATAAAAATATAACTCTCATTGTAATTTAAGAAATCTTTATATCTCTTTTTTATATATTCCTTGATATTCAAGTTGCTTATCAAACATTTTAAATTGGTACTCTAGTTGTTCTATTGGCATAGCTGAATACTTGAATTCAATTGTTATAATGAAAAATAATTAATTGAATTTCATATCCCAAAAAATCACTCATTTAGCATAATAATAAATCACTTTATACATGCATATAATACAATAAATAATTTTATTTTATTTCTGAACTATATAATTAAATTATTAATTTCTATATTTATATATGCTTTGAGTTAAAAATAAATAAATACTATTTGAGTGATACTAAAAATAAATAAAATTAATTGATAAGATAATTATGTACTCATATAAGTATATTCAATCATTCATGATATAAAAGTAAATAAAGTTAATTGATAAGATAATTACATACTCATATAATTATATTAATTGATAAAATTTTTATTATATATAATCACAGTATTGATTTACAACTCCATTACTAATATAGTTGTTATGCAAAAATATATAAATAATAGTTGAATGATACTAAAAATAAATCAAATTAATTGGTAAAATGATTATACACTCATATAATACATTAATTGGTAATAATTCATTATATATAATAAATATGTTTAATTACATTATTAATTTATTTATTCATATAGGTATTGTCCTAAAAATAGATAAATATTAGTTAATTGATACTCAAAGTAAATGAAATTAATTGATAAAATACTTATGTGATAAATTGAATAACTTATATATCTATATAGATATTTATAAAAAAAAAATTAAATAGTGGTTGAGTGATATTAAAGATAAATTAAATTAAACACAAATTATTTTAGTTATATATTCATATTCATGTCGATAGAATAATTATTATAATAATTAAATTTCTATTCTTAATAATTAAAATATTTAGTTTAATTTATTAACTAATTATTATCTTAATTTTGTGTATTAAAATATATAGTGTAAATAATTATGAAGTTAAATTTATTTAATACATTTAGAATAAAAATTATAAGTAATATTTATATATAAATTATTAGTATTATATATAATAATTAATAAATATCAGTTCTTTCGGTACAATTCGGTACCAAAATAATTCGGTACAATTCAATACGATTTTCGATTTGGTTCTAGATAAATTATCCAGATCAATTTCATATAAAGTCAACGATACAATTCAATTCGATTTTAGTCAAAAAGTCAACAGTTAGTTCGATTCTAAATCTTTTTAGTCGGTAATTCGATTCAGTACAAAAAAATCCAGACTCATGTACATCCCTAACTGGAGTTGCCCTTTTAACTGCTCACTTTTGTGCATAAATTGACTTAAAAGAGTCCTACATATTAAAAAAATAAAAACTATGTCAAAAACCAATTACAAATTAAAAAAATAAAAGATGTCAGAAATCGACACATATGGTGCTAGTTTCTACCAGACCTTTAACAGAAACCATCACTACATGTGCCAGTTTTTGACAAAAACTGTCTTGTCAATGTCGGCCCCACTCTGAAAAAAATCGGTATTACTTGTGTCGATTTTTGACATCCCATATTTCTAAATTATTTATTGTAACACTAATTTCTGAAATATTTTAAAAAATAACACCAATTTTGAAAAAATCCCTCTAGTATAAGATCACAAGAAGAAAAACGATAATAACATATAGTGATGATGATGGAAATTGACATGAATCATGATTATCCACTTCTCGCATTCTACAGCTGAATGTTGCATATCCATATCATTTTGTCTTCAAATTTGCAAAATAAAATATTGATTTTTTATTTTTAATTTCTTGATCATATTAGATATATTATGTAATTTACCTCATAATTTAATAAAAAAAATTCCTTATACACTTAAATAACTGGTCAAATTCAAATCTTCTTTTACGGATCTCAACTTGCTTAAAGTGAATCAAGTAGCATTACTTTTAGAGGTAGTTCTTCATTTAGCAACGGGCACTTTGCTTCGATGGCTTTTCAGCAACAACACTATTAGCGACAGATATATTAATTTTTAGCAACAGTTTTGTTTTTCTATACTTTCAGCAACAGATTTTTGTTTAGCACATTAGCGACAGTAACGTTGACTTAGAAACAACTATTGCCCTTGTTAAAACTAAAACAAAGCTTTTTTAGTAGTAGTGGTACTGTAAACTTTTGAGACGAATTTCTACCTTTTGGACTTAGCAACGGATTTGTTCTATGTAGTTATATGTTTTTAGCGGCGTTCAATCACATTTCAGCAATTTTTTAATAAGCAACGTATTTGTCTCATTTAGAGACGATTTTGCATTTTTTACAGTTTTAAGGACGGTTTTTCATCTTTTAGCGACCATAAAGCCTTTTAATTAATGACCGGGATACTTATGACTTTAGCACATTTTTTTTCTTTTTAGTGACGACTTGTATAAGTTCTTGGCAATGGTTGTTTACATTTTTAGCGACTGCTAGCATCTTTAGCGATGGTATTGTTGTTATTTTTAGCCACGATGTGGATATCTTTAACCGATTTGTGTCCCCTGGTATACGACCCTTGACGAAATTTCATAGAAAATTGTACATTTTATGGGGAGGAGATGGAAGAGGGAGTTGTATTAAAGAAATGAGGAAGATATATAGAGGGAAAAGCAGTGCCCACTTATTGCCATTAATAAATTGCAAGGGATGTACTCATTTATATATCATAGACTTGACCTTTGTGTTTCCTAAACTTGTGAATCCAATGCTTCGCAAAGTACAATATTGGATTATTTGCATAAGAAATTAATTTCTTGAAATTAAGTTTACTCAACTAGTACAAAATTCAAATGAGCTTTAGCAATTAACAGAGGAAACCTAGGGGCTATTTACTTGTAGAAAATAACCCCTGTTTTCCAGAAAAATTTTTCTCCAAAAAATAGAAAATAGAATATTATGTTTACATGGTCTAATTTTCTTAAATAAAAAATAGAAAACAATTTTCCTAATTTTCTAAAATATAAAAGGATTTGGAGAACTGCTTTTATATGTTCTCCAGAATTTCCCTTTTCCATAGAAAATACGGTATTTTTTTCGGAAACTACGTGAAAGTACCGCTCTTCGTATCCCAACTCATGCTTCAACGAATTTTTATTCTTTCTATCAAAATCATTTCTCCTGATTTATCTCAACCAAAATTGATTGTTGTGATCGAAACCAAATTTGAAACGATTTCCTTGATTCATCTCACAATTGTATCTATTTAAACTGGATTTTGGATATTTGGGAGACAATTTCAAGTGATACAGAGGCTATTGACAGAGGAGATTTCAGGTTTGTTTGCCCTTTTTATCTTCTTTGTAATCTTTTTGTGCTATTAAAAGGGAGTAACTTCCAATATTAAGCTAGGTTTAGCTAAAATTTCAGTCTTGAAGTTTTAATCCGATGGCTCTGTATTGCTATCACCTAGCTGGCTATTTATTTTGTGCTTCTGCTGCTTTATTTTACATGCAGTCGAGGTTTTTCGTTCTTTGCGCCTCTGTGTTTTCTACGTATGGTGTTTTTGATTTAAGGGTTTTAGACTCTTTAGGTGCTTTTTTCTGGGTATTGAATTTGAGATTACCACTTTACAATATGCCTCAGTATTTTCTTGCTTGAATTTAGTGTTATTTTCTCTCCGGTTCTGTTGATGATTTTTTGGCTACTGGTGTTATATATATATATATATATATATATATATATATATGTCTTTATTTACCAGTGGAGTTATTTTGTATATTTACCAGTGGCTTATTTGAATTTTTCTTCTTTACTTCTTTAACCAATTTTCTTTTTGGTTACGTGCTTGTATAGTTATAGAGAAATTGGCATTTCTGGCAACTCTCAGTTGTTTTGGAAGCATCTTGTTTGGTTCTTTATGCTTTGTTTTTTTAGTGAATGTTTATTTGTGTTGAATGCTTTAATTTTTGTCTGATGAAAAGTGTGGTATGTACAGGACTGTATTGTTCTTGCAGAATCACGACATCTGTTTGGACATATAAATTTCTCTTCATCAAAGCTGGAGAGTTTAGGATATCGTCCAGATACATCTGTTCTAAGAAAACTCAGGAAACTGTGTGAACATCAGCTCAACATTTTAGGTGATTTATATTTGTTTTAATTGCTGTTCACATCAGATTTTCAGGTGGATTTACTTGTTGAAAACAGAGCTGGTGATTTAGTTTTACTATAATTTATTGTAATAAATAAGGAAGATTTTTATGTTAAATAATATATGAAATATAATCTAAAAAGTTGGCATTCTTTCTTGGTGTAAACAAAAAACAATATCAGAAAATATATATCAGTTTACATGTGAGGAAGAACAATTAATCCGCAAATCATTGCCTTTTAAATAATCTTTCATTAGTTTTTTTTTTAACAAATCATTGCCTTCTTTAAGGGCTTTGTTATTGGCCTAAGCTTTTAGTGGCTAGTTTTAATCTGCAAAAAGACAACGAGTCACCTCATCCAATATATTTAATCTGGTTAAATTTTGCTAATCTGGTTAAATTCTGCTAATCTGGTCTTACTTGGTCCAGCAATGAGGTTCAAAGTGGATTATTAGTTTGAATATGTGGCTGGCTATGTTTTGTTGCCAAATTTGCTGGTTCTAACAACCTTGATTATGCTGCTATTCTTTAGGTACTCACTTGAGACCACTAAACCGAACTATATTGGTCAAGAATTTACCATTAAATATCTACAAATCTAGCTATAATATACAAAGGCTAGGAAGAGATTTTCAGATATATTCAGCCAAAGTAAATTAGGATAAACTTGTTAAATTGATCTGTAGGTTGCACATAAATGTAAAATTAGTTATTGGGTATCCTCTGTAATTTTCTAACTAGTTTCTCTGTATGTCAGATCTCTTGGTTTATCAATCCCAATTGATCTAAACTCCCTACCCCATATTAGTGTTTGTCCTTATTGTGACTTTCAACTGAACAATAGGGTGCTAGTTGGTCTCAAGTCCTATCCTATATAGGGTCCATCCAATTAGGAATTACTTCTTGGCATATACAGCTTTTATTTGATCTAACTTCAATTTAAATTATAGCAAGGGAATTTTAGGAAACACAATGCTAATGGCATATTTGCATTTTAAAAGACGTATATGATCTATATCCAAGAGTTTAAAAGAAGAGTGTTTCTTTTTTTTTAATGGAGGGCATGACAATGATTGAGACCCACTAGAGATAAAGGCAAGAAATATTGGAAATTTAGTAGTGGTTAGTGCTGTTTGATGTCTTCTACACGCATGCTCTAGCATAAGCTTCTTGGTAATTCTTTAACGAGAGTGGGTAGGAATTAGTGAACTTCTTCTTCTTCATGATTCAAAAGGAAAAAAGAAATAATTAATTAAGTGGAAAATAGAATGGCTGGTGAACCTTTATACATTTGTTAGTGCCTAGCATCTAGATGGGGTTTTTCTATGCGTATGTTGAACATAAATACTTGGGTTCTTCTTTAATTATCTGCACGAGTTTGAAAATAAACTCCTGCTTAAATTACAAGCTCACAGTAGTAATGGATAACCAAGTTACTTTGGTCAAGTTACCACTAATTTGATCACTAATATCATTTGCAGCGAATTGGGTTATTATAAGCAATTATAATAAACATTAATTACTTGGTGCATGTAATAATTATTATTTACTGCATAACTTCTACTTAACTATATGTAATGAAAATTCTCTTTTAAAGTGAATTTTCCAATATGCATGTGCTGCCAACGAGTATATCAATTTGACAAATAACTAATGAGATATAGGCATAATGGTGCATATACGTTGTTTTTGGGTTTGATGCCTCCATAATACAGATTATGGTTTCATCTCTAGTGATCAAGTTGTGATTGCATATGGTTCCTATGATATTTTCGTTTATTTCTCATTGGACTAAAAATTTTTTTTTGGTTATTTTGGTACTATTGAGAGTAAGCTGCTTGTTAGGCTATGAACTTGGGAGATGTTGACAGGCCTTAAGCATTTACACTACTCTGTCTATAGTTATGTGGGTGAACTGTACTCTTAAAGATTTTTCATTAGATGATTTAACAGATGATTCACTTTGGAATATACTTGTTGTTTAAGTTTCATTCTTATTCCGAAAATGTTCGTCAAAGTCTTACTGCTGTTTAACAATTGCCATCTTAATTTTCTTCAAATCAATTCTTTTCCATGTCTTAAAGATTTATACGGCCACAATTTTCAGTATAAATCATTGTAGACTAAATTAGCGGTTGCATATGTGCACTTCTATCTTTAGTTGCCTTCTATTTGGAAGACTTGAAAAATAGCTAGACGGACTGCTGTGTCAAGATCTTCCGCTGAGAACTGAACTAGTTGTTAGCCTGTGAATTTTTGTTGTCGTTTTAGCATATTTCACATTCAATGGAATATATAATCTGTTTTGTCTTACTCACCCCCGTTATCTAAAGCAGCAATCCCATTTTTGTTAGTGTAAGCCCTAGCCCCAATAGATTGTAATAAAATATTTGAGTTAATAAATGAGGCATTTGTTTTATCTTTTGTATTCCTATGCATATCAATTGATAGAACTATCCAAGAATGTTGTTTCAATTTAAGTTATCATGTGTGAGGCATATAGTTGTAAAACCTTGAAACAAAAGAGACATCATTCTAAATATCCCCAGTCAGTCATTGTTATGGGAATAACAATGAATTAAGACTAGTATGCTCTCTCTGATAAGTTGAGTTCTGTCTTACGGATCATAAGGACAAGAGTGTCAATCAGAGATCATAGATACATGTTTAGAACATGGTATCTGGATTCGATCCATTTATGAGAACACTACATGGTATAAGTCATAAGTGTTTCTCATATGCAAGTTTTGCATTGGAGTTCTTAGACCTAAAATCTCTATGAAACTCTTTATGTATTACTTTATACTTTGACATACACCTAACGTGCTCGTAACAGAGTGACAAATATGGGTATGCTTGGATATACATTAATTTATGTTAGAAAGCATGGGAGAAGCGAAGGGATTACCCCTCTCAATAAGAGAGAAAATATCATCAACCACTTGATTAGTGAACTGAGAAGTGTATGGCCATACCGAGATAAAATAATGAGTAATCATTATTTATCTGAGAGTTCAGTGTCACTGGAATATCAAGAAAGGAATTAATTTATATAAGGGTGACTAGTTCCATGCCTTATAGTAATTCTGATATTTTTGGGTAAGAGACTATGCAAAATTGCATTAGGTCACAAAATGCCATATGCATTTTCATTTAATTTGGAATGCTATAATATCTTGCTAGAGAATATTTATAGCCTTTGAATTAATTTATTAATTCATTGCCAACATTAAATGGACCTATAGGATCGCACATAAAGCATTGGGCTTAAAATATTTAAATTAAGTATTGGGCAATAATTTGGGCTTTTAATTAAAGTCAAATTAATGTGTGTAATGGATTATTAGATTGCTATTAGACCTTGGCCCATGAGAGAGAGAAATTCAGCCCACAAGATTTAATTTCAATTAATTAAATGTCTTGTATTAATTTAATTAATTGAGTTTTAAAGCCTAAAAGAATTATGATCAAATAAATTACTTAAATAGGAATACTATTGGCCGAAATTCCTAGAGAGAAATCAAGGAATTTCGGCATATCCTTTATATTAATTAAGTAGTTTATTTGATTAATATGTCTTATATATTCCTATTTAATTAAGTGGTTAATTTGATTAATATGTCTTTTGTTTTTATCTTGGATAAATTAAAAGAGTTTTTATCAATAAATATTATTTATTTTAATTAAGTGATAAAGGCAAATATTAATTATCTTTAGCTAATATTAATTATCCTAAGGTAGTATATTTGAGATTTATCACTTAATAAATAAGATAATATATATATTGGATGAGAGAGAAAAGCAAAAAAAAAACTTAATTTTGTGTGTGGCGTGAATAGTAACTCTCTCTCACAATTTTATTTTGGCCAATTTTTCACAAGGAGAAAGGATTGTTCCTCATTCTCTTGTGATATTGGGTAGTAATAACAACCTTAGAGAAGTGCAAAATTAAATTTTGTAGCTTCAATCAATTACCATTACACAATACTTAAACAGAGAGCTAGCAATCTCGATTTTAAGCCGTCTTTGCAATTGTGTGTGTGAATATAGAGAAGAGTGGCGTAAAGGCTGTTCTTTTGGCATTGACAAAGAAGATCAAAGGTTGATAAATCACTCTTGATTGCTGGTCATCACCAAAACCAAATATTAAAGTACATCTAAAGTTGTAAATTTTACAACCCTAAAATTGCATGTATCATTTCTTGCTTTGGAATTGTATGGTATGTATGATAAAATTTTTGCTTTTTTGCTGTGTTATCATCACCATCATACCATGTCATATTAAATAAGTGGTATCAAAGCCTAAACATGCTTATTTTAGTGCTTTAGATGCATGAATTATTTAATCAAAAATCATTTTTATAAATACATGCAATGCTGAAATTTTTTGTTTTGAGTTTTTTGCATTGTTTTGGTGTAAAAATGATTTTAATTGATTAGTTAGGTATTATAATTAATATGACATGTTAATATACTGTCCTAAGATGTTATTAGGGCTGGTAATGGTCGGATTTAATTATTTATACCTGATGGTACATGTTAATAACGAAACTAGATGTTAATTGGCATGAAAATTGCTAGTTTAACAACTAATTTTCAAAATTAAATGTAAAATGATTTTGGCATGTTTGTAAGTGATTTTTAAAGATTAATTATTAGGTCTGAACATATTTTAAATTTGGTTTTAATTCTGGTCCATGACAATTTAATTAATTAATTTTAAAATCGTTTAAAACTATGACTAGTTCGTGTTTGTTACATGTTTAATCAACAATTTTTGTTTTGATTTGATTAAAATGGTATAAACACATTTAGATCAAAATGGTAAAAAACATTAACTCAATGTTTATGACCTTATTTAAATGATTGAATGACTCATAAAATTGATTTAAGTGTTTGTGCATTTTTGTGGCATCATATAAGCATTAAACAACTAATTTATTATTGTTTGTTTGTTTTTTATGAATGCCGTGTATATTTATATGTTCTTCATGATTATATGTTTTAAGTCATGTTGGTACATATTACATGCATTTTTAATGTTTATGGGCTAAATGACATAAAATTAAAAATGGCAAAATTGGAAATTATACTAGAGTGAATTTATGGCACAAATCTAACTAGTTCGTGTTTTGGGCTTTTAAGAGGACTTATTCAATAAGAGGATTTAGTCCATTGGGCTTTGGCCCAGGCCCATCATGGGGTCTTCTCTTAAAGGTTCAAGTACACAATTTTCATTAATGGGCTTAGCTAAATTAATTAAAATTGGACTTTGTTTGATCCATGAATATTATGTATATTTATTTGCTTGTTTGGTGTGATGAATGGATATGCATGGTGCATTCATGGGCCCTAGGTTTTGTAATTAAATATGGCATGCGAGCCATTATTTTTATTGTAAAAGTTTTCATTTATTTCTTAGAATAGAAAATACTTGAAGATTTGGTAAATCAAGACGAAGCCCACCGGAGTGGAGAAGCCCAACTTGAAGATTCATATGTAATAGTATAGAATCTTAGTTGTGGGTTTTAGGGCACATGTTTGTCACGCTTTACTTTATGCAATTATATATATATGCATGTTATGGATGGATGGATGACAAAGCATATGCCATATAAGCCGTAATAAAATGAATTCCCAAAATAGTAAGTCACAAAGTTGCCTTCCTAATTCAAAACATGTCAAGGCATCGATCATCGGTCACGTAGACTAGGAGTCCTAGATGCACCTGATTATCTTTGTTAGGCATGGGTTGTGGATGTAGGTTGGACTTAACATGGAATGGGATGCCCGGACCTAGGCAACTTATAAATGGGATTGTACTATAACATCTTAAGATGTTAGCCCATTTGATTCAAGAGTCATGTACGAGACATGATTGGAGTCTTCCTACCTAAGTAATTTAACTTGTTAGGTGTACAAGCTTAGGTTGACTAATAAGTTGTTATGAAAAATGGATCTTGGCCCTCATTAAATCACTAACGCGAATTATTTAAGGGGATATTAATTCGGTTTGTGGGATTATAATAAGACCTCATTTAATCTTGCTAAATTTTATTATTGTAGATTGAAAATGGCATCTTCAAATAACAATTTCTCATTGCGATCGATCCTTGAAAAGGACAAATTGAATGGCACCAATTTCATAGACTGGTCTCGAAACTTAAGAATAGTTCTTAAGCAAGAGAAAAAGTTATATGTTTTGGATGCACCCTTACCTGAAGAACCTGCTAGGAACGCTTCTGTGGTTCAAAAGGAAACTTTTGAGACCAAGAAAAGCGACTCCAACAATGTGACCTGTTTGATGCTAGCCATTATGGTGCCTGAATTGCAAAAGCAATTTATGGACCAAGAGGCCTATGCGATCATGGTGTACCTCAAGGAGATGTTCCAAGAGCAAGCTCGTCACGAGAGGTTCGTGACAACAAAGGCTTTAATTTCTTGTAAGATGGCTGAGGGTACTCTTGTTAGTACCCATGTACTCAAGATGAAAGGGTATCTTGATACTCTTGAGAAGCTTGAGGTACAAGTGCCAAAGGAATTAGCCACTGACTTGATCTTAGGATCATTGTCTACTGCTTATGATCCATTTGTGATGAATTATAACACGCATGCAATGAACAAGTCAGTTACTGAGCATCATGGGATGCTTAAGAATGCTGAGGAGAACATTCGAAAGACCAATCCCGTACTGGTGGTTCAAAAGGGAATTAAGAAGGGACCCGCTAAGGGAAAGGGAAAGGGAAAGGGAAAACCTAAGTCTGTTGGGAGTGCACCTCAGGCCCAATCCAAGCCCAAGGTGCAAAAGCTCAAAGAGAGTGAGAGCACTTGATTCCATTGCAACAAGATAGGGCATTGGAGGAAGAATTGCGCTCTCTTCAAGGAAGAATAAAAGAAGAATGGAGCCAAGGCGTCCAGTTCTGGTATTTTTGTTGTTGAAATTAACCTTTCTATTTCTACCACTTGGGTATTGGATACCGCTTGTGGTTCTCACATTTGTTCAAATGTGCAGGGGCTAAGAAATAGGCGGTTACTTGGGAAGAATGAAGTGGACCTCCGTGTGGGGAATGGAGCATGAGTTGCTGCCATAGAGATAGGCGACTATCACCTTACTTTACCTTCCGGACTTTGTATTGTTTTGAATAATTGTTATTATGTACCTATTATGAGCAGAAACATTATTTCAGTTTCATGTTTGGATAATGATGAATTTGATTTTGTTATTAAAAATGGCAATGCTCATATTCATCGCCAAGTCATTTCTTATGGCAATGCCATAGTGCAAAATGGCCTTTATATCCTTGATTTGCAAAACAAATAGTCTGTATACAACATTAATACAAAAAGGGTTAAATCAAACGAATTGAACCCTACTTACTTCTGGCATTGTCGTTTAGGACATGCAAATGAAAAACGCATTTCAAGACTCCACAAAACTGGAGTGCTTGGGTCATTTGACTTAGAGTCTTATGATACATGCGAGCCATGTTTGCATGGAAAAATGACAAAAATTCCTTTTAACAAGAAAGGTGAGAGGACTAATAACTTATTGGAACTAATACATACCGATGTATGTGGTCCATTAAGCATACAAGCTAGAGGTGGTTTTAGCTACTTCGTGATGTTCACAGATGACTTCAGTAGATATGGCTATGTCTATCTAATGAAGTACAAGTCTGAAACTTTTGAGAAATTCAAAGAGTTTAAGAACGAAGTAGAAAACCAACTTGGCAAAAGTATAAAAACCATTCGATCAGATCGAGGTGGCGAATACTTAAGCCAAAAGTTTGACAGTCATCTAAAGGAGTATGGTATTATATCACAGCTCACTCCTCCTGGAACACCACAATGGAATGGTATGTCCGAAATGAGAAATCGAACTCTGTTGGACATGGTTCGATCTATGATGAGTCAAGATAATCTTCCTGTCTCTTTTTGGGGTTATGCATTAGGAACTGCTGCGTTTCTATTAAACCGTACTCCAACTAAAGCAGTTGAGAAGCACCATACGAGGTATGGACCGGGAAAGAACCCAATATGTCTTTTCTCAGGATTTGGGACTATGAAGCACATGTTAAGAAATTAACATATGATAAACTAGAGTCCAAATCAACTGTCTGCTTGTTTGTGGGTTATTCTAAAGAAACAAAGGGATACTACTTTTACTCACAAGACGAAAACAAAGTATTTGTTGCTCGCAAAGCTGTTTTCTTGGAAAAGGAGTTCCTTCTCAAGAAAGACAGTGGGAGTAAAGTAGAACTTACAGAAATTCAAGTACCACAAACTCATATACAAGATGAGTTAGAAATGGGATCAAGTTCACAACCAGTTGTGGAATAAGAACCCATTGCACAAGAACCTAGAAGGTCTGGTAGGGTACGTCAGGTGATTGAGAGATATGGATTTCTAATCACTGATAGTGACACCATTGAGTTAGTAGATTGTGAGGATCCTACTACCTATCGAGAAGCTATTGAAACCCTAGACTCGAAAAATTGGCTTGAAGCCATGAAATTCGAGATGCAATCAATGTACGATAACCAGGTTTGGACCTTGGTTAATCCACCAGAAGGTGCTAAGGTAATTGAATGCAAATGGCTATTCAAAATTAAAGCTGATAAGACCTACAAAGGTAGACTAGTGGCAAAAGGTTTTCGATAAATTCATGGTATAGACTATGATGAGACCTTTTCGCCAGTAGTCATGCTCAAATCCATTAGGATCTTGCTTGCCATAGCTGCATATCAAGATTATGAGATATGGCAAATGGATGTCAAAACCGCTTTCCTCAATGGAAATTTACTTGAGGATGTGTATATGACACAGCCTGAGGGTTTTGTCAATCCCAAGCATCCTAAGAAGGTTTACAAGCTTTAAAAATCCATCTACGGATTAAAGCAAACATCCCGAAGTTGGAATCTTCGTTTTGATGAGGCAGTCAAAGAATTTAACTTCATCAAGAATGAAGATGAGCCTTGTGTGTACAAGAAGGTTAGTGGGAGCATAGTAGTATTTTTAGTCCTATATGTGGACGACATCCTTCTCATTGGGAATGACATTCCAACATTGCAAAATGTTAAGCAATGGTTGGGAAAATGTTTCTCAATGAAAGACTTAGGTGAAGCCGAGACAATACTTGGTATTCGAATCTATAGAGATAGATCGAATTGGCTTTTGGGACTAAGTCAAGAAAAGTACATAAACAAAGAACTAAAGCATTTTAGTATGAGAGACTCAAAGAAAGGGTATATACCTTTGGCTTTGGGAGTTCCTTTAACTAAAGAACAGTGCCCTAAAACCAAAGAGGAAAGGGACAACGTGAGTAAAATCCCATATGCATCTGCTATTGGATCTATCATGTACACTATGTTATGTACTAGATTGGATGTTGCTTATACACCGAGTATAACCAATAGGTTTCAACAAGACCCTGGTGAGAAGCACTGGTCTGCTATAAAAGGGATCCTAAAGTACCAGCGAAGGACTAAGGATCACTTTTTGGTGTATGGTGGTCAAGAAGAGCTCGTCATACAAGGTTATGCCGATGCTGCTTTTCAGACCAGCATTCAGGATTCTAGATCGCAATCTGGATTTTTTTTATGTTGAATGGTGGTGCTGTCAGCTGGAGAAGCTCGAAGCAAGAGATCGTTGCCGATTCAACTACAGAATCTGAGTATATTGCAGCAAGTGAGGCTGCAAAAGAGGTTGTTTGGATTAAAAAATTCATTTCTAGATTAAGAGTGGTCCCAAGCATCCTAGATCCATTAGAAATTTTCTGTGATAATAACGGGGCCATAGCACAGGCTAAGGAGCCCCGGTCAAACCAAAAATCCAAACACATACTCAGGAGGTACCACCTGATCAAAGAAATCATTGATTGTGGGGACGTCAAGGTTAGCAAGATAGCAAGTGAAGACAATCTAGCAGATTCTTTGACGAAACAGTTGCATCCAAATCTGTACGAAGCTCATTTGAGAGCGTTCGGTATTAGGGCAATGCCCGATTGGGACTAGTGCTAGTGAGAGATTGTTAGTGTAAGCCCTAGCCCCAATAGATATTAATAAAACATTTGAGTTAATAAATGAGGCATTTATTTTATCTTTTGTATTCCTGTGCATATCAATTGATAGAACTATCCAAGAATGTTGTTTCAGTTTAAGTTATCATATGTGAGGCACATGGTTGTAAGACCTTGAAACAAAAGAAACATCATTCTAAATATCCCTAGTCAGTCATTGTTATGGGAATAACAATGAATTAAGACTAGTATGCTCTCTCTGATAAGTTGAGTTCTGTCTTACGGATCATAAGGACATGAGTGTCAATCAGAGATCATAGATACATGTTTAGAACATGGTATCTGGATTCGATCCATTTATGAGAACACTACATGGTATAAGTCATAAGTGTTTCTCATATGCAAGTTTTGCATTGGAGTTCTTAGACCTAAAATCTCTATGAAACTCTTTATGTATTATTGTATACTTTGACATACACCTAACGTGCTCGTAATAAAGTGACAAGTATGGGTATGCTTGGGTATACATTGATTCATGTTAGAGAGCATGGGAGAAGTGAAGGGATTACCCCTCTCAATAAGAGAGAAAATATCATCGGCCACTTGATCAGTGAACTGAGAAGTGTATGGCCATAACGAGATGAAATAATGAGTAATCATTATTTATTTGAGAGTTCAGTGTCACTGGAATATCAAGAAAGGAATTAATTTATATAAGGGTGACTAGTTCCATGCCTTATAGTAATTTTGATATTTTTGGGTAAGGGACTATGCAAAATTGCATTAGGTCACAAAATGCCATATGCATTTTCATTTAATTTGGAATGCTATAATATCTTGCTAGAGAATATTTATAGCCTTTGAATTAATTTATTAATTCATTACCAACATTAAATGGACCTATAGGATCGTACATAAAGCATTGGGCTTAAAATATTTAAATTAAGTATTGGGCATTAATTTGGGCTTTTAATTAAAGTCAAATTAATGTGTATAATGGATTATTAGATTGCTATTGGACCTTGGCCCATGAGAGAGAGAAATTCAGCCCACAAGGTTTAATTTCAATTAATTAAATGTCTTGTATTAATTTAATTAATTGAGTTTTAAAGCCTAAAAGAATTATGATCAAATAAATTACTTAAATAGGAATACTATTGGCCGAAATTCCTAGAGAGAAATCAAGGAATTTCGGCATATCCTTTATATTAATTAAGTAGTTTATTTGATTAATATGTCTTGTATATTCCTATTTAATTAAGTGGTTAATTTGATTAATATGTCTTTTGTTTTTATCTTGGATAAATTAAAAGAGTTTTATCAATAAATATTACTTATTTTAATTAAGTGATAAAGGCAAATATTAATTATCTTTAGCTAATATTAATTATCCTAAGGTAGTATATTTGAGATTTATCACTTAATAAATAAGATAATATATATATTGGATGAGAGAGAGAAAAGCAAAAAAAAACTTAATTTTGTGTGTGGCGTGAATAGTAACTCTCTCTCACAATTTTATTTTGGCCAATTTTTCACAAGGAGAAATGATTGTTCCTCATTCTCTTGTGATCTTGGGTAGTAATAGCAATCTTAGAGAAGTGAAAAATCAAATTTTGTAGCTTCAATCAATTGCCATTACATAATAATTAAATAGAGAGCTAGCAATCTCGATTTTAAGCTGTCTTTGCAATTGTGTGTGTGAACATAGAGAAGAGTGGCGTAAAGGATATTCTTTTGGCATTGGTAAAGAAGATCAAAAGTTGATAAATCACTCTTGATTGCTGGTTATCACCAAAATCAAATATTGAAGTGCATCTAAAGTTGTAAGTTTTACAACCCTAAAATTGCATGTTTCGTTTCTTGCTTTGGAATTATATGGTATGTATGATAAAATTTTTGTTTTTTCGCTGTGTTATCATCACCATCATACCATGTCATATTCCATCAATTTTTAGAATCTATCACCATTGCATCATCAACTTCTTTCTCAGGTTTTGCATTTGCATCTAGGTCCATATCTGTCTCTAGTTTGCCTGATGTAGGTACTTCTTCATCATCTGATTCTCCTTCAAGGGTCCAAGTTTAGCCACCACCTAAACTAAGACCCTGCTTTTCAACTGAAAATTATAGCCGTATTTTCCATTTTAGAGTTTTGAGTAGTGTAAATATAAAATTCTATAAGATGGATTAAGTTTTTTTCTTCTCCATGGTTTTAGTTTATTTAATTTTATTAAGTTTTTACAACTTTTAATGCTACTTGTGTTTCAATTTTAAACTAACTTCAACTTGTGTTAGCTGTTTGGTTTATTACATTCTTAGATGGATTGAGGTTCAGCTAATTATATGTTCATTTCTTATTCCTAACAATTAATATTTTAGCAACCACTTGGTTTTAGTTTTTAATTATTATCTATAAATACATTATGCGGATTGGGCATAATATTTGTTTTTTTAATAGTTTATTTACAGGCTGATGTTATCTAGATAAACATATGATATTTTTAATTTATTTTTATTTTACCTCATTACTAGTATTTTATTATACAAAATATTTTTTAAATTTTTTGTGCTTTATATAATGAAAACTTTCTTATATATAGATAAATAGATGGGGGGAAAGATTGGAAATGGCGAAGATGTAACACCCTTATCACTCCGATCTAATTGAACAGTGTGCGCACACTGGTAAAAATATTTTTTTTTACAAGAATACTTAATATAATAAATTCAACTTAGTTGTTCAATAACCTATAAGGATTTCGGATTATTATTTATATAACAAAATTTCGGCATTATAACGGCTGTATTTCTAACTATCTCCCTGAAAAACAGACAAAACACAGCCTCTCAGAGGCACAACACTTCTAAAATAAACATCTCCACCTTCATAACTCCATCAATACATCCATATATAATATCCAGACTATAACCACAAGCATAAATATACATATCCATATGTCTTTACAAAAATATGTCTTCATACACAACTGTTCGTTTATATACATGCCATAACTACTTAACATTATACATGCCAGATTACATTATAACTATACAACACAATGTCTTCCTTGGATTGTGCACTATTGCTCCTTTAACTCGTTACCTGCATGCAGCAGAAACTACATGCCGAGCATAAATTATGCCCAGTGGTGACTAACAATCCTAGCACTTTCATATAATATTAAAATTCAATTATTTAATTAAACTTCCAATATAACATATTTTACTCAAAAATAAAGGAAAACAGTTATTACTTACATAATTTACTTTTATTCTCATTTATTATTTAATTGTTATCCAAATTCAATTTAATCCTTAAAGTTTTACGAAATTACAAAATTGTCCCTTTTTATCTCATATTTACAATTTTGCCATTATAGACTTTTATTATCATTTTTCTTATACTATTTCTTCATTTATTCATCATTTATGCCTTATTTTACCACTTTTAGGTAAAATTACATTTTAGTCCCTGTATCACAAAAACTTTATATTTTAGCACTATTAAATCCCCAAAATTACCATTTTACCCTTGTTAACTATTTCTTATTCATTTTCACATATTAATTATACATTTGGCAAAATTACCATTTTGCCTCTACACTTTTATTTTCTTTCATTTAGGTCCTTTTTCTACCTAAACTTCATTTTTCTCTTTCTTTTCACTTCTTTTAACTTATTATCACTTTCATGCCCCTATTACAGTACCGACAGAAATTCTCCGACAGGATACTCGAAACGTGGACCCCATGGGCCCCAGACAGACTGAAAAATGACCTCACAGATCATTTTTCCACAGAACAGATATCAGATACAGACAAAGCTATGGAGATCAGTGATCCTACCATAGCAAAGCAAGTCGCCATGACTTGCATCGCGGTTCAGATGTCCCTATGGCTAGCCAATTATATCCTAAACTAGGTTTTCACTGCCAGACTATTTCTAAGGGCATGTTTTCACTAAAATCTCAATCAAACCTTCATTTTCTTAATATTTCTTTACTTACTTATTTTTATTTTACTTATTAATTATTCTTCTCAATTATTTTACATAATTTGTAAATTCTTTTATCACAATTCACCAAAATTAATCATTTTCTCAACAAAACACACATTATTTCACATTATTTAAATACTTTCATTACTTACATAATTGATAATTTATTTCTAAAATATTCATTTAATTTCTATAAATTCCATAAAAATTCATATATGTATTATTTCATTTCTAACATCATTTAAAGGCTTAATTTCATCAAAATTCATCAAATAAACTTTAGTTTCATTAAGTATACCATTTGGCCAACAAAGGACCTGATAACTCCAATTTTATTGTTTAATTTCAGTATATTTTTGTTTGTGTCTATGTTTTATTTTGCATGATTTTCAGTATTTTGTGTAATAACTTTCTCTTTTTATGCCAAATGAAATTTTATTGATATTTACAATATTTTGGTGTGTTTAATGGGGTAAATTTAACTCTTGTGCAGAAAAATAGGCAAGAGCACGACTGAGACAAAATGGTCCCAACGGTGCATTATGGAGAAAATGATAAATAGGCAAGAGCACGACTGAGACAAAATGTATATCAAGATGTTACAAAGCTATGGTTAAAATTTCAGCTCGATCCAACGGTGCATTATGGAGAAAATGATAAATTCGTGCGACTGGTTTTTCTGCTCAAAGGGGTCGCGGCCGAGACAATTTGTCTCGGCCGTGGCCAATGCAGAATTCGAATTTTTTCAGTCCAGAAGGTGGCCACGGCTGAGACAAAGTGTCCCAGCCGTGGCCAACTTGGCTTGGCACGGCTGGGACACTTTTGTCTCAGCCGTGGCCATCTGTAGATCTATAAATATATGCATTTCTTTGGCAGAAAACGAAGAGGGTTGATGGGGGAGAGCCGCCACACTTAGGTTTAGGGCTTTTTTCTCCATTTTTCTTATGTTTTCCCTCCATTTTATGTTGTAGGTTAGATTTAATTCAATGTAAACCTTAAATTAGATTTATTTTCCAATGTAAGTTAGGGTTAGATTAAATTTTCTGCATTCCCTTTAAGTTGTGTTCTTCATTTTGCTTGGAGCTTTGAAGGAGGAGACTTGGATTCGGATTGGAGCTTCACAAGCTACAAATGGCTTCATGGGTTTCCTCTTTCCTCTCTCTTTTTACTTTATTTATGTTTAATATGTAGATTTGTTGCTTGGGGATCTTTGAATCCCCTACCCACAATGTGAATCTTGAACTAAATTTGATTTTTACATGAATAATTGGTCTATTTTACTGTTACTTATTTGTATCTCATGGTTTTTCGATCTATTAAGTTATTTTTCATGCATGAATGAATGGTTTTTATCATATGTCTTGGATGGGTATTGAGCCTAGTGGATTGAATTCTATGAATGATTTTGCTCAGTTTTTCTTTCATGAATGCTGTATTATTTTAGACGGCTCTGGAATGGGATTCTAAATATGCATTAATTGTGATTTTAGGACTAGAGTGTGGAGTGAAATGGATGAGATTTGGGTTGTTTGGCTCCGGAATGGGAAGGCAAACCAAACTTAGGATGTTAGACCCGTGCATAGGCTAGTTGTTGGGTTGGCTCCGGAATGGGAAGTTTAACAACTAGAATAGCTGGCTCCGGAATGGGAAGCTTGGGTTAAGAGGGTTATCCCGAATTTTTTCATGTATACTTTAAGATAAAATTAATTCACATTGGGTATGGGGTGGATGAGTGAACCCGAGCAATGTTTTAACTATTGTTTTAATCTCTAGTTTAATTAGCTTATCTTCTTTATTTATTTATTTATTTTGTTAATTAGATTTAGGACGCTATCTCAATCAAAAACTTGGGAATTTATCTCAGATTAACTCGCTCAACTCTAGATATCTAGCTTAAAACATCCCTTATCCCTTGGGTTCGATATTTGCGGGTCCTAACTATACCCCACTTTATTACTTGTCGATCTAGTGCACTTGCTAGGATCGCAACAGGACCCATGCTATATATTCACTCAATCATTCATTTAAGCATTTATTCACACTTAACTTAAGGTCTTTTAACACTAGTCTATCATTGTTTTAGTTATACACCACTTTAGTCATAAGTTCCTTAAGTTACATAAATGATATTCATTTAAAATCAATGAAATTACTAAGATTTATTAGTCACTTACCTATTTTCCTTGCTTTATGATGCTTATACTTCCTTTTCCTTGCCTTTGGGTTGCTTGGATGGCTCTCCTCCTTGAATCCCTAAAGGAGCCGAAATTTCCATTAAAAGAAACTCAATTTTTTTGATCTTATTTACTTAATTTAACTACATATATGAACTCTAGACACCCAAATATACTTAGAGATGCCAACAAATCAATTTAAAACCATGATTTTCACTTACCTCCTTAAGACACCTTAAGCTTTCCCTTAAACTTTTTCTTGCTTTAATCCTTCAAATCAAAGGTTTAAGGCTGGAATACTAATCTAGAGGGATAGAATTAGGGGTGAGATGCTTGAATATCAAATAAAATGGAGCAAAGTTGAAGAAATCTTGAGAGAGAATGGGAGAGGATGTTTCGTCCAAGAGAAGAGGAGGAAGAAGATAGGAGAATCTGCTGGAACTTGGTAGCTAATTCACCTATATATAGTCCTCCAAATGGGCCAAACTTTGGGCTAAAAGTCCAAAGGCTTGATTTAATTCTTTAAGGCCCAATTTCACCTCTCTAAAGGCCCACATAAAATTCTCTCACTTCCTCACTTCAATTCTCTTCAATTTTGATTCCATAATTCTTAAAATATCAAAAATAGGTAGTACGTAAAATTTCGGCTTAATCGGAGTCCGTTACTGGTCCGATTCAACCGAACGGGTTCGATTCGACAACTGTCGACTTCTCCGAAAAATTTATTTTTTATACCAAAATATTCTTCATAAAATTTCATAAAGATCTGCATAATATGGCAATTTTTGGAGTTCATTTACTATTTTTAAAAATTTATGCAAAATCAAGTCACCTTCCCTACCAGGGAAATTGACTCGCTACCTTTTTCGTATTTTTGACTTTCAGATGCCTATTTGACCTCGATTTCACTTCAAATTTCAACCCCGGACTCACCACGACCAATACCTTTCGATGGTCAAATAAAATATTTTTCACTTTCGGGTCCGTTTTACGGCCCGAGTGCACTATTCACCATCGGAATTTACTGTTCACGGCCAGATCGGAGTTGAGGCCATTACAATTCTCCCCTACTAAAAGAAATTTCGTCCTCGAAATTTACCTGTATTGAAAAGGTGAGGATACTGATGTCTCATAGCTACTTTTGGTTCCCACGTAGCTTCTTCCATGTTATGATGGTACCACAGTACCTTCACTAGTGGAATCTGTTTGTTTCTGAGTTGACGGATTTCTCTTGCTAAGATTCTCACCGGTTCTTCTTCATAGGTCATGTCATCTGCTACTTGGATTTCTTCTGGTGTAATCACGTGACTAGGATCCGATCGATACCTACGGAGCATAGACACGTGGAACACATCATGTATCTTTTCTAATGCAGAAGGTAACTTCAATCGATAAGCTACGGGACCCACACGCTGAAGTATCTCATAAGGGCCAATGAATCTTGGACTTAACTTGCCCTTCTTTCCAAATCTCAGAATCTTTCTCCATGGAGATACCTTCAGGAAAACTCGATCCCCAACCTGAAATTCTATGTCTTTCCTCTTTAAGTTCGCATAAGATTTTTGACGATCCATGGCTTCTTTCAATCTACCTTTAATGACCCGAACTTTTTCTTCAGAATCGCGGATCAAATCAGAGCCCATTAATTTCCTTTCGCTTAGTTCAGTCCAACAGAGAGGAGTTATGCACTTCCTACCATAGAGTGCTTCAAAAGGAGTCATTTTTAAACTGGAATGGTAACTGTTGTTGTATGCAAATTCAGCTAAAGGTAAATGCTTTTCCCAACTGGAGCCAAATTCCAGAATGCAGCATCTGAGCATATCTTCCAAAACCTGGATCACTCTCTCTGACTGACCGTCTGTCTGAGGGTGAAAGGCTGTACTAAAATGAAGCCTTGTACCCAATGCATCTTGAAAACTGTGCCAGAAATAAGAAGTAAACCTCGGATCCCTGTCAGAAACAATAGAAGATGGCACTCCATGTAATCTCACTATCTCATTAATGTACAATTCAGCCAGTTTTGACAAAGGATAATCCATCCGTACTGGCAAAAAGTGAGCAGACTTGGTAAGCCGATCTATGATCACCCAGATGGCGTCATGTTTCTTCTGAGTCAAAGGCAAGCCTGTCACAAAATCCATAGTTACTCTGTCCCATTTCCACTCTGGTACTAACAAAGGATGCAGCAATCCTGAAGGAACCTGGTGCTCAGCTTTTACTTGTTGACAAATCAGACATTTACTTACAAATTCTGACACCTCCCGCTTCATACCTGGCCACCAATAGAAAGCTCTTAAGTCTTGATACATTTTATTGCCTCCAGGATGCATAGCATAGCTGCTGTGATGAGCTTCAATTAAAATACTTTTCTTCAACTCTTCCTGGTTTGGAACACAAAGCCTGTACTTAAAATAGAGGCTTCCATCATCACCTAAAGAATAGTTCTCCACACTATCATTCTGAAGTCTATTCCTAATATTCATCAACCGATCATCTTCTTTTTGAGCCATCTTAACTTGATGCACAAAGTCAGGCTTGACTTGCAATTCAGCTACTAAAGCCTCATCTGAAGCTAAACTTAAACGGCCATTCATAGCTCGAAGAGCTGCAAACAAAACAATTAATTACTAAATCATATCAAGTACTTATACTAACTTACTTAAGAACATAATCTTCACCTGACATAAATTTCCTGCTAAGTGCATCGACTACTACATTGGCTTTTCCTGGGTGGTAGTCGATGTAGCAATCATAATCTTTGATTAATTCTAACCAACGTCTCTGTCTAAGATTGAGCTCCTTCTGGGTGAGTAGATATTTCAGACTTTTATGATCTGAGTAAATATAGCATCTTTCGCCATATAAATAATGTCTCCAAATCTTCAGCGCAAAAACAATGGCTGCTAATTCCAGATCATGAGTAGGGTAATTTTTCTCGTGAGTTTTCAGCTGTCGGGAAGCATATGCAATCACTTTGCCTTCTTGCATCAGAACACAATCTAACCCATTCCTGGATGCATCGCTATAAACCACAAAATCTTTACCTGACTCAGGTTGAGTAAGAATTGGAGCTTCAGTCAGCATGCTTTTAAGTCTTTCAAAAGCTTCATGACAAGCATTGGTCCACACAAATCTGGTATTCTTTTGTAGTAACCGAGTTAAAGGTGTGGCAATAGTAGAAAATCCCTTAATGAATCTCCTGTAATACCCCGCTAAACCCAGAAAACTCCTCATTTCAGTAACATTTTTGGATTGTTTCCATTGGAGAATTGCATCAACCTTCGAAGGATCCACTTTAATACCTTCTGCAGATATAACATGTCCCAGAAAAGCTACTTCATTTAGCCAGAAATTGCATTTTCTGAACTTAGCATATAACTGTTTTTCTCTCAGAATCTGCAGGACAATCCTCAAATGCTTATCATGATCTTCAGTCGTCTTAGAGTTGACCAGGATATCATCAATAAAAACTACTACAAACTGGTCTAAATAGGGATGAAAAACCCTATTCATCAAGTCCATAAAGGCGGCTGGAGCATTTGTAAGTCCAAAAGGCATAACCAAAAATTCATAGTGGCCATATCTGGTACGAAAAGCAGTCTTTGGCACATCTGCTTCTTTAACTCCCATCTGATAATAGCCTGATCTCAGGTCAATCTTTGAGAAAACACCTGCTCCCTTAAGATGATCAAACAAATCTTCGATGTGAGGGAGAGGATACTTGTTCTTTATGGTAACTTTATTCAGTTGCCTATAATCAATACATAACCTGAGCGTGCCATCTTTCTTCTTCACAAACAAAACTGGCGCTCCCCAGGGAGAAACACTAGGTCTGATGAATCCCTTATCTAATAGCTCCTGCAACTGAATCTTCAATTCTTTTAACTCTGCAGGTGCCATCCTGTAAGGGGCAATAGATATCGGTGCAGTACCTGGGGCAACATCAATAGAAAACTCTACCTCTCTGTCAGGGGGTAGGCCTGGCAACTCATCAGGAAAAACATCCTGAAATTCTCTGACAGTAGGTACTTCTGATATCTTTAAACTGACTTGCTTGGCCTCTATTGCAAAACATATATATGCCATACAGCCTTTCCTAATTAACTTCCTAGCAGCAGTAGCAGATATTACATTAGACAGATAATCAGTTCTCACACCTACCACTGTAATCTCCCGGTCATCATCAAGCTTCAAGGTGACTCTCTTTCTTTTACAATCGACAGTTGCTTGATAGGCGGATAACCAATCTATCCCCAAGATGACGTCAAATTCGCGGAAAGGTAAAGCAATCAAATTGGCTAGGAAGGTATGTCCCTGAGTACTAATAGGGCACTGTCTATATACTTTATCAACCACTATACTATGCCCCAGAGGATTGCTTACCAAAATATCCTGGTCCAAGCATTCCTCTTTCATCCCTTTATCCCGAGCTAAAGCAGTGCTAATATAAGAATGCGTGGAACCCGGATCAATTAATGCATGCACCGAATCAGATAACAAGAGAAACGTACCGACTATCACATCTGGGGCATCCCCATCTTCCCGGGCTCTGACAGCATAAGTCTGTCCCGATACTCTCCTCTGGCCCTGAGAGGTCTGTCCAATCGGTCTAGAAGCTGAAGTGTGAGGGGCGGCTCCCCTACCCCGACCTCTGGGTGCTGAAGATCCGGTACCTGATACTGGAGAATTAACTGAAACAGTCTGCATTGTGGGACAGTCTCTGATCCGATGATCTCTGGACCCACATCTGAAACAGGCTCCCATCAACAACCTACACTCTTCCGGGTGAATCTTACCACAATGCTCACAAGCCACTGCAAACCCACTATCTCTATCCTGAGGTGTACCAGCAACTGGAGCCCTGCCTCGCGATGCACCTCCCTGACTGCGGCCTGCTGCTGCTGGTGACTGTCCCTGAAATGCCTGAGACCCTTTCATCTTCTTCCCTTTATCACTAAACTGCCCCTGTTTCCTCTTTTGTTGGAACCGGGACTGTCTCTCAGCCTGCTCTGCTTGTGTAGTCTCTAATTTAATGGCTGCTTCAACCATGGCTCGTAAAGTGGGATATTTCTGAGCTCCAACGATCTATCTGAGCTCGGTGTGTAGGCCTCTCTCAAATCTGAAGCACAATTTCTCCTCTGTAGCTTGGCCTTCATCCAAATAAGCACTTAGGCGCTCAAATTCTCGATCATACTCTGCCACTGTCTTGTTTCCCTGCTTTAATCTCCAGAAAGCCTCTTGCATAGTAGCTTTATACTCGGACCCAATATATTTCATCTCAAACTGGTCCACAAAGAACTCCCAACTCAACTGTTCTGCAGGAGTGTGTCTTCTAACTGAATCCCACCATATGAATGCAGGACCCTGAAGTAATGCCACAATGCCTTCAAATTTTCCTTCTAGCGGGCTATGGGTTATTTCAAACAGCCTTTTTATCTTGTATAACCATTCTTCCGCCACTGCAGGTGTCAGAGGTTCTCTCCCAGAAAAGTCTTCCGCCCCCAATCTTTTTAATTGCTCCAAAATAGGTCTCCGCCTAGGTAGGGCTGGTTGAACCTGTAATACTGTAGGCTGAGGCTGCACCGGAGCTGGAGCTGCCTGAAGTCGCTGTTGAATATAATCAGCCATCAAATTAAGAAAATCAGGCTGAGGAAAAGGAGGCGGTGCCACAGGAGGAGGATTTTGTTGTGGGGCTTCTTGTTGCCCAACATTACTTGACGCCTCACTCCTGCTTTCAGGTGCCTGCTGCCCTTGGTCGGCAGACATCTTTCCACTATAAAACAGAAGGAGCAAATGCACATTAGTTTCAAAATACTCATTTCCAAAAAGTAATTGGCATGTATATATACAGACAAATCATTTCATACCCACTCCGATCTTAGGATCGCCTAAACCTTTGCTCTGATACCAATAATAATTGTAACACCCTTATCACTCCGATCTAACTGAACAGTGTGCGCACACCGGTAAAAATATTTTTTTTTACAAGAATACTTAATATAATAAATTCAACTTAGTTGTTCAATAACCTATAAGGATTTCGGATTATTATTTATATAACAAAATTTCGGCATTATAACGGCTGTATTTCTAACTATCCCCCTGAAAAACAGACAAAACACAGCCTCTCAGAAGCACAACACTTCTAAAATAAACATCTCCACCTTCATAACTCCATCAATACATCCATATATAATATCCAGACTATAACCACAAGCATAAATATACATATCCATATGTCTTTACAAAAATATGTCTTCATACACAACTGTTCGTTTATATACATGCCATAACTACTTAACATTATACATGCCAGATTACATTGTAACTATACAACACAATGTCTTCCTTGGATTGTGCACTATTGCTCCTTTAACTCGTTACCTGCATGCAGCAGAAACTACATGCCGAGCATAAATTATGCCCAGTGGTGACTAACAATCCTAGCACTTTCATATAATATTAAAATTCAATTATTTAATTAAACTTCAAATATAACATATTTTACTCAAAAATAAAGGAAAACAGTTATTACTTACATAATTTACTTTTATTCTCATTTATTATTTAATTGTTATCCAAATTCAATTTAATCCTTAAAGTTTTACGAAATTACAAAATTGTCCCTTTTTATCTCATATTTACAATTTTGCCATTATAGACTTTTATTATCATTTTTCTTATACTATTTCTTCATTTATTCATCATTTATGCCTTATTTTACCACTTTTAGGTAAAATTACATTTTAGTCCCTGTATCACAAAAACTTTATATTTTAGCACTATTAAATCCCCAAAATTACCATTTTACCCTTGTTAACTATTTCTTATTCATTTTCACATATTAATTATACATTTGGCAAAATTACCATTTTGCCTCTACACTTTTATTTTCTTTCATTTAGGTCCTTTTTCTACCTAAACTTCATTTTTCTCTTTCTTTTCACTTCTTTTAACTTATTATCACTTTCATGCCCCTATTACAGTACCGACAGAAATTCTCCGACAGGATACTCGAAACGTGGACCCCATGGGCCCCAGACAGACTGAAAAATGACCTCACAGATTATTTTTCCACAGAACAGATATCAGATACAGACAAAGCTATGGAGATCAGTGATCCTACCATAGCAAAGCAAGTCGCCATGACTTGCACCGCGGTTCAGATGTCCCTATGGCTAGCCAATTATATCCTGAACTAGGTTTTCACTGCCAGACTATTTCTAAGGGCATGTTTTCACTAAAATCTCAATCAAACCTTCATTTTCTTAATATTTCTTTACTTACTTATTTTTATTTTACTTATTAATTATTCTTCTCAATTATTTTACATAATTTGTAAATTCTTTTATCACAATTCACCAAAATTAATCATTTTCTCAACAAAACACACATTATTTCACATTATTTCAATACTTTCATTACTTACATAATTGATAATTTATTTCTAAAATATTCATTTAATTTCTATAAATTCCATAAAAATTCATATATGTATTATTTCATTTCTAACATCATTTAAAGGCTTAATTTCATCAAAATTCATCAAATAAACTTTAGTTTCATTAAGTATACCATTCGGCCAACAAAGGACCTGATAACTCCAATTTTATTGTTTAATTTCAGTATATTTTTGTTTGTGTCTATGTTTTATTTTGCATGATTTTCAGTATTTTGTGTAATAACTTTCTCTTTTTATGCCAAATGAAATTTTATTGATATTTACAATATTTTGGTGTGTTTAATGGGGTAAATTTAACTCTTGTACAGAAAAATAGGCAAGAGCACGACTGAGACAAAATGGTCCCAGTCGTGCCCCTTGAAGAATACCCAATCCGCACCATTTTATTTTTTGGAATGAACTGAAGATATCAGAATCCAATCTCCACCGTTGCAAATGTATATCAAGATGTTACAAAGCTATGGTTAAAATTTCAGCTCGATCCAACGGTGCATTATGGAGAAAATGATAAATTCGTGCGACTGGTTTTTCTGCTCAAAGGGGTCGCGGCCGAGACAAATTGGCCAATGCAGAATTCGAATTTTTTCAGTCCAGAAGGTGGCCACGGCTGAGACAAAGTGTCCCAGCCGTGGCCAACTTGGCTTGGCACGGCTGGGACACTTTTGTCTCAGCCGTGGCCATCTGCAGATCTATAAATATATGCATTTCTTTGGCAGAAAACGAAGAGGGTTGATGGGGGAGAGCCGCCACACTTAGGTTTAGGGCTTTTTTCTCCATTTTTCTTATGTTTTCCCTCCATTTTATGTTGTAGGTTAGATTTAATTCAATGTAAACCTTAAATTAGATTTATTTTCCAATGTAAGTTAGGGTTAGATTAAATTTTCTGCATTCCCTTTAAGTTGTGTTCTTCATTTTGCTTGGAGCTTTGAAGGAGGAGACTTGGATTCGGATTGGAGCTTCACAAGCTACAAATGGCTTCATGGGTTTCCTCTTTCCTCTCTCTTTTTACTTTATTTATGTTTAATATGTAGATTTGTTGCTTGGGGATCTTTGAATCCCCTACCCACAATGTGAATCTTGAACTAAATTTGATTTTTACATGAATAATTGGTCTATTTTACTGTTACTTATTTGTATCTCATGGTTTATCGATCTATTAAGTTATTTTTCATGCATGAATGAATGGTTTTTATCATATGTCTTGGATGGGTATTGAGCCTAGTGGATTGAATTCTATGAATGATTTTGCTCAGTTTTTCTTTCATGAATGCTGTATTATTTTAGACGGCTCTGGAATGGGATTCTAAATATGCAGTAATTGTGATTTTAGGACTAGAGTGTGGAGTGAAATGGATGAGATTTGGGTTGTTTGGCTCCGGAATGGGAAGTCAAACCAAACTTAGGATGTTAGACCCGTGCATAGGCTAGTTGTTGGGTTGGCTCCGGAATGGGAAGTTTAACAACTAGAATAGCTGGCTCCGGAATGGGAAGCTTGGGTTAAGAGGGTTATCCCGAATTTTTTCATGTATACTTTAAGATAAAATTAATTCACATTGGGTATGGGGTGGATGAGTGAACCCGAGCAATGTTTTAACTATTGTTTTAATCTCTAGTTTAATTAGCTTATCTTCTTTATTTATTTATTTTGTTAATTAGATTTAGGACGCTATCTCAATCAAAAACTTGGGAATTTATCTCAGATTAACTCGCTCAACTCTAGATATCTAGCTTAAAACATCCCTTATCCCTTGGGTTCGATATTTGCGGGTCCTAACTATACCCCACTTTATTACTTGTCGATCTAGTGCACTTGCTAGGATCGCAACAGGACCCATGCTATATATTCACTCAATCATTCATTTAAGCATTTATTCACACTTAACTTAAGGTCTTTTAACACTAGTCTATCATTGTTTTAGTTATACACCACTTTAGTCATAAGTTCCTTAAGTTACATAAAGGATATTCATTTAAAATCAATGAAATTACTAAGATTTATTAGTCACTTACCTATTTTCCTTGCTTTATGATTCTTATACTTCCTTTTCCTTGCCTTTGGGTTGCTTGGATGGCTCTCCTCCTTGAATCCCTAAAGGAGCCGAAATTTCCATTAAAAGAAACTCAATTTTTTTGATCTTATTTACTTAATTTAACTACATATATGAACTCTAGACACCCAAATATACTTAGAGATGTCAACAAATCAATTTAAAACCATGATTTTCACTTACCTCCTTAAGACACCTTAAGCTTTCCCTTAAACTTTTTCTTGCTTTAATCCTTCAAATCAAAGGTTTAAGGCTGGAATACTAATCTAGAGGGATAGAATTAGGGGTGAGATGCTTGAATATCAAATAAAATGGAGCAAAGTTGAAGAAATCTTGAGAGAGAATGGGAGAGGATGTTTCGTCCAAGAGAAGAGGAGGAAGAAGATAGGAGAATCTGCTGGAACTTGGTAGCTAATTCACCTATATATAGTCCTCCAAATGGGCCAAACTTTGGGCTAAAAGTCCAAAGGCTTGATTTAATTCTTTAAGGCCCAATTTCACCTCTCTAAAGGCCCACATAAAATTCTCTCACTTCCTCACTTCAATTCTCTTCAATTTTAATTCCATAATTCTTAAAATATCAAAAATAGGTAGTACGTAAAGTTTCGGTTTAATCGGAGTCCGTCACTGGTCCGATTCAACCAAATGGGTTCGATTCGACAACTGTCGACTTCTCCGAAAAATTTATTTTTTTATACCAAAATATTCTACATAAAATTTCATAAAGATCTGCATAATATGGTAATTTTTGGAGTTCATTTACTATTTTTAAAAATTTATGCAAAATCAAGTCACCTTTCCTACCAGGGAAATTGACTCGCTACCTTTTTCGTATTTTTGACTTTCAGATGCCTATTTGACCTCGATTTCACTTCAAATTTCAACCCCGGACTCACCACGACCAATACCTTCCGATGGTCAAATAAAATATTTTTCACTTTCGGGTCCGTTTTACGGCCCGAGTGCACTATTACCATCGGAATTTACTGTTCACGGCCAGACCGGTGTTAAGGCCATTACAAAAGAAGTGAAAGATTGGTCTGATAATAATGAACTCGCTTTTTTAAATATTTTATACAAAAGAGTTAAAAAGGATCTGAATGGTACACTATCTTTTAAATCATCTGATTGGCAAGAAATGGATGACGAATTGTATATAACAGTGGGAGAGAGATATGGTATTGAAAAGATAAAGGGAAAATACAATCGTCTTCGGATGAAACATCGACAATTTGCTGAATTATTGGAGTATACTGGAGTAACTTATGATTCGTATTCAAACACCGTATTTGCTGTTGAAGATATTTGACAAATATTTTACAAAGTAAGGGTTTTAGTTTATTTAATTTTTTTAATTATTACTTTTTTACATTAAGGTACATATTACTAATATCAATATTTAAAATGTTTTTTTAATTAAATTACAGAAGCACAAGAATTTCAAATCATTTAAGAAAAATGGATGCAAGCATTATGATCTATTAGGTCAAGTTCTCAAAAAATCTACTGTTACTGGCATCTACACCATGCTTCTATATAAGTACCTTATGATTCAAATGACGAACGTCAAATTGAAGAAGAATTTCTTCAAATGGGCATTCATCATGGATCAGATGGAGAAAAAAATGGTGCTTCTAGTTCAAAAGATAAGCGAGGTCCTACCGATTACAATCCTAGCTCTAATAGAGCTAAGAAAGAATCTAAATTTGAAAAATTGAATTCATGTTTGGAAATGTGGGCTACTTGTTTAAGTGCTAGAGTTGAAAAGGAATTAGCAAAAGCTAAAAGATATAAATTAGAAAGCAACCAAGTTAAAAGTGCTGAAGCTGATCCATATTCTATAGAGGCATGTATGAATATTTTGAAAGAAATGGAAGATATTTCTAGTGTTGCTTATAACAAAGCATTGGAAAAGTTTTTCAATCTAGAATGGAGAAAAATGTTTGTCTTAATGCGTAACAATAGAAGAAGAGATTGGATTGAAAGTTTATGTAAATGAAAATTCAATATTTTTTTAATTATATTATGTCTTATGGCTTAACTTATTAAGCTAAATTTTGTAATCTAAATGTTTTAAATAAATATATATAAGTTGTTTGTTTTTATTTTTCATTTGTTTATTTTATTTTTTCCTTAAATTTTATAAATTTTCATTTTTTTTTAAATTGATGCAGGATTTATGGATCAAAATTTGCATGAAAATCAAGTATTAGTATATTCAACGAGTAGTGATAGATCTAGTAGTGATGAGGATGAAGATGTTTTAGATTTAATTTTAGGTAGATTTTTTATGTCTCGGATTTTATAGAACGGATTCCTTGCAGAACTTCAATACTTAGTGGAAAAAATTATATTCTTGAAGTTCTTGTAGGAAATCCAACTAGGTGTTATAAAGGGTTTCATATGGCACCACATGTGTTTATAAATTTATGTGAAAAATTAAAATTGATAGGTTTATTAAGAGATAAAAGGGATATTAGCATAGAAGAAGGAGTGACGATGGGTTTGTCAGTTTTATGTCATAATCTTCGTCAAAGGGTTATAGCAGAACGGTATCAACATTCACTTGCTACTGTTCATAAATGGTGTAAGACGGTGATTAGAGCATTGGCTACTTTAGGTACTCACTTGATTAAACATGTGAATAAATTTCCTGTGCAGCCAGAAATTCAAAATAATCCCAGATGATACCCATATTTTGAGGTAAGATAATATATTATCAAAATTTTATTATTTTATTATTTTGATTATTATATTAATCCTACATATATATACAATATTAACTTTAAGTTAAATATTCTTCTTTTATCTAGTTAATAAATGCATAGGTGCAATAGACGGTATTCATGTGGCAGCTTGGTCACCGGCTTCTAAACAAAAGACCTTTCATGGCAGAAAGGCAACGCTTATGACTCAAAATGTTATGGCCGTATGTTCTCACGATATGTTATATACATTCGTGTACACTAGATGGGAAGGGACAACAAATAATTCTAGAGTATTTCTTGATGCATTGACAAGACAAGAAAATAATTTTCCTCTTCCAAGCGGTGGTAAGAGTTTTTATTATCATTTCTCTATTAATATTAACTTATATTATTATCATTTGATTAATATAAATATTAATTTGTAGATTATTATTACGTCGTGAATGCTGGTTATCCCAATATACCAGGATTTTTGGCTCCAAATCGCGGTGAAATATATCATTTAAATGAATTTCTTGGGCGATGAAGAATTACAAGAAAATATGAGTTTTTTAATCAGAGGCATTCATCCTTACGTAATGTAATAGAAAGGACATTTTGAGTGTTAAAAGCTAGATTTCCAATTTTAAAATCAATATCAAACTATCCTTTAAATCGACAAAAGCTTATTCCCATTGCATGTTGCACATTGCACAATTTCATTAGAATGGAAGATAGAGCCGATCAACTGTTTACATTATATGGTCAAAAAGATTTGACAATGCTTGAAGAAGTCACCGCTGGAGTGCAACAAGAGAGTATTACTATTGATTTATCCCAACAAATGCAAATGAGAATAGTTAAAGAAACAATTATTGATTGATTGTGGAACGATTATAATAATAATCGAAATTAGAAATCGATTGCATTTTTCAGTTTACTATCATATTATTTTTAATTCAATGTTTGTTAATTTATAAATATTAAATTTAATTAAATTATTTTAATAAATTTATAATTTAATTATATATACATATTATTTCAATTTTTAAAATTAGATTGTGTGTATATATATATATATTTAATAATATATAATTTAATTTTTTAAATTTAGAAAGCATTTTCTATTTTTAATAAATGAACATGTTTTTTCATTTTTTCATTTTCTGTTTTCAGGAAAATAATTTTTCATTTGTTAACAGGTGAACGTATTTTCCAAATTTTCTACATAAAATAACTACTACAATTTTTTAAGAAAATAGAAAACAGAAAATTGTTTTCTATAAGTAAACACACCTCTACCTTCCTCATTTATTTGCGGTACTTTTAATTTTTAACTGTCAGATCAACTGAAAGTATCTAAATGTGATTTACAATTTGATAGTCAAAAACTCAAAAACACCATAAATTGAAAGATAAGCTATCCAAGAACAAATATGATACTTATGAAATTAAGGTATGTGATGGTTGCTTTGCTTTTTCTTTTCTTAATCTTTCAATTTCGTGGGAGTATGGACTGTGCTTAAGTGGATGTAATTATATTTCCTTCAGAATAACTGCCACACTGCACTACCAAAAATTCAAACAAATTAATTTGAGATTCAAAAGTTTCACTGAAGCCCTGATAACATGTATGTATTTCAATTGTCCTTGATAGTCGTATCATTTTTTTTTTATATAAAATGATACAAATGGAAAATTGTAAACATTCAGTGACTTAAAATGAAAAATTTTAAAAATTTAGAAATTCAATTAAAATAAAAGTTGCTAACATAACACCTGTACTCATTAACATGTTATTTACGGCGATTGAAATATACGTGTTAACATACCGTTTATGTGAGACTACGCACTACTTCATATATTATAAAAATTTAATTAAGAATTTTTTTTAAAAATATCAATGTGAAAAATTTTAAAAATTAAGCAATATGAAAATGGGTTTTATCTAAATTATGATACCAAAAAGTCTTGTAAATATAATATTTTGTGGAGGAAAAAAAAGGTTTGTCCATAAAATATATGAAAATTGAAAAGAAATAAATTCCCTTTTATTTTATGTCATTTTCATGAGATTGACGAGAGGTGGGAGAAGGATCCCTCTGATTTGAAACAGTACCAAACTTTTTCTAATTAAACTTTGTGACGTCTTTTCATCAAGATCTTCATTTGATATGATATTAATTGTCGAGCTATCCCTCTTTTGGCACTTGTCACAGCACCCACTATTTTTTAATACTCCTTATGTTTAATACACGCATTATTATTATTATTATTATTATTATTATTATTATTATTATTATTAAAGATTCTCTGATCATCAAAATTTCTAATTGGCCAACAAATGTTTAATTAATATATTTATGTTCTGTGTTAGTTATTTAATTTCCTCCCCTTGTGCTTCTAGACCTTTATTATCATATTGCTATTCTTTTATTATATAATTAGATGACCAAAGTTCATTCTTTCTCTCTCTATATATGTATACACCAATGCACATTCGATGTGCACCACTAGAATAAAAAATAATTTTATTTTTTTATTTCTTATTTCATTTTTTAATCATCGTGTGACTCACCGGTATAATGCACACTGCAGCATATCATCCCACATAAGTCCAAATAGATTGATCAAATAAAAATATTTTCAAATCTGAATGGGACCAATTGGATAAAAAAACTTAAAAACATTTTCAAGTGCATGGCAAAATACTTATATTTTCCCTGCAAAAGGATTGCCGCGAAATTATGCATTTCCTGACCAAGAGATACACCGCATTCACGGCCTCTAGTGTCTCTAAGTGCCAAGTACGTCCAAACGAAGTTGAATCCATGTTTTGTTGCTAAAAGATACAAAAGAGTGTTAATTATATACACGGCACGCATTGAATTGTGGATATGGAAGTGAGCGTTACTAAAGTATGTGATATATATATATATATATATATATATATATATATATATATATATATATATATATATATATATATATATATATATATATATATATATATATATATATATATATATATATATTTGCATGACATTACCTTGGGATGCAAGTAATTCCAAATTCCCTTGTTCGATTCTGCTATCTTGACTTTTAATATAATTGAGGAAAAAAAATAAAGATAATGTCACGTAATTTCTAATCATTTTGTTGTAAAATTCTAACACATTGCCACGTGAATCTTATTGAAATTCAATTCTTATTTTATAGTCCAATTATTAACTAGGCCATCTAAGTTGGGCTTATGGGCCTTTTATATTAAAATATGACGATTTTAATTTATCAAAATTTTTTATAATTCATTCGGATTCCACTAACTTGAACGGATTGAGATATGATATGGGTACATCTAAATTATTAGATCAAATGAGTACATGTAATCTAATAGTTTAAATATACACATATACTTACTCGATCTAAACAGTTTGCCATAGAAATGAAACGTTTATGTGAAAACACAAATGCAAATAGACTCGAACATCAATTTAACAAATGTATTCCAAAATTTAACAACAAACTCTACTAAAGCAAGGTAAGAAAAAAAAATAATAATAATAAGGAAAATGTCTAATGGAATACAAGGTTAAAAAAAATTGCTATCATATAACCAAAATTTATGGTACCAAACATTATTAAATTGATGCTAGGTAACCTCCAAATATTTAGTACCTTGTTTGGCTCAAAAGTTTTCTTTCATATAAATCTCCATAAGTATAATCTAGTATTCATTCACCAGTTTTTCATAGTCCAAAACTAATAATAAAATACCATGCAAGTAAATAAAAAAAAAAGTAATTTCAGGATTTTTTTAAAACTAGTGTGTTTGTAAAATTTAATTTGAAAAATAGGGTGTATTTGAAACTATTTGGCAAAGTGGTGTGGGGTGCTCATTTCCGCAACACCACACTGCAGATGGGTTGGTGGGGGCCATTTCCAATATCAAGTGAAGCGAGAGGACCGGAAAAGGTAGGGTTCATTTGTCTGATTCCGCAACAAGTAGCTGCAGAAATGGGCATGCTATATATATATATATATAGGGGTTTACTTTGAAAAAAGCAAATAAATCAAATTTCATGTGTGTTGGCCAATTGGGCTAGTTGTTACTTGGTTTTACTTAATTAGTAGACTTAAAATCTTTTAATATACATTATTATATTTATATCTGGTGGAATTTTCATGTAGTTTATGCATATCTGGCTACGTCAACAATATGCATAATAATTCTTTAAATGCTTTGCTTTGTTTGTTTCTTATCCTCCAACTTGTTTTGTTTTTTCTAATCCTACCAATGCGATCACATCACTAACTTACAAAATTTTTATATTTATATTAATATACTGGGATGGAGGGCCAATTTTGCCCTTCAACTACCTCACACATATTAATATATTTTTAAATTTATTTATTTTCCAAATATACTTTCCATTTTATTCTTCGTTAAATTTACCTTCATTACATTTATATTGTATTTATGAAATATGGTAGACAGATACAAAGACGTCTAAGGATATATGCTGTTTTTTTTTTTTATCTAAATAATATGATTAATTCGGTTTAGTTTTAGTGGCTTAACTTATAATTTTATCTTCAATATTTGAAAAAAGTGCAAATTTATCTTTAATATTAATTGTAGTTCTAGATAAATTACATGAAAATTACACCAGATAGAAATATAATAATATATATTAAAAGATTTTAAGTCTACTAATTAAGTAAAACCAAGCAACAACTAGCCCAATTGGCCAACACACATGCAGTTTGATTTATTTGCTATTTTCAAAGTAAACCTATATATATATATATATATATATATATATATATATATATATATATATATATATATATATATATATATATAATATGCCCATTTTTGCAGCTCCTTATTACGGAATCAGACAAGCGAGCCCCACCGGACTTTCTTTATTTTTGGTTCTCTCGGTTCACCTGATATTGGGAGTAGCCCCCACCAACTAATTCCACAGTGTGGTGTGGCGGAAATGAGTTTTTTACACCACTTTACCAAATAATTTCAAAAGCACCCCATTTTCCAAAGACACTAGTTAGTGTTATATATTAGTTTGACATATATATATATATATATTATTCTTTCGTTGGGTAATTATACAATAAAATAACTTAAACATTGTTCATTTATTCGGCCTTAGGTTAAAGGACATTTAAAAGTAGGGTAAATATGTACCAAGAACATTGTGAACAAATCACCAAGGTTGTCATTAGAGTCAAATGATATAATGAAGTGATTAATAAATTAATAGTTTATTCTTCCGAAAAAAAATCTAAAATTTCAACCTAAGGATTTTTCTATCTGGACCATTTAATTGAGAGCATAAGATAACATGTATAATTCGTAACGTTAAGCGAAAGCAGGGCATTTGATCTAGTGGTATGATTCTCGCTTAGGGTGCGAGAGGCCCCGAATTCAATTCTCGGAATGCCCCTATTGTGTGCATGGTTTTTCATTTTTACTAATTTGGCCTTCAAGTATTTCAAAATCCCAAAATTAGCCGCTGTGCTGTCGTGTCAACCGCAAGCACGATGTGCAGCCAAAAGATAAAAATATCATAGCAAAATCAAGAATATCTACAACGATTGGATTTTATTGACACGTATGCAAAAAAAACAGCAAAAGTGCTGGTGAAGTGGTCCCAAGGAAACACACGTACGCAAAAAAGTGAAATGGAAAAGCACTTTCTCATCACGTGGGACCCGCATGCTATTAGTGGCGTCTCACTTTTCTCCCATGTCAGTACCGATTAACACGTGTCAAGCTCTGCATTACATCACATGGAGATAACTCATACATTCACAAAATTCACATCATTCCTTTCCCGATGAGGTGTGCCCCTATTCTATTGCTTGTTAGGTGCAATTAAAATTATTTTCTTTCAGTAATTATTATCATATCGTCTACGATTGATATTGTGAAAATCAAAATAACGAATAATATTCTCATTCTCTTGTCCAGTCACCCTTATTATATGATTAACATTAAGAAACTGAACAAGGATATTTTTTATAATTTACAAATTAACAATAAGTAGTAACAATGTAGTAAAAATTAATTATTGGACTGACGAAAAAGATATTAAAGTTGAATAACCAAAGAAAAAATTGTGTTTGTCGCAAGAAATTGATTGATATATTGACCATTAATATCATTGTTAGGTCTGCAATCAAAGCATGTGTAGGGTAATTATGTTTGACAAAATCAACTAATTTTGGCCTTATACGTTAATTTTGGGACATTGACTAATTCACTGCTTGATGCTTCATAGGCACCTAATTCCTTGAGAATTTCTTGAAGCAACTGTAAGGAAGATTATGAACCAGCAGCAAATATTCAAATCACACATATGTTCGGAGCAAAAAATGATCAAGCTATATTATTATATCATATGAAATATTTTTTTATTAATTGAACAGTTCATAGTTTATTGAGGTGAAAGGACACTATTATTGAGTCACGAGTTGATATATATGAGTATGGGATTGGATTCATAATCTCCTTATCCGATTCTATCTGCCACCATTTCTATATTTCTGTCGGTTTTGTGATGGAAGAGATAGTATTATTATTATTATTATTTAATACCCAATAACAACCCTAATTAAAACCGATTTCATAAGCTCGAATCTTACAAAACACCATAACCTACTTATTAAGTTATTAAAATTCTAGCAAGACCATACAAATAAGCTCTTACTTTTTCTATCTTCTCATTATTCATGTGCAAATATACTATGTACAGTATAATTTAATCGTCAAATTATCCCATAATTTCATGTGTCTTTTCTCTTTTATTAAGATATGGATTGAGATTTTTCCGAGATAGTTATCAATACCTGTATTTGTGGCTCCCTAGAGGTATAATAGTCATGAGATTCAACTTAGTTATTGTATCGAATTAAAATTTACAAGATTTTGAAGCGGTGAAGCCTAATCTGCAACGTGAGCAGGATAAAGAAGAGTGGCCATCTCGTGAATTTTAATAAAACCCTAATGCCCTAATAAGTAATAACGCAAACTCACCTCACTAATTACCCTTCGAGTCCGCATCCATAATTTGGATTACCCATTTTACCCCCCACCCCAACCCCAATCCAGATAACAGCGCAATCTACTTCCTCACCCAATGTCTTCCTTCCACGTGTCACATAATCCAATCCATCACCATCATCCCCTGCAAGAATATTACGCTCTCTCTTTACCATTTTATGTTTATTTACCCTACAAACGTATTATTGGACTCTCTGTCCAAAAAGTCTGCACTTTTCCTCTAATAATCATCTTTGTGTTCGTTCCCCAACGATTGTCCAACAAAAAAAAGGAAAAGAAAACTATGTGCAGCAAGAATTCCTCCATTAACCCAAGAAAACCAGCTACTACAACGCCAAAACCAGCAAGAAAATCAAGAACCAAAACAAGAAAACCTAAATATCTTTCTCTTAAACTTGAACTATCCCCTAAGCAGCAAAAACCCATCAAAATGACCCACAAACAACAGCTAAATCTCTTCCCTCTCCACCCAGAAAATCTTGTTCAAGATAAGGACCCCATCAATGATGACCAAGTTTCCGATCACGTTTCTTTTCTTTTCGAAACAGCCACCGACACCTCCGCCTCTCTCCACGGCATTCTTGACTCCACGACCACCACAGAGGAGGAGCCGCCGTATGTGTACGGAGGAAATGAGGGCGGGGATGAAGAGAAGATGGTGAAGACGGCGATGAAGTGTAAAGAAAGGGATGTGAGTGAAGATAGGTGGGTGAGCTACTGGGAAGTGGTGGAGAAGAAAGAGCAAGAAGAAGTGAGTAGTTGTTCATGTTGTTGTGGTGGTGGTGGTGATGCATTGGAGAAGATGATGGAGTCGCAGGATGATGATAAGAAGGGATTGGTGGGATTAAAGCTTGATTATCAACATATTTTGAATGCTTGGTCTAATAAGGGCCCACTTTACATCAATGGAGAGTCCCCACAAACTGTCCCTGACTTGCATCCTCATCATGCTTCCAATGTAATTTCATCATCTTCCCATTTATCATTTTTTAATTTATTCCATGTGTCATAATAATTATTTTATTATGTCATTTTTCAAACATTTATTCACATACTTGAATTTATTTATGTATAATTTTTTTGACCTAGTGCTAATAATTTTCGTGATACTATCAATTTCAGGCCAATAAAAAGGTACTTAAAAGTATTAATATCTGAGTATTTTTGTAAATTGAAGTAAAATCATGGTTTTTTTTAATTATATCTATACTTGAATTTATTTACTTTGTATTTTTATTTTTTAATCAAATTGATTTTTTTTTCTTTTTCTTTGGAGGTATTTTTGATAAGTGGATTATTATTGATATTGGCAAGCATATTTCTCTATTTACAATACCTTTTTATTTTTCAGTTATCAGATCCGTATTATTTATTACGATTGCTCCGTTAATTAAATATTACATATTTTCTCTTATTATTGAAATCTAAGCTTTAAAAGATGATTAGAATTCAGACGCAAGGAAATGGCAAAAAAAAAAAAAAAAACATGCACTTTTTCACTTTAGTGGGGACCCATAGTACCTTTTAGCCAGCTAGGTTTTGGCCCATTCTCCAACTAACAAGTTGAAGTTGCTGATGAAATGGAATTAATGAGTTTTGTTTTTATCCTTTAAAGAATTAATTAATTGGTTTACGCTGATTAAGTTAGAGTTAGCGTAGTAATGAGTTATGTTTGTGTTTGGCTTGCAGGGATTAATGGATGGATGGGAGAACTTATGGAGAGTGCCAGAAATGGGGAGGGTTAAATTGGAAAAAACTGAAGAAAAAGAAGGTTGGAAATTAGGGCAAAGAGAGGCAAGTGTTTTGAGATACAAAGAGAAGAGGCAAAGCAGACTTTTTGCCAAGCGAATTCGATATGAAGTTCGAAAACTCAATGCTGAGAAACGCCCTCGTTTAAAGGTAATTTTAAAAGTTACTTTTCAAGTGTACATCCAACAGTCTAAATGCTCGAGTACTTTATATCTTTCCAAACTTTTCTTTATGCCTTGATGTTTAATAAAATATAGGAATTTTTTTTAAAAAAAATAAAAATGAGAAATTTTGACAATATATTATCGTAATTTCCTTTATTTTTTGTTGAACAGGGTCGATTTGTGAAGCGAAATGGAGAGGAGTAGCTTATTGTCAATATACGAATTTTTTTACTAATAAGAAAAGTATGATCTGGAGAGTGTGTAAATTAGCTTCTTTTTTTATTTTTATTTTTTTTATTTTGTTATATGACGGACTGATATATTTCAAAGAGACGAAAAATCAGTTCAAAAAAAAAAAAAAAGAATTCTATAATATTTAGCATGCAATCATACTAAATACGCACAGTTTGATTTGATTTCTTTAGATTTCAACTATTTATATTTGATGATTAGTTTTTTAAAAAATTATCTGTAGTTTTTCACCCGTGTGAGAAATTTATAGCAGTTCGTTGAATAGTTTTGAGTGTGATAACAAGATAATTGTAGAAAATGATTCAGGGCAATTGCTCCATCAAGCACCCTGTCAAACTTTGATCCCAGGCGTCAAACAAGAGCTGCCTTCTTTTGTATTAGTCTGTGTTTCACATGTGTTTTCATCTCACCTATAATTTCGACTCTAGTGTTCATGTTTTAAATCAATTTCCCAGTCAAGAGCTAGGGTTGTGTATGGTCAATTAGGTTTAATTACTGAATCGGCAGAGTAAAATATCGAAATATATGTAAATTTTCAAATTTAATAGAGATTGGAAAACACTTTACAAAGATTTGATCCATGATCTCATTTATGGATCAATCCAATCACATGTAAACACCAATTAAAATGAAACATAAACATTTATTTGTTTTGATGGTTTTATAAAACTAAAAAAGAAAAATCCTAACCATAGTTAAAAATTCCTCTATCCATTCGTTTTCTTTCTCATACTAAACAAGAAGTTATATATATTTTTTTATATTATACATATTAGTGCATTTATCTTCATCTATCATCTCCAGCTCTGGTTAGCCATTGGTGGTTGATTTTAGTCATGCACAATGATAAAGCGGTTTTTGTCTTTATCTGAAAAAAGGAAAATCGGCAGCTGATGATCCGATCAGCTGAATTGACCTAAAAGAGGGAGTGCCCGGTCGGACCCGAACGTTAACACTCCGAAACTTAAGTTAGTAGCTTTTAGAGAGAGAGTATTTAGAGAGAGAGAGTCTCAGATGTTCAATACTTGGAGCCATTGTGTTTTAGGCTATTTATAGGAGTTATTTGGGAGGGGTACTCGAGTACCTTGGGGCGTGATAACTGGCGTAGGAGTAGGTGTGCGGCGATGTGACAGGAAGCAAGTGAAAGGTA